>JARQOD010000001.1:812936778-813005365 GCA_033576555.1 Oophaga sylvatica
ATTGATAGTTGTCTAATTGACAGCTCTCAATTATTAACCTGGCTTAAAGTCACCTTTCAATTGCAAGGTGGCTTTAACCCCTTATTAACCCATTCGCCAACGCTACAGGGCAATGGGAATAGACGGGCAAAGTGCCAGAAAGGGCAAATCTAATTATAGATTTGCCTTTTCTGGGGCAGATGTTAGTAGCCAGGGGGGGGCACAAAATAAATGCACCCTCCCTGGGCTATTATTATTTGCCCCCACTCGCTTGCTTTGTCTGTCTGGTGGAAAAATACAGTGGGAGCCCACGCATTTTTTTTCAACGAATTTACACCTTTAATTAACCCCTACATGCTGCAATTTTGCACACATACACTAATGTAATTGTAAGTTAAAACCATATATCAAACTACATGAAATGACATGGTTAACTGTATGTAAACCATGTGTCATTTCATGTCGGGTCTGTAGTTTCACAAAAGCCGGCAATTGAATTAGCGGCTATTACAGTATGTAGAAGTGTATGAACTAATATATATATATATATATATAATATATATATATATATATATATATTATATATATATATATATATATATATATATATATGTCACAATGACATAAATATATATATATATATATATATATATATATATATATATATAATGGGTATTATACCTACCGTTAATTCGGTTTCCAGGAGTCCATCCTGACAGCACTATGGAGGACGTCCTCCTCCTCCTTACAGGGACAGGAAAGCACACGAGAGGTTAAAAGGTCCCACTCCTCCCCCTATACCTCAGTGATTTGACAAGTACCATACCATGGATCAATGCAAGTGATAACCTTTAATTTACTTAAACATATTACATCATATGAATTAGCATATATAACAAGATAGATAAGGGAGGGAACTAACCGTGCTGTCAGGATGGACTCCTGGAAACCGAATTAACGGTAGGTATAATACCCATTTTCCAGGACGTCCCCCTGACAGCACTATGGAGAGTACCAAAGAAACCCTCCTTAGGGTGGGACTACGGCCTGTAATACTTTTCTACCATATGCCGTATGCTGACCTGACAGCACATCTAACTTGTAGTGCTTGCAAAAGGTATTTATTGTAGCCCAGGAGGCTGCTTTACAAATTTGTTCTAAAGATGCTCCTGCTCTCTCAGCCCATGACGCTGACAAGGCTCTGGTAGAATGGGCTTTAATCTTTATGGGACAAACTACACTTTCAGATGTGTAAGCTTTTGTGATTATGGTGGTAATCCATCTTGCGATGGAAGGTTTGGAAGCTTTTTTACCCCTATTTTTACCTCCGAACAAAATAAACAAATTAGGATCTTTCCTCCAGACCTGAGTGGCTTCCAGGTAATCAATCACTGCCTGTCTAACATCCAGGGAGTGTAAAGGTACTGCCACACTAAGCTATCCCGCTAGCGATCTCGTTAGCGTTGCATACTAATGAGATCGCTAGCGGGATTGTTTCTATATCGCTAAATGCGGCCACATTTAGCGATATAGTTAACGACGCTATCGCCGTTAGCGATCTTCTTAACGACTTTAGCGGTACAAAAGTACAGCTAAATCGCTAAGAAAAGGTGCCACACAGCGATAAGATACTTACCCAGCGGGAGCGCCGACGAGAAAATAGGGTCCGGAACGATTCCAGCGACGAGCGAGATCACAGCAGGAAGCTCGTCGCTGGAAGCTGCCGCACTGAACAATATCGCTAACGGGATCGCTAAATAGTGACGTTTTTTAGCGATCCCGTTAGCGATATTGTTTAGTGTGGCATACCCTTTAGGCTTGTTCTTTTATGTTTAATGGTTTTTCACAAAAGGACGGAAGTATGATTTCTTGATTGCGATTTTGCAAGAAGCTACCTTGGGCAGGAAAACAGGATCTAGTTTCAATACTATGTGATCCTCTCTAATCTGCAGATATGGGTCTTTAATGGATAATGCTTGAATCTCCCCTATTCTCTTGGCTGTGGTGATAGCTACCAAGAAAGCTGTTTTCATTGATAAGAGTGAAATAGGCAAATCCTTATTTGGTGTGTAAGGAGTTTTACAGAGTGCCCCCAGAACTAGATTTAAATCCCAAGGGGGAGATAATTGCCTTATAGTGGGCCGCAATCTTTGGATTGCTTTGACGAATCTAACTACCCAAGGATGCAAGGCTAATGGATAGTCCATGTAAGTACTTAAAGCTGAGATCTGCACTTTAAGTGTACTAGGTCTAAGACCCATATTAAAGCCTGCCTGAAGGAAATCCAGAACTCGAGGAACATCCGGGACTCCAGCTACAACATCGGACCTGCCACCTTCCAGACAGAACTTCTTCCAGATTTTGAAATATATCGCCGAAGTTACAGGTTTTCTGCTGGCCTGGATTGTTGTTATCACCTGATCTGATAGACCACGAGCTTTTAGAATGTCCCTTTCAGGATCCAGGCTGACAAGTGTAATCTTTCTGGATCCTGGTGTAGAACTGGTCCCTGGTGAACTATGTCCTTCCACTGGGGAAGCTCGATTGGCTCTTCTCTGGTCATGGCACCTAACAGAGGAAACCAGCTCCTCCTTGGCCAGAACGAACTATTAGTACCACTGTCGCAAAGTCTTCTCGTATCTTCCTCAGAACCGCTGGTATCAATGCTATTGGCGGGAATGCATAATTTAGAGGTTCGTTCCACTTTTGGCTCAAGGCGTCTACCCCTTCTGGATTGTCCGCTGGGTTCAGTGAATAGAATCTTGGTAGTTTCGCATTCTTCCTTGTAGCAAATAGATCCACCTGAGGTGTTCCCCATCGTTGACATAATAACTGAAGACCTCCTGGCTTAGCTCCCACTCTGTCGGGTAGATCTTCTGTCTGCTTAGATAGTCCGCTACTAGGTTTTGCGAACCTTCCAGGTGAACTGCAGTTATAGAAAGGACCGTTCTTTCTGCCCATACGAATATCTTCTCCGCAAGATCCTGCAGTGTTCTGTATCGAGAGCCTCCCTGATGTTTTATGAAGGCTACTGCTGTTATGTTGTCCGATAGGATTTTGACATGCTGGTTTTTTAAACGATCTTGATTTCTTCTTAAAGATTCCCAAATCGCATACAGCTCTCGATAATTTGACGACATTCGCCTGATTTTTTCTGGCCACCTGCCCTGAAGAATCTTCCCTTCTAAGTGAGCTCCCCATCCCCATGCGCTTGCATCTGTAGTTATTATTATATATGGGGATGGAATCCAGAGAACTCCTCTTCTGAGATTTCTGCTTTGCATTCACCAAACTAATGACCTCTTTACTTTTGCAGAGAGATGGATCCTTTTGTCTAGGGATGATTGATGACGATCCCACAAAGATAGAACCTCTATTTGTAAGGGTCTTGAATGAGCCTGAGCCCACCTGACGCATGGTATACATGATGTCATTACTCCCAGAACCTGCATAGCTCTTCGTATGGTAACTCGACTTTTTACCATCTCTGCCACTTTCTTTTTCAAAGATTTTTGCTTGACTTCTGGCAGGAAAGCTGTCCTGGCTCTGGAATCCAGAAGTACTCCTAGAAATACTCTTTTTGTACTGGGAGTTAAATGAGATTTTTCTCGATTTACCACCCAACCGAGAAACTCTAGAACCGCCATCGTTCGCTCTGTATGATAATTTAGGATTTCTGCTGATCGAGCTACTAAAAGAAAGTTGTCCAAGTAAGGTATTACTACGATTCCTTGGCTTCTCAGATAGGCTACGACTTCTGATATTAGCTTCGTAAAGACTCTCTGGGAGCAGAAGCTAGCCCGAACGGAAGGCCTTGGAACTGGAAGTGGCAGGTGGATTCCGGTAGGCTTACGGCAAATCTTAGAAGTTCCTGCGAGGCCGGATGAATGGGGACCTGATAGTACGCACTCTTTAGGTCTAGGGTACACATTACCGAGTTTTTGTCTATCAGTGGGATTGTCGACCTTATAGACTCCATTCTGAATCTCTTGTAGCGAACAAACTTGTTCAATGGTTTGAGATTCAGAATTGTTTGTGACTCTCCTGATGGTTTCAATATTGGAAAGAGAGAGGAATAGTGTTCCATCTTCTCTTCTGACCCGGGAACTGGCACTATGACTTTTGAAGAGATTAGGTCTCGGAGATCCTGAAACATTCCTGAATCTGCCTGAACCACAGTGGGAGATATGCATCTCTGGGGCGGATAGGATACCAGTTCTATTTTGTAACCTTCCCTTATGGTTTGTAAGACCCACTCGTTTTTGGTGACCTGCTTCCAGTTCTCTGCAGAGAACAAGAGCCTGCCCCCTATGTGCCTGGCGTCATTGTTTTCTAGATTTTGAGGAAGATCCAAATAATGAGCTCCTATTTCCTCTATTTTGAGTATAGGAACCTCTATAAGATCCCCTGCTAGCTCTTCCTGTGTCCTTATAAAATGGCTGTCTACGGAAAGCTGGTTTCTTACGAAAGGACTGAAACTTTTTGGGTTTTTCCTCTGGAAACCCTTTTTTGCTATCTGACGCCTCTAGGATATCATCTAATGCCTGACCAAATACCTTTGATCCTGCAAAGGGTAAGGAACATAATTTATTTTTAGAGGCATTGTCCCCTGACCAGGATTTCAACCAAATAGCTCTACGGACTGCGTTAGACAGTGAACTATTTCTGGCAGAAAACCTGACTGACTCAGCCGAGGTATCTGCCAAAAAAGCTGTTGCTGACTTAATAAGAGGAAGCGACTCTAGTATTTCAGCTCTAGGGGTCTTATTGGCCAGTTGATCCTCCAACTGACTCATCCAAAAACACATAGACCTTGCTACAGAAGTAGCAGCAATATTGGTTCTTATTAAGGCCGCCGAAGATTCCCAGGCCCGCTTAAGGAGGATGTCCGCCTTTCGGTCCATGGGATCTTTAAGACTTGAAGAGTCCTCAAATGGAATCAAAGTCTTTTTTGCCACTTTTGCAATTGGCCCATCAACTTTAGGAGTTTCCTCCCACAGTTTTGAGTCCTCAGGATCAAAAGGAAGACTACTTTTAAAGTCACGTGACATTACCAGTCTCCGCTCCGCGTCCTTCCATTCACTCAGAATCATAGTTTTGATATGGTCACTAATAGGACAAACTTTCTGAATCTGAGCTGTGAGCCCTCCAAATATCAAGTCCTGTCTGGATTGAGGCCGTGGGACGTCTTCCATATGCATAGTACTTCTTACAGCCTGGACCAAATCTTCCGTATCTTCCACCGGGAACAGGTACCTCCTGGCTTTTTCCTGGACTTCCGCCTGTACTTCGCCTTCTTCCTGCTCCGAGTACTCTGATTTTTCTTCTGATTCCGGTTCATCTTCCAACTCCAACCTAGGTCTCTTATGACATGGACCCTGACTAGTGGGCTGCTGTTGTGAGCTAGCCGATAATGATGCCTGCACTTCTTCCCTAATCAGGATCTTCAAGTCAGATAATAATGAAGATCTTTCTTGCTCCAAAACTGCTGCTGTACAAGAACAGACCGGTTTTTTTATAAGCGTCAGGAAGCTTCGTGTGACATGCGGAACAGCGATTAGATTTCACCGAGGCTTTGCCCGATTTTTTCACTGCCTGCAGAGGCGTTGATGAAGTATCCTTGTCCTAAGTAATACAACAATATGTATACTAAGGACTGAGTCTGGATAATGACTTACTTAGCGAGGGTGCAGTTTCTTGCGCTTATGCGCACTTACCCCTGCATCCTTCTCTCTGGATCTCTCAGACTCCATGTCCTTCCGCAGAAAAGGTTTCGCCTTGCTGCCTTAGGACTGCTATGGTGGCTGCTGCGCGTTCTCTGAATTACTTCCCAGACTGGCGTCAGCAGTTCAAACGCCACCCTACGCGCGCTTTTATAGCGTTCTGCGACGTCTTTAGCGCCGCCCATACTGCGTTCCACCTGGAACGCAAAATCCGAACGTGACGCGCTTTCCATACCTTTTTGCGTTCTACTCCGGAACGCATGTAGTTTAGCGATGCATCTACGACGCTCTCCGGCCTCCTGCGTTCTGTTACGGAACGCACGCTGATTCCTCACGTTTTGCGTCACCGGAAGTGACGCTCAGTTCCCAGCCGAGGCCTGTTCGGCGTTCCTCCCTGGACCAGGAGGAAGACGCCTGAGCCGAGAGCCTCCCACCGGGAGGAGCGGCCCTTACCCGGGAGCTCGTCCGCCCCCGGTCTTTGGAGCAGAGGGACTCCCAAGGAGGGAGTTTCGGCCCTGGACCTCTTGACAGGGGAAGGATTGGACGAACCGCACGATCCCCCTGGGTCCGTAAGTTGCGCAGCGATCTCTCGTGTGTCCCTCCATGCAGGGACAGGAAAAACACTGAGGTATAGGGGGAGGAGTGGGACCTTTTAACCTCTCGTGTGCTTTCCTGTCCCTGTAAGGAGGAGGAGGACGTCCTCCATAGTGCTGTCAGGGGGACGTCCTGGAAATATATATATACAGTCATGGCCAAAAGTTTTGAGAATGACACAAATATTAATTTACAAAGTCTACTGGTTCACTTTTCTAATGGCAATTTGCATATACTCCAGAATGTTATAAAGAGTGATCAGCTTAACAGCAATTACTTGCAAAGTCAATATTTGGCTAGAAAATGAACTTTATCCCCCAAAACACATTTCAACATCATTGCAGCCCTGCCTTAAAAGGACCAGCTAACCTCTTTTCAGTGATTGCTCCATTAACACAGGTGTGGGTGTTGATGAGGACATGGCTGGAGATCAATCTGTCAAGATTAAGAATGAGACCACTGGACACTTTAAAAGGAGGCTGGTGCTTGGCATCATTGTTTCTCTTCTGTTAACCATGGTTATCTCTAAAGAAACACATGCAGTCATCATTGCAATGCGCAAAAATGGCCTAACAGGGAAGAGTATCGCAGCTAGAAAGATTGCACCTCAGTCAACAATCTATCGCATCATCAAGAACTTCAAGGAGAGAGGTTCCATTGTTGCCAAAAAAGGCTTCAGGGCGCCCAAGAAAGACCAGCAAGCGCCAGGACTGTCTCTTAAAAGTGTTTCAGCTGCGGGATCGGGCTACCAGCAGTGCAGAGCTTGCTCAGGAATGGCAGCAGGCAGGTGTGAGTGCATCTGCACGCACTGTGAGGCGGAGACTCTTGGAGCAAGGCCTGGTCTCAAGGAGGGCAGCAAAGAAGCCACTTCTCTCCAGAAAAAACATCATGGACAGGCTGATATTCTGCAAAAGGTACAGGTAGTGGACTGCTGAGGACTGGGGTAAAGTTATTTTCTCTGATAAATCCCCTTTTCGATTGTTTGGGACATCAGGAAAACGCCTCATTCGGAAAAGACAAGGTGAGCGCTACCACCAGTCTTGTCTCATGCCAACTGTTAAGCATCCTGAAACCATTCATGTGTGGGGTTGCTTCTCAGCCAAGGGAATCGGCTTTCTCACAGTCTTGCCTAAAAACACAGCCATGAATAAAGAATGGTACCAGAATGTCCTCTAAGAGCAACTTCTCCCAACCCTCCAAGAGCAGTTTGGCGATCAACAATGCCTTTTCCAGCAGGATGGAGCACCTTGCCATAAAGCAAAGGTGATAACTAAATGGCTCAGGGAACAAAACATAGAGATTTTGGGTCCATGGCCTGGAAACTCCCCAGATCTTAATCCCATTGAGAACTTGTGGTCAATCATCAAGAGACAGGTGGACAAACAAAATTCTGACAAAATGAAAGCATTGATTGTGAAAGAATGGACTGCTATCAGTCAGGATTTGGTCCAGAAATTGATTGAGAGCATGCCAGGGAGAATTGCAGAGGTCCTGAAGAAGAAGGGTCAACACTGCAAATATTGATTTGCTGCATTAACTCATTCTAACTGTCAATATAAGCTTTTGTTACTCATATGTTTGCAATTATTATATTTCTGTCTGTGATAAAAACATCTGTCAAACACACAAAAACCAGAGGGCAGCAGATCATGTGAAAATATAATATTTGTGTCATTCTCAAAACTTTTGGCTATGACTGTATATGTGTTCTATGTGTATATATCTATTCTTTCTTTTGTGATTTAAATACTATTCATTTGGATCCATTATATGTCGGTTTTGCAAGCCTGCGAGAAAATCTCGCAAGTCGGATGTAAATCGGATGTTACAACTACGGTCAGATGCGACTAAATCGCATCTTTCCAGGAAAATCGGATGCCAGACGGATGACTGTTCATGACATTTTGGTGCGATAATTGACCGACTAAAACGGTCCGATTTTTTGTCGTTGTGTGGGTCTCCGGCCTTACAATTAAAGTAGACAAAATTTTATAAAATCTCATGAATGAAATGTCGCTGCAAAAAAGAATAGCTCCGGTTATTAATCCTCCACCTAACAGTCTCAAACGGAATCTGTCAACAGGATTTCAGCCTCCAAACTGTATGTGCATGTAGTTCTTTCAAATAAGAGTCCAGCAATACCTTTACATGGCCAGTCCATTCCACCATTAATGAGAAATCAGTGTTTGAATTGATTTGCAAATAAGGCTGAAGAGCTACTGTAGATCTGAAGCCTCTATCACTCTGCCTGGTATTCCCTGACACCTCCCACTCGTCCGAAGATGCCTTTACCTGAAGTCACGCAGCAGGGAGGCTGTCAAACAGGAGGAGGCAGTGCTGAGAATAGAGCTGGAGTGACAAGAGGCTTTGGATCTACCATAGCTCTTAAGCCTAATTTGCATATCAATTCAAACACTGATTTTTTCAGTAATAGACTTGTATTTCAAAGAGCTGCATGTCTATATAGTTTGGGATGTGAACCCTACTGACAGATTCCTTTTCTTTCAGTTGAGACAACCCATTTATAAAAGGATTTCATATGCAGCAGTCTTTTAAAACAGTTGATTTTATTATTGGGAACTCAAGGCCAAATCAGTAGCAATGTTAAGGTACTGCCACACTAAACAATCCCGCTAGCGATAGCGATAAAGACGCATACTAATGCGATCGCTAGCGGGATTGTTTCTATATCGCTAAGTGCGCTTAACTTAGCGATATAGTTAACGACGCTATCGCGGTTAGCGATCTTCTTAACGACTTTAGCGGTACAAAAGTACCGCTAAATCGCTAAGAAAAGGTGCCACACTTAGCGATATATACTTACCTGCGGGGCGCCGACGATCTAAATAGGGTCCGGAACGATGTCAGCGACGAGCGAGATCACAGCAGGATCTCAGCAGGGAGCTCGTCGCTGACAGATGCCGCACACAACAACATCGCTAACGGGATCGCTAAATAGTGACGTTTTTTAGCGATCCCGTTAGCGATGTTGTTTAGTGTGGCATACCCTTTAGCCTCTGCTCTGCAGGGAACCATTTCCACAAGATTACCCAATGTGTCTGCGGGAATTTAGGTCCTTTGTGTCCTAGAGAACATTTGCAAAATGAAGCACTGATATTAGATGAGGTCTAGTTCTGGTGCAAAACTTCTAATGTTGCACATATTTAGCAACTTTTTGCATTTTTATGCCAGTTGCGCCAACTATTTTATAAAGTGGGACAAGCTAGCATGAATTCTGAAAAACGTAGGGCAGACTGACAAAGAATTCTGTTTGTGAATTTGGCACATCTTACTCCAGTCTTGAGGAATCGGGGCCATACACTTACGCAAATAAAAGCAGATGGAGGCATCTTAAAAATCCAAGAGTGCTTTGAATCCAGTCATCCATAAAGGGACATCACACGTTGTACCACAGCAGCTTGACTGTGGTGGATACCCATTAGATCCCTTGCTAATTTTGTAAGTTTGCCCACTGACAAAGACATGAACAGTCTATAATTTTAAGGGTAGGTTAATTTTAACATTGAGAGATAAAATATCAAAAATAAAATCCAGAAAATCACATTGTATAAATTATATACATTTATTTGCATTTTGCAGTGAGAAATAAAGTACTTGATCCCTCTGGCAAACAAGACTTACTACTTGGTGGCAAAACTCTTGCTGGCAAACACAGCAGTCAGACGTTTTTGGTAGTTGAGGATGAGGATTGCACACATGTTGAATACCAACACGCTTTACACCAGGTCTCAGAGCTTCAAATTATATTCTTGCAACACATGTAAAAATTCCTCTATGCTAAATTCAATGCAAAACAACAACTCAGACTGTCAAATGTTTATTGCTTTATTCCGCAGCTGGTAAACATTACACCCATGCATGGGACTACAAATTCCATCAGCAAGTAATAGACTTTTTATATAAAGTGTTCATCTTTAACCTTGTGCGAAGGTTTATAAAATGAAACAAACAAAAGATGACACAAGGATGGTAAATCCCACTACAGGAGGTTATTGCAAAAAAAATTAAATAAAAAGGAAAATAGCTTTTTACCAACAGTCCAAGAGTAAAATATTGCAAAGTTTGTCTCTTATACGGTGCAGCTAATTGTATACATTTTACATATACACATGTAAAACACAGGAGGTAAAAATTAGGGTTGCAGAATCTATATAAGGCGGTGGAAAATTTGCAAGAAACTCGCACCTCAATATCCGACACTGCCGCCGGCACTCGGGACCAGAGCGTGCGGCTGCACAGAAATACATGCAGCCGCACACTCCGGTCTCGAGTGCTGGCAGCAGTGCCGGGTATTGAGGTGCGAGTTTCTTGCAAGTGTGACCCCAGCCAAAAGGAAAAAAAAATGTTGAATGCTAACACGCTTTACACCAAAAACAGAGGAATTACAAGTGCATTTATTAGGTTTTGTGTCTTTGTCTATAACGGAAGCCTGGAGAAGCACTTATGAGGTCACATTTACAGAAGAGCATACATACCTTCAATGTATAAATTGCCTCCTTTGTGGATTTATTTTTTTTTGTGCTTTAAAATGGGAAAGACTTCACTTGAAAATATTACCTATCCCGCTTGTTTTGTAAATCGTACACGTTTAAACTATCCAGACAACCCTTTATCCCTTAAAAAATGCTTAACACTGTATGCTACATCTTTTGATAGTTTATCAGCCATTCAAACTTGCAATTAACAAAGTTACTTTATCCCCTGAAATGCTGCAAGTACAAAAAAAAAAAAAAGAAAAAAGTTTATAATAAAACGTTCTTGACCAATTTATTGTTTCATTTCCAATTCTCCATCAATAAATCATGCAAAACTGAGAAATGGACAAATACACAAGATACCATCAAATCTGAGCACCCGGAACAACTTTGCATAGAAAGTATTCTTATAATGTGCCAGAAATTTAATGAATTCCCTTTCAGAAATAATCATCCATGTTTTACAGAGAAGTCTTAAAGGGGATTCCCATAAACAAAATAAATCACCTATAGATAGTATAGATGAACAAAGGCCTGGCTGACGATACTCCGCCAATCACAAGAATGATGGCCCTAAAGTCCCTTGCGTGACTGGTGCAGTAGTGAGCATGTGTGCCAACTGCTCTATTGGAGTGGTGGTCGCACATGCTCACTACCACTCCACTCACACATGGGACTTTGAGCTTCAAGACCCATGATTGCCAGGGGGCTCAGCTACTGAGACCCTCACCAATCATACATACCTATGGATAGGTAATATATTTGGTTTACAGAACAAACCCTTTAACACAAGTTCTTTATATATGGAAGAAACATTTTGTCATGTTCATTTAAGTAAAAGAAAATGTTTCTAGGTCCTTTCCTTTAGCGGCTTGTTTTGTATATCATTAGTCTGATACTGTAAGCCAAACTTACACCAGTACAGGAGGTAGTTTACAGGATCCTGCAGAGCCTATTGGAAGGCAGGCGTTACTCTAATGACAGGGTCTGACATACAATACGTGCCAATATTTTATGTATTTTGGGAGATAGAAGAAAACGTTGAACATCAGAAGTAGTAACAATGTAACCATGTGACATTTTTAACGATTAAATACAATTTAAATCAACTCAACTTTTCCCATGAAAAGTTTGGCAACAGTTCCCAGAAAAAAAAAAAAAAGAAAGTGACACTGGCCAGGCATGCAGCAGTCTGAGAACATACACATATATATTATAAAAAAAAAAAAAAAGTAAAATAAAATACTCATTCCAAGCTTATATTAGAGCTTGCCTTGAAGGCAATGGAGGCAGAATAGCAGAAACCTCAGCAAATCTTCATTTACCACCATCACAGTGTTACCGTAATAGAGCTTGTAAACATAGATTCATGAAAAAAAGACAATGTCCTGGCATGACACTTCATTGCAAAATCACTTTGAAAATTTAAACAAGCTAGCGAAAACCTGAGTCAATTAACATGTAACATAAAACCTAATATGTGATTGTGAATCTAATACTGAAAAATGTTCAGTTCTTTTATCACATAGTGAATGAAAACACCAATAAACGCTACAGAACAGTCCCAGTAATCCCATGCCTTACCCTTCTCTAAGCTACCCAAACTTGAAGAAAGTCTGTGCTAGTGTCCCTATGACAGCACTTCTTTGCCTTTTCTTTGACCGTTATCCCAAGGACACTGGGCCTCACAACAAGCAAATAGATTTACGGTGGTTGTAAACTGGCTGACTTGCAGGCGTTATAGGACTGCCAACCAGCTACATATATGGCAAACCATCTCCCATGCATACAGAATAATTTCTATAAGATTGTTCTCGGCAGCACATCATCCTGTGTAAACAGTATAAGTGCTGCCGAGAACAATGATTTTTTTTTTTAGGCTAGTGAAAAGAATTTAACCTGCCGACCCAACATTTTGCTTGTTTGTCATGTGATTGGCAGCCTGTCTACGTTGCCTGATTATTGGAAAACAAGCTTTCCTAAGATTGTTCCTGATAATCGCGCAGTGTAAATGCATCCATAGGCCACATTCACATGTCCGCGTGTTACTCGGACCAGCCAAGGTCTAGCTGACCTAAACTTGACAGCATTCATATATGCCTATAAGGCTTATAAAGTTCAGATCAGGAGACCAGCGGACACAGTTCATGAATCGCAGCCCGTATACGGACCATCACACACCCTGTGTTAATGAGGCCTTAGTGGCAAAGGTAAGGCAATGGGTGGATGCTGTGAGGGCCAATGACCTCATGGATAATAGGGGACTGCAAGGGAAAATAACTACGGCGATTAGGATGCAAGAACAGAACTTCTAATAGTAACCAGTTCTACTGGTATTGGCTTCTAACTTCTACCTCTAAAAACTTGTCATAGAATAAAATTGTCCATAAGCATCACACAGCCGTCCGCTGTGCCAATGTACAGACAGCCATCACTTCCGAATCCCCCAACTACGAGCATGTTCGGCCAAACTAATTTTTGTTTTCATTTGAACAAGAGGGTACATAATTAACAATCCACAAAGTGATACTTCTCTCCAGGAAAAAAAAAAAAAAAAGAAGAAAAAGACAAAAAAAAACAAACAAACAAAACACACAAACTATATCCCATCCTCGAAATGTAGACATTCTACTTTTAAACCTCCTTTTACATAGAACTTGTGGGCATTCTCTTTTCATCACTATGAACCTACAGCTGCTAAATCCTGAAAGAGTAAAAACACTTTAAATACATTGGCTTTGAGGGTTCAAGAAAAACAAAAATCTTTAGCAATTATAACACAAAGATGTATTTCCCTTTGACTGTTTTTGAAACTCAGCATCCACTTTATCAGCTTTGTTGTAGCGGTCAGTGCAAAAGGTTTCCAGTCATTTCTGCTCTTGTAGAAGAGATGCCTTACAAAATCACCAAGACAGGGATTCCCTGACTGCAGCCGACGACCAGCCACCGGTGGCTTCAGCGCGGAGGCTCAGACGGAGTGTTGAAAGACGTCTCACGGAGAGCAATGCAGGGTAACAGCACAAGCTTTTCTCTCCACTTAGGGAGCAGTTCATCAGTTATCAAGTCTTGCTGTTCTTAGTGACAGCTTGTTTGGCTTGTTCTGGCAAACTTAATGGATCAGATAGGATGGACGTTGTCGTGCTCAGATAACGCAAGGTCTTTAGCACCACTGAGGGAAAGATGAAATCAGTAGAGTCATTTTTTGTACTATGGTCATTGATAATGTTATTAGTTTTAATAATTTAACGGTAAACATATCACAATCAGTACGTATGTACGAGGTGCGTTACAGTACTTACTGGGCCTCAAAGCCGGGAGAGAGCAATGTCTCTCTAGCCATTCTAGAGTGGTACTGTATAACTCATCGATGTTGGTTGTAGATACCATGTCATTGAAAGAGTC
This sequence comes from Oophaga sylvatica, assembly GCA_033576555.1. Lineage (NCBI taxonomy): Eukaryota > Metazoa > Chordata > Amphibia > Anura > Dendrobatidae > Oophaga > Oophaga sylvatica. The sequence continues at coordinate 812,950,973 of JARQOD010000001.1, forward strand.
AAACAATGGTTTGATGATGATGCTGAACTAGATTGACAATTTGAGTTAAGGAGGATAACACATGCACATCATTCTATATTATACATCCAGCTCTTGGTCACAGTCATGAAGATCTACATCTCCCTATGTTTTAATTTACTTCTAAGCAGCGATATCAGAGATGGTCTATGGTCATCTACTAGGACATTATCTTTCTCCAGTGCTGAATTCACAGCTACACTGCTCAGTACAGCTGTACAATGACCGCCATGCTGTGGTTTCTAAATATGTGGCATAGAGATAGGAGAGCACGAATCCCTCATGTCAGAGATTAGCACCTATGATGTTTCCTATACGTGGCAAACTCAATCTCTACTTCTGGTGTCTCTGAGATGGTGAACAGAGTCGGCTGAGGGAAACACGCAAGTCAAAAGTCAAGAAATGACCAGAAAGTGTTAATCCCCATGTCAAAATAAGTGGTCATGTGTGTATGAGTCTCCTGACATGACATGTACTCCGTACCTAGCACAATCATTTGTGGCATCCTATTTCTACTAGGAACAGGTGGGTAATCAAAAACATTAACAAAGTGACAAGGGAGCATCAGTAATACACCATAATCTAAGAAATAAAGAATCACATTAAACACACATTAAATTGCTCACATTGTTTGACCATCAGGAAAATGCAGAAAGTTGTTCAAAATAACATCTCTAGAATCTTTTTTTTTTTAAGCATTTCTACATCATCTGCTGATTAGTTCTAGAGAGTCACTCGTAACCACCTAAAATTTCACTCCTTAAAAAAAAAAGTGGTAGACCTCCGCAATCTGTTGTGTTATCTCTGCATTTAGAATGAGGATGGCTTCTGCGGACATGAAGAGGTAGAACATGGCCAAGATACACAGAAAGGATTTCTCAATTTTATATGTAATAGGAGACAACAAACGGATCAAACAAAATAAGGCAATTAAGGAAAAGCTTAGATATTTACATTTTTTTGTACATTTTCTGAGTTAAGTGTTGCTTCAAGGTCTTTATGGAAAATCAATAAATTATATCCAACACCAGGTACATGATGTCTCGATTCCGAGGCTGAATATTCTGGCTCTGAAATCAAATTGTCCATTATATCTTGAAACTTTCATAAAAACATACTGCTCGAACCACACAATAAAAAGGATACAATCCAGAATTTCCAGTTTTCAAGTGTTCTGCTTTTCACATACTTGTCAAACAGATCCCTAATGTGATCAACCCTTTGAGGAGTGACCGGTACCCCAGTGGCAGGAAGTTGCTCTTGATAGGAACTGAAAACAACAGCAAGTTTATTAAAACTTACACCTCTCTAAAAACATACAAAAAGAAAACATAAAAAAAACAACAAATCTTAATTCAATATTACATTCATTATGTTCGACCCAAAGCTACGCCATTTTCTCTCTTCACTTCAGAGACATGTAGGCCCTTAAATCTAAAATTAATATTCGGACCGACAGAGGTGGTTCAGACTCAAACATCAGTGGTTTCGGATTTCCAGACAAAAGGGATGCCATATGCACTTGAACAAAAACAACTGATTTTCAGCATTAACTGCAAACTAGAAAGGAGTTAGAATTTGTAGATTGTGAGCCCTCGCGGCAAGGGTCCTGTCTCCTTCTGTACCAGTCGTGACTTGTATTGTTTAAGATTACTGTACTTGTTTTTTTTTTTATTATGTATACCCCTCCTCACATGCAAAGCACCACAGAATAAATGGCACTATAGTAATAATTTTGTGCCAGATTTCCAGTAATGTTACATCAGATGATTAAAGTCAGGATGGTGACAAATGAGCTTAGGTGATCTGTATTGAATATCTTTGGTTATTAGCACTCCTGTGTTCCCTATGAGAGAGACACTACCAGACATCTCTGGCAGCTTGTCTCAAGGAAAACAAATGGATTGTCAGTCCAAAATCGGACATGCTGGATCATTATCTCCCCTGACAATCATCTGTCCAAGATCCCATACACATGGTTATCCAGACCCATCAACATCGCGGGGGTTCAGTTGACATTAGAATAAGCTGTACAGGGGCTTCAGTGAAATTTAGGACAATGAAGGATATTGGTTTTTCCAAATACTACAGACATACAAACCTGATGGCAAGATGCAACTCTTCCACCTCTTCCCTGAGTCGTCTAGTTTCTTCTAACACTTGTGTCCTCTCTTGCTGAAGTTTGGCAATATACTCCACGGTTTTCTGTAGGGTAATTGCATGGCTAATCTGTCGGGAAAAGTCCAAAAAATCACGATGAATCATAAAGTGCTATGTTGCAAATACATGAGACTCTTAACATAACAGATAACAATCTGGTATTGTTTCTTCAGGGGGAGCAGCTACAGAAAGGGGTGTTATGTGTCCAGATGTTTGGAGCTGGTGTTGTAATGGAGAAGGGCAAGTAAGGGGCTGAACCAAAAAGACATTATACATTCTACCTTGGCTAGCCTGTTACCTTGTTGGATTAAGGCAGTGAACTGTATTTTTGCCCTGGCTAAGGGAAAGTCTAGGTCTCTGGATTTCTTTAAAGCAACTAAAATATAGGAATTCTGCATATTTGACTAAAACTGCTTTGGGAAATAGGGATTTTTGTGTACTCATCGTAAAATCCTTTCTCCGAGCCAATCATTGGGGGACACAGACCACGGGTGTTATGCCACTACCACCAGGAGGCTGACACTAAGTAATACAAAGAAAGTTAGCTCCTCCTCTGCAGTATACACCCTCATGCTGGCTCCCAGAGAACCAGTTCAGTGCAAAACCAGTAGGAGATCAATAACATATAAGAGTATAACATGTCAATTTACAGGACAAGCACAAAGCCATTAACAGGGTGTGTGCTGTGTCCCCCAATGATTGGCTGGGAGAAAAGGATTTTTACAGTGAGTACACAAAAATCCCTATTTCTCCTTTTGCCTCATTGGGGGACACAGACCATGGGATGTCCCAAAGCCATCCCTGGGTGGGGAGAACCTAACAGATCAGGCCCAGCAGAACTGCTGCTTAAAAGTGCGCTACCGCGGCCTGTAGAGCCCGTCTGCCAAGACTCACATCTGCGGAAGTCTGGATGTGAATATTATAGAGCTTCAAGAATGTGGGCGACGGCCCGATCTGGCGAACACAAGCCCAAGCAACTCCTATCGACCGAGTAGAGTATGCCCCAATCCCTGCTGGGATAGGCTGACCTCTGATGCAGAAGGACTCCAGGAAGGTGGAACGAATCCACCTGGCGATCATAGTCGATAAAGTGGCTAAACCCTTCCTGTGACCATCAGGAAGCCTGAATAAAGCGTCCAACCTTCGGAAGGATGAAGTCCTCGATATGTACCTTCGGAGAGCTCTCACTTCGTTCAGAGTATGCAGAACCCGTTCTGCTTTGTGGAAGTACGATACCACCATGGCAACAAGGGGCAAGAACGGCCTGAGGACAGCCTTGCCTTGATGGAACTAAGGTGAGAAGAAGGTGGTCTGAAAAGACAGAGGAGGAGAGGTGTGTGGAGTGAGAGGAGTAAGGTGAGTGAGAGAGTGATGAGAGAGAGTGGAGTGAGAGGAGTGCGAGTAAGAGAGTGCGAGTGAGAGAGAGTGCGAGTGAGAGAGTGCGAGTGAGAGAGAGTGGAGTGAGAGAGAGTGCGAGTGAGAGAGAGTGCGAGTGAGGAGAGTGCGAGTGAGAGGAGTGCGAGTGAGAGAGAGTGCGAGTGAGGAGAGTGCGAGTGAGAGAGAGTGCGAGTGAGAGGAGTGCGAGTGAGAGAGAGTGCGAGTGAGAGAGAGTGCGAGTGGAGAGTGCGAGGGGAGATGAGAGAGAGAGTGCGAGTGAGAAGTGGGGAGAGGCGGAGTGAGAGATGAGATGCGAGTGAGAGAGAGTGCGAGTGAGAGAGTGCGAGTGAGAGAGTGCGAGAGAGTGCGAGTGAGAGAGAGTGCGAGGAGAGAGAGTGCGAGTGAGAGAGTGGAGGAGAGTGCGAGTGAGAGAGAGTGCGAGTGAGAGAGAGTGCGAGTGAGAGAGTGCGAGTGTGAGAGAGAGTGCGAGTGTGAGAGAGAGTGCGAGTGTGAGAGAGTGCGAGTGTGAGAGAGTGCGAGTGTGAGAGAGAGTGCGAGTGTGAGAGAGTGCGAGTGTGAGAGAGAGTGTGAGAGAGTAGTGGTGCTCTCTGATGCCAAGGCACATGATAGCCCAGTAGGCATACTACGGATCCGTTTTCTAGACGCCTGCACACTTCTAGAATCTAGCCGAAGACTCCCTTGTAGAAGAGGATCCATCTACCTCAGTCATGGGAGCTGCACGATCTACAGAGGGATTCAATCGCTTTGGCCAGAGAGGCCATGAATTGCGACAGCGACGAAACCCACTTAAAGGGACTAGGTACACCGGACTCTGTGACAGTGGAGGGCTCCTGAGCGTATTAGGGGTCACAAGCCGTGTTTAGGATCACAGGTGTCACGGAGCGGAATAGTTTGTACACGGCAGGGAATGCTAGAGGTATACACCAGCGCAGCTGTAAGGCAGCGTAGCTCTGCAAAGTTGAGCAGCAGAGCACTGTCTAAAAAGGGTAAGCCTGTGGGTAATGTGTCAGTGCAGCACTTACTCAGGTGCTGTGCCCCTGAGGACAGTAGTTTTCCTCTTCGGGGAAAGAATGCTGTACATTATAGTATGACAGCTTGTGGGACTTGCGTGCCACCGGAACCGCTTGCCCATCACCTGAGTTCAAGATGGCCGGCATGAATTAACGAAGACGCTCTCGCAGTGTGCGAGAAGTGCCAGGCGGATTGCGAAGTGAGAAGACTAATTGGGGACTCTAGACTGGTCGTGTGCCTTTCAGACCAGTGAGTACTTTAACTACAGCAGACAGAACAGTATTTTAAGTGACTCCAGTTTGTAAAGCACTATTAACTAGATTGGTGATGCGAGAGTTTACATGGCGGCACCTCTGCAGTTACACGGAAATCTCCGTGTAAAGAAAACCAGCTAAAGAGACGCCGTCTCTAGGGCAAAAGTGTACACTTTTTTTTTTTTTATTTTTCCTTTTGCCCTTACTTCATTTTTCTGCCGGAGGTACTGTGGGGGAGGGGTGCGGGGAGAGGGAGCAGCGCCTCCTTACCCGGATCTTGAGTCCCTTGGATTAGTGCTGGAGAATTTTAATCAAAAGATTGTAGTACATACAACAAACGTTTCGGTCAATTTATGACCTTCTTCGGTGTACTATAACATAACAAAACATATGAACAAGTGAAATAATGTGCAAAACAATATTGTAAAACATAGGGCATATAAAGAAAGTATATACAGATGTTGATAATGAAAATCACATGATATGAGACTAGTGTAAGGACATATGATGCTCAGAAACTTCCAATATATTATATATATGGAGAAATGGAAAACATGTATAGAGGAATAGAACGTCCCTCAGAACAAAGATTCAGGTAAAACATATAGAAATACATACCAAGTTATGTACTAGAAATCAGATGCAAATAAGCAGAGATAATACCTGGTGAAGAGGTGATGAGAAAAAATGAAGAGTGCACTGACTAACCTAGTCTGAGAAAAAAGCCACTGTGTAGAAATATATATTACTTACCCCAAGACACAGAACTGTGTAGTGGGTGAAAAAGCTGGGGAGGCAAAGAAAATGGCTATGGAGTTGCCGTGGTAATAGCCATAGAGGCACATAATGCAGAGTTGGAGCGATCATAAGGATCAGTGCTAGGAGTGATGACGCTTACCGTTATTGGTGCAGGCAGGAACGAAGCGGCTAGGACGCGGTATACCACCGCTTGTCTAGGAGCACTGAGGGGCCGCCGGTGGTGGCTTTTAAAGCATGGTGAGTGTGCGGTCCGGACCGGAAGTTCGGTACCGGAAATGAGGCGGCGTGCGTTCCAGCCATGCTGCCAGTGCGTTCCAAACACAGGAAGCAGTATGGAGGGTGGATGAAAAGTGCCTGGATAAGTAGTATAGCGTCATACAGTGTGGATACAACGGACTAGTAGTGCAGATAGCGATATAAATAGGCAGGAATGATGAAGTATAACATTTCAGTCAAGGAGTGAGACTGATAATAGTGGTGCTCCCAAGTTCTGTGCCCAAAAGGAGGTTTTAAATTCATTATGGCAGATTCTGAAAACAAGGAAAAGATGGTCAGTGCACAGTAAAATAGAGCAAATATATCACATTGAGAATAACTTAAATAAACGATACAATATCATACTCTCTATTTAACCCTTTCGGGTGCAATGTGTCTAACTGATGAATCCAATAGGCTTCTCTTTTTTTGAGGAGACTAATGCGGTCGCCCCCTCGGCGCGGTGCATGTACATGTTCAATAACTTGGTATTGGAGTTGTGCTATGTTATGACCCGATGATATAAAGTGATTAGGAATGGGAAGGAGAAGATTTTTACATCTAATCGTCGACTTATGTTTGGATATGCGGTTTTTTATAGCTTGTGTAGTCTCACCCACGTACAATAAGCCGCAAGGGCATTTGATGAGATAGACAACAAAACTGGAATTACACGTAAAGTAATCTTTAATCTCGTATCTCTTGCCCGTATGTGGATGGTGGAACACGTTGCCTTTAATGATGTTGTTGCATTGTAGACATTGAAGACATGGAAATGTCCCATATTTGGGATTAGAGAGAAAACGTTGTCTAATGGGGGGGTGAGAGGTACCGATATCAGCTCTGATTAGATGGTCCCTAAGGTTTCGCGGTCGGCGGAAGCAAGGGAGGAATGGTCTATTGAATTCTTTGATGGATGGATGTGCGGTACTCAATAGGTGCCAATGGCGGCGTATACTGGTGTGGAGTCGATAGGCTATAGGGTGATAATCATGTACGAAGGCAATCCTGTCGTTCGTATCCGCTTTTGGCGGAGAGGAGCTCTCTGGGGGATCAAGTGTATGTTCGGGGTAACCTCTAGCGCGAAATTTGTATTTTATCTTTGTCAAAGGTCATTGTAAAATCCAATCCTGGCCAAGAAGTGCACAGGAAGGAAAAGAAATCATTGAGCGTACTCAGGGAACCATTCCAGATGCAGAAGACGTCATCGATAACGTCTTCTGCATCTGGAATGGTTCCCTGAGTACGCTCAATGATTTCTTTTCCTTCCTGTGCACTTCTTGGCCAGGATTGGATTTTACAATGACCTTTGACAAAGATAAAATACATTTCTTGGATGTAAGTATTATCAGAGAAGGCAACAACAAGCTTTCTTCTGATATATATTCCAAACCCACAGATCGCAACAGCTTGTTGCTCTATAAAAGTTTCCATCCAACTAAAATGAAAGATTCTATTCCCAAATCTCAACTCAAACGAGTTCAGAGAATCGTCTCCAATGCAGCTATCAAAGATACACGCATCGAAGAAATGCGCGACAAATTTCGCGCTAGAGGTTACCCCGAACATACACTTGATCCCCCAGAGAGCTCCTCTCCGCCAAAAGCGGATACGAACGACAGGATTGCCTTCGTACATGATTATCACCCTATAGCCTATCGACTCCACACCAGTATACGCCGCCATTGGCACCTATTGAGTACCGCACATCCATCCATCAAAGAATTCAATAGACCATTCCTCCCTTGCTTCCGCCGACCGCGAAACCTTAGGGACCATCTAATCAGAGCTGATATCGGTACCTCTCACCCCCCCATTAGACAACGTTTTCTCTCTAATCCCAAATATGGGACATTTCCATGTCTTCAATGTCTACAATGCAACAACATCATTAAAGGCAACGTGTTCCACCATCCACATACGGGCAAGAGATACGAGATTAAAGATTACTTTACGTGTAATTCCAGTTTTGTTGTCTATCTCATCAAATGCCCTTGCGGCTTATTGTACGTGGGTGAGACTACACAAGCTATAAAAAACCGCATATCCAAACATAAGTCGACGATTAGATGTAAAAATCTTCTCCTTCCCATTCCTAATCACTTTATATCATCGGGTCATAACATAGCACAACTCCAATACCAAGTTATTGAACATGTACATGCACCGCGCCGAGGGGGCGACCGCATTAGTCTCCTAAAAAAAGAGAAGCCTATTGTATTCATCAGTTAGACACATTGCACCCGAAAGGGTTAAATAGAGAGTATGATATTGTATCGTTTATTTAAGTTATTCTCAATGTGATATATTTGCTCTATTTTACTGTGCACTGACCATCTTTTCCTTGTTTTCAGAATCTGCCATAATGAATTTAAAACCTCCTTTTGGGCACAGAACTTGGGAGCACCACTATTATCAGTCTCAGTCCTTGACTGAAATGTTATACTTCATCATTCCTGCCTATTTATATCGCTATCTGCACTACTAGTCCGTTGTATCCACACTGTATGACGCTATACTACTTATCCAGGCACTTTTCATCCACCCTCCATACTGCTTCCTGTGTTTGGAACGCACTGCCAGCATGGCTGGAACGCACGCCGCCTCATTTCCGGTACCGAACTTCCGGTCCGGACCGCACACTCACCAGGCTTTAAAAGCCACCACCGGCGGCCCCTCAGTGCTCCTAGACAAGCGGTGGTATACCGCGTCCTAGCCGCTTCGTTCCTGCCTGCACCAATAACGGTAAGCGTCATCACTCCTAGCACTGATCCTTATGATCGCTCCAACTCTGCATTATGTGCCTCTATGGCTATTACCACGGCACCTCCATAGCCATTTTCTTTGCCTCCCCAGCTTTTTCACCCACTACACAGTTCTGTGTCTTGGGGTAAGTAATATATATTTCTACACAGTGGCTTTTTTCTCAGACTAGGTTAGTCAGTGCACTCTTCATTTTTTCTCATCACCTCTTCACCAGGTATTATCTCTGCTTATTTGCATCTGATTTCTAGTACATAACTTGGTATGTATTTCTATATGTTTTACCTGAATCTTTGTTCTGAGGGACGTTCTATTCCTCTATACATGTTTTCCATTTCTCCATATTTATAATATATTGGAAGTTTCTGAGCATTATATGTCCTTACACTAGTCTCATATCATGTGATTTTCATTATCAACATCTGTATATACTTTCTTTATATGCCCTATGTTTTACAATATTGTTTTGCACATTATTTCACTTGTTCATATGTTTTGTTATTTATAGTACACCGAAGAAGGTCATAAATTGACCGAAACGTTTGTTGTATGTACTACAATCTTTTGATTAAAATTCTCCATCACATATCATTGGTGTGTGCCGAGCTTATATTGCATCATTGCACGGATTGGGATCCTACTCTGGCACCACAGATCTTTCTTTTAGCAGTTGTGCCAACGACTAATTTCCACTTGGATTAGTGCTGTCCTCAGCGCTGAATGTCGCCAGATCGTATGCCGCAGCCGCTTCCGGATGCCAGCTCGTGAGGCGGTCGTGGGGTGCAAGATGGCCGCCGAGAATCTCAGAGGCGCTTCTCGTTCTGTGCGAGAAGCGCCATGAAAGTGGGCGGAGCCGCCACCGCGCATCATAGCGCGGGCGAGGTTTCAGGCTGAAGCCTAATGAAGGCCGAAGCCAGGGACCAAATTTTTCGGCGCTCGCCACGCAAGAAGGAGTCGGATGTCGCGCCCCCAGCTGCAGGATGAGCCCCCTTATGCCAGCACTGCCCCAAACCACCTGTAAAGAGCCCTCCAACCCCAGCACTTACCCGGAGAAGCTGCTGGGCGGCAGGTGAGCCAGCTATGTTGTAGGTCCTCCTGCTGGTCTTGTATGGTGCAGGGGTAAAGTGGAAACCCTCAGTCCACCATCCCTTTAATAGGGAGGTGGAGAGGGACCGTCTGCCTCCTTGTATCAACCGCTTTAACAGTGGTGGTGCAGTGGGGGCTGCTCGGATGCCAAAAAGGGGCCGCTGTACATCCAAGGGGTTAAATCCTCTAGGATGGGACAGGGCTGAATGCCCAGCATTAGGCCTGGCTGCGGAAGAGAATACGTGGAGGCAACACTCCATGTGCTCGTCCGTTAAGGGTGCGGGGAGAGCGTCGCCCCTAAAAAGCAGCCCAGGCATGGCATCCCTCGTCACAGGAGAGGATACGAGGAGGCAACACTCCCCGTGCTCGCCTGTTGATAGTTCGGGGAGATTGGAGCCTTGAAAGAATCAGTTGCCCCTTCATCCAAAATCAAAAATGTAAAAACGTAAAAAAGTAAAAATAAAAGGAGTTTTTTTTTTTGGTCTGAAGACCAGACCTGTGTGCCTCCTACTGACACTAAGCAAGAACTAGTTCTCTGGGAGCCAGCATGAGGGTGTATACTGAAGAGGAGGAGCCAACTTTCTTTGTGTTACTTAGTGTCAGCCTCCTGGTGGCAGCAGCATACACCCATGGTCTGTGTCCCCCAATGAGGCGAAGGAGAAATTGTTCCATAAACATTTATCGAAGTACCTATAGAATAAATGATCAATGTCTGACTGCTGGGAAATGCACTGCTGAGACCCCCACTGATCCAGAGAACGGTGAATGCCGCAGTTGTAATGTAACCTCACTACATCTCTATTCCAAAAAGGTATATTGGTACCCCAATCAATCATAAATGTATCACTTATCCTGTAGATAAAGTAATATGGGTATATGTGGTTAGTATAAGATCTAGATATCCTGACAAATTAGAGCAGGGTTATGTCTTATGTATTACTTTTAATTTCAAAATGGTTTTATTGAAATTCATAACTTTAGAGAACAGAAAACTTAAAAATTCCCCTGCGAGGGAATATGTTTCTAACTTATCATGACATATACTTAACCTATAGAGGTAGAGACAAGACAACTACAACAAGAGGATAAAACAGTAGGGAGGGGAACATTAAATCCACAGTGTACATGAAAGTAACTTTAAAACTAGGCTATCGAAAAAGTACTAATGGGCGTTTCATTCCGATCACATCTGCACCATGAATCAAGGATAAACATATAATGATTATATACTTTGGTTCTAAGTCTAGATCCAATTCCCCACCTCCACAGTCCGGAAATATTACGGTGATAGGCGCAAGATCTGGTCCATTTGTGTGTTTGATTCTAAATTCATCCATGGCCCCCAAATCTTAAAAAAACTGATTCCACATGTCGTTTCTAGTAGCTTCAATGCGTTCATAAAGAAAGAATGAACAATATTATGCTCTAACAACTAATAATGACAGCGTTGGGGATTTCCATTTCGCCGCTATATGAATTTTGGTGGCCATGAAAAGGAAGTTTACCAATTTATGGAGACTTCTAGAAAGAGATGGGTGTTTTGCCACAAGAAGAAAAAAATCTGAGGTTCTAAAGGAATTTTCCTGCCTGTCAACTGATCCACAATGTGTTTCATTCTATGCCAGAGGTCAGAGACCCCTGGACAGGTCCACCAGATGTGTTTCATATCCCCCACTAGGTCACAGCCCCGATAACACAGCGCTGATACATTTGGGTATATACTGTGAAGTTTGGCTGGAACGAGATATGTCCTGTGGAGAACCTTCAATGAATTCTCTACAGGGGATGATTGATGGCTCCCCTTGGACAATGTATCACAACAGGATCTCCAATCATCTAGTGGCAGATCAAATCCCATCTCCTCTTCCCATTGTATCATAAAGTTCAGTTTTTTCTCATCGTGAGGTGGATTAAGAATTGAGTATATTAAGGATATGGTTCCTTTTCCCATTGGATCACTAATGCATTTTTGCTCAAAACTAGACACACGTAGGGGGTTTTTGTTTGGGAGAAGACTATTGGCAAAGTAGAGGACCTAGTTTATACACATGATCTCTCCAACTGGGGGTTCGTATCTTCGAATAAATTCCGGTCTGTTTAGTAAAATATTAAATGGAGAGCACAAATTCTTTAATGTAGTGATCCCCCATAGGATCCACCATGCGAACATGTTTGGATTGAGGTCCGGTAGGAACATCGGGTTGCACACGGGGAAGGTTCAGATTGTAGCCTATATTTAAATATGGCTTTCCTCCAAAGAATAAGAGAATGGGCTGTAAAGGGAGCCGTTAAAATTATACCTTTTGGAATTTTCTCTGTGGAACACATCAGGCCTGGTAATGAAAATGGTTTGATAAGATGTGTTTCTAAGTGAACCCATCTTGGTTTATTGTTTTGGGAACAAATATTTGTCAATTGTGCTATTTGGGCAGATTTAAAAAAGGGCAAAATTTGGAAGTGATTCTATGGAAAAACATTACTTTTTGTGAAATGCTAGCTTTCTTTCCTTGCCACAGGAATCTAGTAATAGCGGAGTGTTAGTTGGAAAATGTCCTGGTCGGTATCGCTATTGGTAGAGATCGAAAAAGGCATAAGGCTGTGGTTCCACGGTCCGGAACCACAGCGCTTTGGACGGAGCGGAAATTCCGTTCCCCGCCCCCTTTCTGACGCGCGCTCTTTCCGGGGTGTTCAGGACACCTCCGGAAAGAACGCAGGGCTACATAGCCCTGTGTTAATTCTGTTGCGGCGACGCACCGTCGCCGCAACACGCGAGGACATGCTGCGGTCTGAAAAGACGCGCCGCATGTCCGTTTACGCAGGTCTGCCACCTGCGTGTTGTTACGCATAGTGGAGACGGGATTTCTTAAAATCCCCTCGACTATGCTGTAACATCTGGACGCTGCGTGTTTGGCGCTGCGCCAGCGCACAGCGCCAAACACGCAGCGTTTACTGATCGTGGAAACTCACCCTTAGAGTCGAGGTAGAGATACCATTTTTATTGTGTGTAGTCTTCCCAGCCAGGACAAATTCAATGAGGACCATCTAGTCAAATCCTTTTGGAAGCTCTGAATAAGTGGTGCATAGTTCCACTTAAAGAGGGTCGACCTATTTGTTGTTAAATTAACGCCTTATGTATTACTTTTAACAAGATAATTAGCAAGGTGCCAGATTATCCTTCAGGGCTCAAAATTGTGGTCTCTCCCAGTATCCACGAGGACTGACCTCCTTTGATAAATTTACCGAACTCTCTAGGAAGACAAGAACATATTTTTTTCTTTAACTGTCTGGAATGTATCATTGCTGTCCCAGTGTAGTCATTGTAGTGGATCACTACACTGCACAAACCCTAGAAGAAGCCATCATGTGATGGTTAAATACAGGCGTTTCATTTACCGGTTTGTTGCTTGAGGACACAAAACTGTTCAGTGTGTTGAAGGCAAGCTTTATATTAAACCTCCTCTTTTGTTCCGCAGAAATATGCTTCAACCTTTGAGTCTGTAAAATAATTGGTTTGAAAGAACTGTAAATTGTGAATTCCACTTTGGAAGCAATATAAGGGATTAACATAAAGACTGATTGATGGCGGGCTAGGAAATTGGTAATATATAGTCATAAATACAGTCATCAAATTAAAACCTCCTACAGTGACCTGAAGAATCTGGATTACCTTCTGGCAATAGCACTTATCACGGTGGGGTTGGGGATTTAGGCAGCAGGTGACCAATCAGTTATGAAGTTGATGTGTTGAAAGCAGAACAAAAACGGGCAGGTGGTAGAATATGAGCAACTCTAACAAGGCCCAAACTGTGATTGCTAAAGGCAAGAGGACACTGTATTCTTCCACTTTGCTAGAAGTATATGCCAGGAGTTTTTCCTAAACATATACTTTGCGTAGGCCCTCAATCTCCAGATGGGGGCCAAAAGTGTTTTATATTGCCTGGACAATTTTATAATTTCATATTATACTTTTTTTTTTTTTTTCTTTTGCTCATGGCGATGTATTGATTATAAAACAAACTGTCTACCCTACCTTGAGTGCAGAGCTTTGATGGTCAGCGGTGGCTTTTCCTGAGCTATGCGGTGGACTGAGGCTGTGTTCAGATGCACATGGTGATCCTTGCCTCGAATCTCGGCCTGAAACGCCAAAACACAATTTGTGATAAAGAAATAAAAATACAGGCAGATCTAACACATTATTAAAAACCAACTACATTATTTTTGTGCCGAAGGGAAAAGAGATCCCGGATGTCTAATGTTTCCCATATGTTGAATATGCAGCTCTAAAATATAAAGATCTCATCAAATTTCACATATCGCCCTCATCTTCCATCACATTGACACACATGTAAGGCCGGGGTCACACTTGCGAGTGTGATGCGAGAATCTCACATCAATACCCGGCACTGGGGACCAGAGTGTGCGGCTGCATGTATTTCTATGCAGCCGCACACTCTGGTCCGAGTGCCGGGTATTGATGCGAGAGACTTGCGCGAGTTTCTTCCATCACACTCACAAGTGTGACCCCGGCCCAATACTGAATCACATTGGAAAATGTAGCCAGAGAGGAGTTAAGTTTTTTCAGTGGGTATGTATGAAAAAGGGAAGCAGACTACCCTTTCCTATGCAGTGATATGTTACATTTATAAAAACCCAGAGAATGTGGCCGATTATTGACAGTATGAATGCACATTGGCACACATCAGGGAATATTCCTGACATATACCAATAGTGTGATGTGAACAGAGCCTTACACCAGGAAGAGAACACCACAACTTGTCTACACAGTGTACTAAGCCCACACACACGCCGTGCATTAGTATGTCCATCATAGCTAAACGGACAATCAATATACTGAAAAGTAACTGATATGTTGCTATTAAATACATCACAGCATGGTGTATTCTTCTGAACTCACAGGATGAAGGAGAGGGCACAGTACTGCAGTTCTGTAATGGGTCATCTCTCGCTTCACCAGGTTATCTTGACTTGGACTGGGAAAGAACCTAGAAACAGCTGACTGGGACTTCTGGTTCGCCTGAGATTTCTTTGCTGGTCCAACAAAAATACTTCTATGAAATTCTGACATCCCAGAGGTCTGTGAGATGGAGACAAAGTAGTAAGTATGGGATCTGCATACAGCTGATGTAATAACCAGCGTTAGCTTGTCAAATCTAAAAAAGTATGCTCTATTAGAGCATGTGCACATGGTGTCTTATAGGGGCAGTCATACCAGCATAATTTATAAAAACACTGGCAGTGTTTTTTTTTTACAAAAGTCTTCTTTTTCCTCTTTATTTTTTGCCTTATCAAGGTTTTTTTTTTTTTAAAGTGCTTTTTCAAGGTGAATTCCAGGCAGAGTCTGCCGAAAAAAAGACGCCGTGTGCACAGACCCTTAATCATGATCTATCAATATACAATTTGCGGATGTGACCGGCTCAAATTTTAGTATGGCCGTCTGAACCCGGCCTAAAGCTTTAGACGAGGCTAATACAAGAAATGGTGCACGTTTATAATGCCCATGAACAGTCTTACTCCTGCGAGTCCAGCTGGCGCGATGACTACATTGGACTGCGTAATCCTTGGCGCTAACAAGGTATCGGTCTTCAGCGAGGCAGGAGATACGATCACAGCTTGAGTCTGACCTGAAAAGTGCGCTGAAAAAGACACGATTGTCAGAATCGCCACCATGTAATACTTAGGGTACATAAATATACAAGTAAAAGAGGGCAAAGACAGACCACTGCTATATTTAAGGGGGTATTTCAGTGTTCGGAAAAAAATCGTTGGCCATTGTGCAATCAAAAATGATACAATTTTGCAATATAATTTCTACATGAATTACTTACGGGTCACAAGATCTCTGCAGTTCTTGCAGGAATGAGAATTTCCCTTAGGCCATGTTCACAAGTTGCATTTTTCTAATGCACATTAAAAGCTGCTTTTTACAGTACCAGCAAAAGCTAGGAGATTTCAGAAACCTCATGCACACGCTTGATTGTTTTCTTCCTGACTGAATTGAAAAACTGCAGCATGTCAATTTTTTGCAGCATTTTTTCACCCTCAGAAAGCAATGCTCAAGGGTGAGTTTCCACGATCCGGAATGCTTCAGGAAATGCTGCGTGTTTGACGCTGTGCGTTGGCGCAGCGTCAAACACGCAGCGTCCAGATGTTACAGCATAGTGGAGGGGATTTCAACAAATCCGTCTCCACTATGCTGTAAAACACGCAGGCGGAAGACCTGCGTATCCGGACATGCGGCACGTCTTTTCAGACCGCAGCATGTCCTAGCCCGTTGCGGCGACGCTGCGTCGCTGCAACGGAAATAACACAGGGCTATGCAGCCCTGCGTTCTTTCCGGATGTGTTCCGGAGTTGTCCGGAACACATCCGGAAAGAACGCGCGTCAAAAAGGGGGCGGGGCTTTGGGCGGTGCGGAATTTCCGCTCCGTCCAAAGCGCTGTGGTTCCGGACCGTGGAACCACAGCCTAAGTGCAAAAAAGTACCAAACACGCTGCCATCAGTTTTTGTTGAAAAAAAATGAAGGTACAGTGGGACGTGAAACAAATTTATTTTTGTGATTTTCCCAAGGTTAAACTATAATGTCTTGGTGTCCTCACATGAGCCTGGATGCTACAATTTGTTTACCGTAATGAAACTAATGATCTGTGTTGAAGTAAACAATGCCCGACCAGTGTGTCCAGTAAACAATGACCGACCATTTTGACTTCCCACATTGTTTTTACATTTGAAATTTTGAATTTTTTCATGAACTCAACCTTAGTTCATGGCTGCATCGCTTCATACACGAATCCAGCTTTTTTTTGGTCAGAATATTCACCATTTATCCAAACTTTTTCCACTAAATAACTTGATCAAATTGTTTTTTTTGTTCCCAAAAAAGTTATGGTTTCATGTATGTCTTGCACTGGTGACCTAACACATTGTATTGTTTAGGTTTGCAAGGTGGAAGCAAAGCTGAACTTTGTGATCCTAAAAACGCAGCAAAGATGCACGTTTAAAAAACAAAAAAAGCAACCAAGAGATCAGGTTTTGGCTGCAGGAAAAGAAAAAGAGCAATGTGTGTACATAGCTTTATAGTTTCCGATCAATTTGAATACATTCCTAACTTTGGCAGTTTTTGGTGAGTTATATCCAGCACAAAGTATCTCCTATATCACATTTGATAACCTATTCTTAATATCATTGCTAATTCACAATTTCTCTATGTGATAATATGTGGTTAATGTGTCAATTTCTACAGGCTTAAAACTGCAGTAATATATATCTACCACTAGGTGTCCTTGTTTACTTTCCATTTTTTATTATTATTTTTTTTTTTAAACTGGCTAATTTTCAAATTGTAATATATCAACATGGACTCAAAGTTTCGGGATGTCCACTGAGAAGCTAACCTAATTGTAGGCAAAAAAATTACATTTAATGCAAAATAAAAAAGGCAAATTTCTGGTTGTGTGAACGTCTTAAATGTTAGTTAAATAGCAATATATTATATTGGTGGGCAGTATAGGTGTTTATTTTGCTAGGGTAAACCATTTTCATCTATGATCTGCAAATTGAGATTCTGGTTTGGCTTTTATCCCAAGGCTCGTTAAAGCGAACCTGCCTACAGACATTGTCATGTCCACAAGGAGAAACGTTACCCCTCAGATCCCATCTATGATATCGCATTTGTTTTATGAGCCGGACACTTACATATTATATTTTTCCATTGTACTCACGGATACCTGGGATTTATTCCTGTAACCCAATTTCAGGTGAGCACCCCTATTTTCTCATTAGACTAGAATACTGGCTACTGATAGAGCTGCCTTTATATTACACATGTGCTTTTAGCTGGAACACATTCAGGTTCGATCACGGTAACCGGTGGTGAAGCGCAGGGGGCTTTTTACGCCACACTATTAAACATTAAAGGGAAAAATCCCTGGATAAAACGAACACCTAAAAAGCTTGGGGTGGAGGAGAGGGCATAATTCCACAGTAAAATGAGCTGAAGGAACCAATGCCAGGCAGCTGCTCATCAAGGCAGCGTGGACTATGTGGAATATTGTGCACAGTTCTGCACACTGGGGTTCTGCACCCAGAAACACTGTCACAGACTTTGGTCTATGAACCTTTGAATTAACTTTTAATACATTTAAAAAGTATACAATTTATTATTTTGTCTTCCTGACTTCAACTATAACAAGAAGGTGTCCATTCTGTCTAGTGGGGGGCTGGGAAGCTTTATCTAGCCACATAAGTGATAAATGTATGATCGCTGCAATCCCCACTGTTCACGAAGATGGGGGTCCTAAAGTCACCTGTATGAGTGGAGCAAGTGTGGACCATCGTTTTGTTTCTTGTCTATCGGAGTTGTCAACACCTGTGTCTTTTCTCTGTACTTAGGCTAGTTTCACACTAGCGTTCGGCAGGGCTGCGTAATTCCTCCGTTAAGCCCTGCCAACTGCCGCACCTCTTCCTTTCAGTGCTGCCAACCTCTGCGTATTTAAGCGGATGACCCTGCATGCGTCGTTTTGATGCTGCGCCGACGGCAACAAAATGCAACATGTTGAGCTCGACGTAGGTCGGCGCAGCGTCAGAACGACGCATGCAGAGGCATCCGCATACATCCACATGGCCTGCGTACCCAATGTTAAAGATGGGGTATGCAGGATGCAGTCACTTTCCTGCAGCTTCCATCATGCCTCCTGAAACAGGACGTCATCCGTGGGCAACTGTGGCCACTTACCATAGCTTCTGTCACCGCTGTCATCCTGTTTCAGGAACAAGGTTGGGGGTTGATGGAGAAGTGACCACAGCGGCAGTCCTCGCCATCAGTATCTTCAATGGCAACTACCACACTTCTGTCCCTGTCAAAATCTTGGCTTCTCACACCGTCCACACTCTCCCAGAAACTAATCGAAATCAGGGGTGGTGATAGAAGCAGGGCAAGTGACAGCATTGCTGCCCTTTGAAGATTTGCTCACCCTGCTTTTAATCACCACCCCTGATGACGATTCGTTTCAGAGATAGAAAGAAAGAAGGTAGTGTCCGAAGTAAAGACTGTGGCGGCGGCCACTTCATCATACCCCCTAAAAACAGTGCATCATCAGGGGACAGCAGTGATAAAGGCTATGGTAAGTCACCCCTGATGACGTCCTATTTTGGAGGGGTAATGGGTAGGAAAGTGAGTGCAGGTCAATTCTCCTGTGATGTCCCATTTGAGAGTGCCCTCAAATGAAGCCATTAAAGGAAGTGAAGAAAAAAAGGGAATAGCAGTATAGGGAATTTTATAATAAAGAAAATTACAAAAGTGATTATGGCTTAAAAGACAGATATCTATTAAAGGCATTATATGTATCGGACCACCCCTTTATCATTGCTCTAAAACGGGTCAAACCGGTGAGCCAACCGAGCAAAGCCTGACAGCTGCTCAATACCTGGCCCCTGCTCGAAAATGATTTGGTCATCGTGTAGTACCACATGTATAGTTTTCACAGAGAGCGAGGGTAAGTCGTAGTAATGGTGTGAAGGAACAATTGCAAGAACTGAACATTTGCTTTTCATTCAGATTCGCAGAATTGCGCCAATGCTGTAAATAATCTTACCAGGAGTAAAGAGTAAAGACACAGTCTCTGGCTGGGGCGCAGGCACAATTTTCTGAGGCTGCTTTTTCTTGGCTCCAGAGCTGGAGATGGCATAGTATGTACTAGAATGAGGGGCATTTTGCGGAGCCACCCCTGCGGCTTGCAGTGAAATGTTACAAGGCACTTGTTGCTGAGTAGCAAGAATGAGGTTCTGGCTCTGGCTGAAGGTAGTTGCAGAAGGATTATGAGTCAGTGTAGCAGAGGCCGTGTGCGTGATCACTGTGGAGTTACACACTTGGAACTTATCACAGTCCGGGCTAGCAAAGGAAGGCTGGGGTGCCAGGCGAGGATTTGGAGGCACGGCTGGTGGAGCAGAAGGGGTCTGGAAATTAGTCACTGGAGAGGGGAAAACAGGGACAAAACCGTGCTGGTTGCTTATAGCAGTCTCTGAGTTAAACTTGACTGGCCCATGGACAGCGGAGATGCTGCCTAGACTGGACGCTCGCTCCCTCCTCACTTCAGGTACTCGAGGAAGGATGGAAGGAGGACCTGGAGACGGGATTAACTCCTCATCAAGATTCACTGGTGCAAGGGTGCTTGATGGTAATATAGGAGGCTGCAAGAAACAGGTTGGGTGAATAGCAACACTTACTAGAAAATTCAGCACTAATATCTTGCAACATAAAGTTGAGTTCACACCACCGTATTTTCGGTAAGAGTGCAGTCAGTGGAAAAAACTCGAAGCCCTTGGATTAAAGTTGGTTAATTGGACAGCCATACTGAGCCTTTTGTATTGTTTAGGTTTTTTTTCGTCCATTTTGTTTATGGTAAAAAAAAACAAACAAACAAACTGTAGACTCTTCCACGCTTTGGATGAGACTCGCCTATTCAAGTCTATGGGTGCAAAAAAAAAAAAAAAAATATTAATAAAAATATATATATATATATATATATATATATATATATATATATATATATATATATATATATATATACATACATATATATACACACATATATACATACACACACACACACACACACACTAGTGATGAACCCGTTCTACGCCCGGGTGGCAAGCATTTTTATAGGTACATGGTCTCCCATTCTGGTATGTGCTTCCCCCCTCCTATTCTGGTATGCATGGCACCCCTCATCCCTATCCTGGTATGTATGGTCCCCTCACCCCCACCCAAATCTACTATGCATGGCACCCCATTCCTCATCCTGGTATGCAAGGTCACCTCCTGCCCAATCCTGGAATGCATGGTCCCCTCACCCCCCAATTCTGGTATGAATGGTCCCGTCACCCCCAATTCTGGTATGAATGGTCCCCCTCACCCCCCAATCCTGGTATGAATGGTCCCCTCACCCCCCAATCCTGTATGAATGGTCCCCTCATCACCCAATCCTGATGTGCATGGTCCGCTCACCCTCCAATCCTGATGTGCATGGTCCGCTCACCCCCCAATCCTGATGTGCATGGTCCGCTCACCCCCCAATCCTGATGTGCATGGTCCGCTCACCCCCCAATCCTGATGTGCATGGCCCCCCTCACCCCCCAATCCTGATGTGCATGGTCCCCTCACCCCCAACCCTGATGTGCATGGTCCTCTCACCCCCCAACCCTGATGTGCATGGTCCTCTCACCCCCCAACCCTGATGTGCATGGTCCGCTCACCCACAATCCTGATGTGCATGGCCCCCTCACCCTCCCAATCCTGATATGCATGGTCCCCTCACCCCCCAATCCCGGTATGCACGGTCCCCTCACCCACCAATCCTGGTATGCATGGTCACATCCCGCCCAATCCTGGAATGCATGGTCCCCTCACCCCCAATTCTGGTATGAATGGTCCCCTCACCCCCCAATCCTGGTATGAAAGGTCCCCTCATCGCCCAATCCTGATGTGCATGGTCCGCTCACCCTCCAAACCTGATGGGCATGGTCCCCTCACCCCCCAATCCTGATGTGCATGGTCCCCTCACCCCCCAATCCTGATGTGCATGGTCCGCTCACCCCCCAATCCTGATGTGCATGGTCCCCTCACCCCCCAATCCTGATGTGCATGGTCCCCTCACCCCCCAATCCTGATGTGCATGGTCCCCTCACCCCCCAACCCTGATGTGCATGGTCCTCTCACCCCCCAACCCTGATGTGCATGGTCCGCTCACCCACAATCCTGATGTGTATGGTCCCCTCATCCCCAATCCTGATGTGCATGGCCCCCTCACCCCCACAATCCTGATATGCATGGTCCCCTCACCCCCCAATCCAGGTATGCATGGTCCCCTCACCCACCAATCCTGGTATGCATGGTCACATCCCGCCCAATCCTGGAATGCATGGTCCCCTCACCCCCAATTCTGGTATGAATGGTCCCCTCACCCCCCAATCCTGATGTGCATGGTCCCCTCATCGCCCAATCCTGATGTGCATGGTCCGCTCACCCCCCAATCCTGATGTGCATGGTCCGCTCACCCCCCAATCCTGATGTGCATGGTCCCCTCACCCCCCAATCCTGATGTGCATGGTCCCCTCACCCCCCCAATCCTGATGTGCATGGTCCTCTCACCCCCCAATCCTGATGTGCATGGTCCGCTCACCCCCAATCCTGATGTGCATGGTCACCTCATCCCCAATCCTGATGTGCGTGGCCCCCTTATCCCCCCAATCCTGATATGCATGGTCCCCATACCCCCTAATCCTGATGTGCATGGTCCCCTCATCCCCAATCCTAATGTGCATGGCCCCCTCACCCCCCCAACCCTGGTATGCATGGTCCCATCACCCCCCAACCCTGATGTGCATGGTCCCCTCACCCCCCCAACCCTGATGTGCATGGTCCGCTCACCCCCCAATCCTGATGTGCATGGTCCCCTCACCCCCCAACCCTGATGTGCATGGTCCCCTCACCCCCCAATCCTGGTGTGCATGGTCCTCCTCTCACCCCCCCCCCAACCCTGATGTGCATGGTCCCCTCACCCCCCAATCCTGATGTGCATGGTCCCCTCACCCCCCCAATCCTGATGTGCATGGTCCCCTCACGCCCCCCCTATCCTGATGTGCATGGCCCCCTCACCGCTAATAAACTGCACAGATACCCCAAAAAAAACAAACAATTATACTCACCTTTCATCCCTGTGCTCCAGCGCTGTTCCATTCTGCTGGACGCCGGGGGATGAGAGCGGTGCCGGAGTACGCGCATGCCCATACCGCGCGGTCCGGCGCCATATTGCTGAAGACACACTGTAAATGTGTCTTCAGCAAAATGGCGCCGAATAGCTCTATTGCGCATGCGCGATCCGACGCGCACTCCTGGTCTCCTGCCCAGGGAAAAGAGAAGCGCCGTGGCAACGCTCCTCCCGGTCAGGTAAGTATATGAGTATGGCGCCGGAGATCGCGGTACGCATCCAGTACGCATACCGCGATCTCTGGCGCCATACAGAGTACTCACTGCTCTGGATGCCTCACTCTGTCTGGAGCCAGACTGCGCAGGCGTGTCGCGCTTGCGCAGTCTATAAAGGCTTCAGACAGAGTGACGCTCCCACCGTTATATTATAGATATATATAACAGTGCCTACAAGTAGTATTCAACCCCCTGCAGATTTAGCTGGTTGACACATGCGGAATTAACTTGGCATTGTGACATTTGTACTGTACATCAGCCTGGAAGTGGGAAATGCACTGCTGCAAAAATTTGTTTTAATTTAAAAAAAAAAAAACGTTAAAAGTTAATTCAGAGTGTCATTTATTATTCAACCCCTCAAACCACAAGAATTCTTTTTGGTCCCCCTAAAGTATTAAGAAGTAGTTCAGGCACCAAGAATAATGAGCTTCACATGTGTGGACTAATGATCTCTTTTGCCAGCCTTTTCTGACTATTTAAGACCCTCCCCAAACTTGTGAACAGCACTCATACATGGTCAACATGGGAAAGACAAAGGAGCATTCCAAGGCCATCAGAGACAAGATTGTGGAGGGTCACAAGGCTGGCAAGGCTGGTATAAAACCCTTTCCAAGGAGTTGGCCCTACCTGTCTCCACTGTTGGGAGCATCATCCGTAAGTGGAAGGCTTATGGAACTACTGTTAGCCTTCCACGGCCTGGACAGCCTTTGAAAGTTTCCTCCCGTGCCGAGGCCAGGCTTGTCCGAAGAGTCAAGGCTAACCCAAGGACAACAAGGAAGGAGCTCCGGGAAGATCTCATGGCAGTGGGGACATTGGTTTCAGTCAATACCATAAGTAACGCACTCCATCGCAATGGTCTCCGTTCCAGACGAGCCCGTAAGGTACCTTTACTTTCAAAGCGTCATGTCAAGGCTCGTCTACAGTTTGCTCATGATCACTTGGAGGACTCTGAGACAGACTGGTTCAAGGTTCTATGGTCTGATGAGACCAAGATCGAGATCTTTGGTGCCAACCACACACGTGACGTTTGGAGACTGGATGGCACTGCATACGACCCCAAGAATACCATCCCTACAGTCAAGCATGGTGGTGGCAGCATCATGCTGTGGGGCTGTTTCTCAGCCAAGGGGCCTGGCCATCTGGTCCGCATCCATGGGAGGATGGATAGCACGGCCTACCTGGAGATTTTGGCCAAGAACCTCCGCTCCTCCATCAAGGATCTTAAGATGGGTCGTAATTTCATCTTCCAACAAGACAACGACCCAAAGCACACAGCCAAGAAAACCAAGGCCTGGTTCAAGAGGGAAAAAGTCAAGGTGTTGGAGTGGCCTAGTCAGTCTCCTGACCTTAACCCAATTGAAAACTTGTGGAAGGAGCTCAAGATTAAAGTCCACATGAGACACCCAAAGAACCTAGATAACTTGGAGAAGATCTGCATGGAGGAGTGGGCCAAGATAACTCCACAGACCTGTGCCGGCCTGATCAGGTCTTATAAAAGACGATTATTAGCTGTAATTGCAAACAAGGGTTATTCCACGAAATATTAAACATAGGGGTTGTATAATAATTGACCCACACTTTTATGTTTAAAATTTATTAAAATTCAACTGAGCAACATAACTTTTTGTTTTGTAAGATTTATGCTTCTGTTAATAAATCCTACTCTCGTTTGCAGTTTGAAGGCTCTAACTTATTTACATCTTATCAAACCAGCTAAATCTGCAGGGGGTTGAATACTACTTGTAGGCACTGTATATATATTTGAATTCCATAAGGATTAACTGCATAGCATCTGATTTTTATGACTACATTACCATTTAACCTAGGAAACTGTATTTGGCATTGCTGATTTATAAAAACAAAATGCAATACGCATCGAAAATGGATGACAATACAGATATAAATTTATTTTTTTCTGGAGGAACAATATTTTTTTTTTTTTTTATATGCTAGTGTGAATTTAGCCTTACATTGTAAATTTTTCCAGAAAATTTTAATATCCACATAATAAAAAACCTGCCAAACATCTATCCTCTATGATACTAGGCCTGAAAGTTAGATATGCCCCTGGCTCTTTCATGACAAGCAAGTCTCGCTCTTAGGCCTCGCTCACATATCTGTACAAAAAAACAAAAATGAGCTACGATTTTTATCCAGAAAAGTAGAATCAGTGTCATGTGAGTACAATGTGATTTTATTCTCGCCTAGCACCCGTATGACATCCGTACGCAATGCGTTTTTCTCTGAAACCATTATTCTTCAATCATTTACAGTGTTCTATGCTACAGAATGGGAACGTATCCATAAAAATCAGACGGTATACAGATGGTCCATGTGCTTTAAGTTTTTTTTTTCTCTCGCACCCAGTGACTTGCGTTGGCGAGTCTTGTCCGATAAACGCAGCCACTCGCAGCATGCAGGGATATTTTTTCTCCTCCAGATCACAGCTGAGAAAAACTCGCAGATGAGCTCTAACGCCTTAAAATCACATTGACGCAAGTGCAATGTGATTTTTTTTCTCGCATTGTATGCGCCAATTTTACACGCAAGTGGCAGCGAGGCCTAGAAAAATGCAAAGAAGAGGTATCTTACCGCCTGATTACAGGAGCGCAACGCAGGGTCAGGCAGTGGGACGGCAGGCACAGAAGACGAAGAACTGAATAAAGTGGATGACAGGGATTTGGAAGAAAAAATATCTGGAGAAAAAAAAATAAAAATTGACAAACAGTTTACATTTTCAAGTTACATGTGACTGAATCATTTTTTTATTGACAAGTAAAGTTTTTGTAAAAACGTACTGACAAAATACACAGGTAAGGTTTTCGCAAATTTTAAAGAGAAATGGTCACATGAAAAAAATGCTATTAACCTGCAGATATGGGGTTAATCTACAAGTTAATAGCACTCTGTATCTGTCCAGCACTCGCAGTTAGACCCCCGCTGCTGGGAGGAAATTAACTTTATTCCCCCCTGCAGCTTTCAGTCAAGGGGCGGCACTGTTGTGGGTTCAGTCTCCGCTCAGAGTATAAAGATCGGCGGCTGTAACCGCTGCCCCGGCACTGACTGACAGCAGCGCAGTATTAGGGTCGGCAGTTACAGCCGCGGCTCTCTATACAGTGGTAACTGAACCCGCACCAGCGCCGCCCACGTGACCAAACGCTGGAGGGTATAAAGTTCTAAAGGCTTGCATGCTCATCCATGCAATGTTATGATCAGTACTGCATTGTTCCTCCCGGAATCAAGGCAAATGGACACAGAGAACGGTAACATCTAATTGTCATATTGGCCACTTACTTGCACAATAACGTGGTACAGTCAGGGCCGAACCCTTATCAAACAGAATAAGGAATAATCAATTTATTCATAAGGTTTCAGGATGTGTAATAGAGGAACACAAGTAAATTTAGATAAAAGCCCCTATAGAGAGTGCTCAACCTCCCATCCTCAGCTTGGGCCCCTTGCAGATTTACACCCCCTCCTCTGCATTACAGTATTTCTTCTCCTCGCTGATAGTTTAATGGTCCAGCATTGAAAAAGCTGAACATTGTCCATGTCTTCAAAATTCTCCTTAATTTTTTTTGCACATGGATCTCTTTAAACCAGTCTGTGATATGCTCCACATGTGCGATTTTCCTATTCTATCTCATTCATATACACTTGACAAGCAGGGTCAATAAGTATGTATTAATTTAGCAATATGTTTTTAGTATAAAATCCTCCAAATTTATCAATACAGTGCCTTGCGAAAGTATTCAGCCCCCTGGAACTTTTCAACCTTTTCCCACATATCATGCTTCAAACGTAAAGATATCAAATGTAAATTTTTGGTGAAGAATCAACAAGTGGGACACAATTGTAAAGTTGAATGAAATTTATTGGTTATTTTAAATTTTTGTGGAAATACAAAAACTGAAAAGTGGCACGTGCAATATTATTCGGCCCCTTTAACTTAATACTTTGTTGCACCACCTTTTGCTGCGATTACAGCTGCAAGTCGCTTGGGGTATGTCTCTATCAGTTTTGTACATCGAGAGACTGAAATTCTTGCCCATTCCTTCTTGGCAAACAGCTCGAGCTCAGTGGGGTTGGATGGAGATCGTTTGTGAACAGCAGTTTTCAGCTCTTTCCACAGATTCTCGATTGGATTCAGGTCTGGACTTTGACTTGGCCATTCTAACACCTGGATACGTTTATTTGTGAACCATTCCATTGTAGATTTTTATTTATGTTTGGGATCATTGTCTTGTTGGAAGACAAATCACCGTCCCAGTCTCAGGTCTTTTGCAGACTAACAGGTTTTCTTCAAGAATGGTCTTGTATTTGGCTCCATCCACCTTCCCATCAATTTTAACCATCTTCCCTGTCCCTGCTGAAGAAAAGCAGGCCCAAACCATGATGCTGCCACCACCATGTTTAATAGTGGGGATGGTGTGTTCAGGGTGATGAGCTGTGTTGCCTTTACGCCAAACATATCGTTTGGCATTGTTGCCAAAAAGTTCGATTTTGGTTTCATCTGACCAGAGCACCTTCTTCCACATGTTTGGTGTGTCTCCCAGGTGGCTTGTTGCAAACTTTAAACAACACTTTTTATGGATATCTTTGAGAAATGGCTTTCTTCGTGCCACTCTTCCATAAAGGCCAGATTTGTGCAGTGTACGACTGATAGTCTTTCCATAGGGTAACAGTCCCACCTCAGCTGTAGATCTCTGCTGTTTATCCAGAGTGATCATGGGCCTCTTGGCTGCATCTCTGATCAGTCTTCTCCTTGTTTGAGATGAAAGTTTAGAGGGAAGGCCGGGTCTTGGTAGATTTGCAGTGGTATGATACTCCTTCCATTTCAATATGATCACTTGCACAGTGCTCCTTGGGATGTTTAAAGTTTTGGAAATCATTTTGTATCCAAATCCGGCTTTAAACTTCTCCACAACAATATCATGGACCTGCCTGTTGTGTTCCTTGGTCTTCATGATGCTCTCTGTGCTTCAAACAGAACCCTGAGACTATCATAGAGCAGGTGCATTTATACGGAGACTTGATTAAACACAGGTGGATTATATTTATTATCATTAGTCATTTAGGACAACATTGGATCATTCAGAGATCCACAATGAACTTCTGGAGTGAGTTTGCTGCACTGAAAGTAAAGGGGCAGAATAATATTGCACGCCCCACTTCAGTTTTTGCATTTCCACAAAAATGTAAAATATCCAATAAATTTCGTTCAACTTCACAATTGTGTCCCACTTGTTGTTGATTCTTCACCAAAATTTACATTTGGTATCATCATGCTTCAAACATAAAATGTGGGAAAAGGTTGAAAAGTTCCAGGGGGCTGAATACTTTTGCAAGGCACTGTAAAGTTGAGAAAAAAAAAATCTTTTTTACCCTCACTGAAAAAGGAATTTCACAAGATCTGACAAGCTCTACTAAATTTAGTCATGAAGTCTAAGCAACGCGTTAATAAGTCACGAAATTGTTGTCGACACTGCACGTGTGTTAGGGAAGTTCATAAAGGGAAGAATCACCGGCAGGACTGTTTAAGGTTTAACTCATCAAGCTTTGCCCAATGCCTTTTCCTCATCATCAGACAGTTACGAGTCTTGTTTTACTTCCTCCTTCTTTCCAGTGTTTACCACCACTGATTTAAAAGGTAGTTTTGTTATTACCGTTTCCAACAAGCGTACTGGGGAAAGTTATCTTTCCAGCTGTTACAGGCTGCCTTTCTATACCTAGGACAGGAACATTACCCACAATACGTGATGGAACAGCGACATAGAAAGTTGCATCGACTGCTTGGTTAGAAACCATGAGGACAAAACTACCTTGTAAAAATAAATCAATCATCATGGTAAATGCATGAGAGCGTCTGTGACATGAATCATGGAATTGTTAGGAAAGAGCCCTACATTCATCTAGGCCACTTCACGGCTTAGTGCAAGATGGCTCAGGCCCAAGATATAGCATTAGAAAAGGACCTTTCCAGCCACTAATCTTATGAAGCGAGCAACACAAAAATGTCATCCTTTTGTGCTGCGTACTCATGTAATTCTAAGAAATTGACAGCACAGATAAATATTGTGAATGTAGAAGACATCCCACCGCAACAAGGTGTACCCAATCGGGATCCATCCCACCACATCAAGGTGTACCCAATCAAGATCCATCCCACCACATCAAGGTGTACCCAATCTGGATCCATCCCACCACATCAAGGTGTACCCAATCAGGATCCATCCCACCACATCAAGGTGTGTCCCAATCGGGATCCATCCCACCACATCAAGGTGTACCCAATCGGGATCCATCCCACCACATCAAGGAGTACCCAATCAGGATCCATCCCACCACATCAAGGTGTACCCAATCGGGATCCATCCCACCAGATCAAGGAGTACCCAATCAGGATCCATCCCACCACATCAAGGTGTACCCAATCAGGTTTCATCCCACCACATCAAGGTGTACCCAATCAGGTTCCATCCCACCACATCAAGGTGTACCCAATCAGGTTCCATCCCACCACATCAAGGTGTACCCAATCGGGATCCATCCCACCAGATCAAGGTGTACCCAATCAGGATCCAACCCACCATATCAAGGTGTACCCAATCAGGATCCATCCCACCACATCAAGGTGTACCCAATCGGAATCCATCCCACCACATCAAGGTGTACCCAATCAGGATCCATCCCACGTCAAGGTACCCCAAACAGATCCTCCACCATGTCAGTGTACCCAATCAGGATCCATCCCACCATGTCAAGGTGTACCCAATCAGGATCCATCCCACCATGTCAAGGTGTACCCAATCAGGATCCATCCCACCATGTCAAGGTGTACCCAATCAGTATCCATCCCACCATGTCAAGGTGTACCCAATCAGTATCCATCCCACCATGTCAAGGTGTACCAATCAGGATTGTCCTATCTTTGAATTAAACGTCTCTGTTCCAGCAGGCCTCAGAATTGACAGAGCTAGAGGAGGACCCAGATCTGTGTAAATAACTGCCTGTAGAAAATTATAAAGACAAGAAGCACAGCCCAAAAAGAGGGAGCCACACTCCTATATGTACAAAGTACAAAAAACTAAAAGCAAAACCAAAGAAGTGATCTGGAACACATGTTGGTATAAGCACACATTCACACTGTGTCCAATAACAGAAAGACCCTAGGATCAAAATAAAGAAAATACCCTCAGTAAGTAAATAGTACATGTAAATAACACGATTTATATAGTGAACATAGACCAGACCCATTGTAACTCAATAGCCTACTATAGGACATCAGTTGCCAAAACTGCTCAAATTAATCAGTTAAGGACTTATATAAACATAAAAGCAATGCCGCCAATGTGTATATACATAATATAAAAATAAATGTGCACACATGAAAATAAAAACTACTATGCATATACCTACTAAATCTGTTTATGTACATGAATAAAACAATTTGTACAAAAATAATTTATTTTGTCCTTGGCCACCTTCCATTACTGGCTAAAGCAGAGGAGCATTGTTCTTCATATCTTCATCCATCAACTAACCTGGAAAGGATTCAAATGTATCCATTAAGTCCAAGTTGGGCTGCAGTGGAAAGAGCTCTGGCTGGATCATATCTGCATTCCCGGCATGTGCTGTGATAAATAGGATAGCATTAGCAAACATTCGACTGGTTAAAGGGCCAGCGTAATATTTATGCCAAATGCAATAGCGAATGATGCTTCCAAGAAAAAAAAAAAAAAAAAGAAATGAAAAGCGGCACTCGCTGGGTATGCGACATATGACTCCTTTTATTTCCAGTCAATTGGAACAAAGATTAGCAAAGCGGAGAGCAGGGAGTGTGCGGGAGAATGACGGTGGCTGTTCTCCGTTTCTCTCCTGCACATTCCCTACCCTCCGCTAATCTTTGCTCCAATTAACTGGAAATAATAGGAGGTACAAGTCGCATACCCAGCGAGTGCAGCTTTTCATTTCTTTCTTGGATGCATGATTTGAAATTCTAATGTGAGCACCACCGACAGAAGGGATGTACGGCATATTGCTCTGCAAGAGAGTTCGGAAGACCATTTATACCGCCATATGCTGGAACTGGTGCCTTATCAGCTTCTCTGGACATTTTGCAATAGTGAATGACTTACAAGCAGAGAATAGGCACACACATGCATCAAATAAATGGTGAAAGCAATATTCTGCTTAAGTCCTTGAACAGATCTACGCATGCAGCAAACTGGGCCAATAATGTAACACAATATGGAAGCAGAACACTGGGATCACTCCAGCAGATTCAGGACACTTACCAATCTCTTTTGGGTTGTGCTGATGTGAATAAATAGTAGAAAATAAAGTGTCGCTGAATTCCGCCATAAGCATCTCCATGTCCAGAAGAGGCTCCTCTTCCATCGGCACTGGCGTATCTCTGCCATCCACACTGGTGTGCCAAAGTACAACATCATCGTCCTGCGAGACAAGCAGAAACCCGACTCTATGGTGCACAGCAAGTACATTTACCAAATTATACGCTGTAGTTCCAGCATCATGGGCGCTTTGTATTGCATGTGGATTTTGCAGAGTGTTTGCTGGATTTGCTAAGGTTTCCACACTTTGTAATGCAGGGCATGACATTCATGATAAAAAACAACATTAAACAAATATGCAGAACACTCTGAAGCATGCTGTAACATAGCGGTATTTTCTCCAATACGCATTGCTTCCAGGGGAGAACATGACACCATATGGAATATATAAAGGTGTGCTCTGCTCAGCTGCACGCTAGGTACCTCTGCAGATGTGCGGGTTTTGCACAAGGTAGAACATTGTGTCATTATTTTTATGGACGGTGTCCATTTATGATTTTATGGCTATTGACTTCCCCCTTTTTTTTTCATAATATCCTGCATATACTGATCATTTCACAAAAAGATGGCTAAAGGTGAACGTTGAAACCCAAACAGCCCAATGCTTAGATGTTGATAGTAAAGCAAATCTCCACATAAATGCAAAAATAGGGATTCCCTCTTAAATAGAATCTGTCAGTAGGATCAACCCTCCTAGTCCTAAGCCATCTATATGGACACGTAGGTCCTAGGAAGCTGCATAAAATGACACTATGATCTGATGTCTTATACCAGAGAAATCCATGTTTTTCTTGTATGAAAACGAGTTGTTCAGGACTATGGGCTGGATACTGATCTGTAGAGAATCTGCCTCCAGAGATTATTTTAAATGAAAAGGGGAGTTACCAGTGTGAGACATGGAACTAACACAGAACAGGAGAACTGAACTTTGTCTCATTACAAACAGTTTAGGAGCTGCAGCTCTCACAACTCTGCTGTATGCAAATTCGGCATGAGAAAAAAAAAAAAAAAAAAAAGAAATATCATAGCATGCTGCAAGCGGCTCCGCAAATCAAAGCTTGGGCGCCCATTCATGTTTATGGCAGCGTGTAATTCATCGGACTGCACCCGGATGTTATCCTAGTGCAGTCAGATTTATTCTGATTGAATAAGAAAACAAAGTCCAGCTCACCAGTTAAGACATCATGGAAATCTGAGCACGGAACCGCCGTGTCAGGACGTGAGGTATAGCACAAAAGGATAAATCCAGCTCCACGATTAAGTGAAAATTTCAGATTCTTTATTCACTTATCATGATTAAGGGTGCTGCGACACCTGAATAACGCAGGACTTGCTGCTAAGCTGTGCTGATATTTTATCCTGTTTTGGAATTATATGTAAATAAAGAATCTGAAATTTTTAGATTTATTCGGATACAGACAATGGAGAAAATAAATTACCATCTGCTCCGCACCTGTCCTGCGATTCTCTCATGCATGATAATCTGATCTGAGTAAACTCAGCTCAAACTCTAATCAGGCTGTGTGAGTGTCATTAGCGTAATCAGCCCCATTCTCTTGCACGAGAGGATGAATGCTAGTGTGACCCCGGCCTTATAGTCACACACAGCTCTGAGATCAAGAGAGCAGAGAGCGGCCATTACACATCACACTGGTAACTCCCCTTCTACTTATAAAAATCTCTGGAGGCAGATTTTCATACAAATCAGTGTCCGGGCCACAGTCCTGAACAGCTCATTCATATATGGAAAAAAAACAAAAAAAAACAAACAAACTTGGATTTCTCTGGAATAAAACATCAGATCACAAATATCAACGTATCATTGTATTCAGCTTCCTATGACCTACATTCCCATATAGATGGCCTAAGAGGGACGATCTTACTGACAGATTCCCTTTAATTTTACAGGTGCGGCTTCTGCCACCATGAAGAGTTAGTTGATAGGATTGGTGGCAATGAATTTCAAATTTTCAACACAACCTCCTCCCACAATTACCATAGGTTTTTATCAAGTTTTGCTTTCAGTAAAGAAACCTGTATTTTTCAACCAATGCTGTGCCACACACTGGTACAGGGTCGAGCAGTCGGAAACACCAGTAGAGAGGGATGCTTATATAATACACAAAAAAACTTTCTATATAGTTAGATTTTTTTTGTCTTTATCGCAGAAACCCTGCAAACATGCTCTGCTGGCACAAATTGTACAGTCTTATCTTACAGCTCATTTTCCGTCATCAGCAGAATATGGACACATAATAGGACGTAGGGGGTTAACACATGATCGTCATGGCCATCATGGGGCAGCACAGAGTCTACCACTTACTTAGTGGCTGCTTTTTCAATAAGATGGCTGCTATCCAGCCGCTCATCAAGACCCAATAGTCAATGGTTTTGGTGTCCGTCTTGAAAAGAAGGCTTGTTGTGTGCAGGATGTGGCAATATGTCCCTGGCTCTGTGCAGTCACACATCAATGCATTCTTGTCACATTCTGCTCAAACCAGTTTTTTTTTTTTTTTTTTTTTGGGACACGGGAAGAGTTACTTACTTTGACCAGACTGGAGAGATCTTCATCTTTGTGCTTTTGTAACTGTAAAAAGAATGTAATATAATAAATTATATTTAGTCATTGACTCCTTCCCATCCCCTAGCATGCTTCATGGCACCCAAACTGGTGTCCTATTGTGAAAACAAACAATTACGGCTCGGGGCGATTATAAGCAAAGCTCCTGCCGGCAGATTTATCATATAACAGGATTCTCTGGCGCCAGTAAATAACCTGAGCGCCACGTAGAAGCGAATGAATCCTATTGATCTGAACAAGTCAATATAAGACTATATAAGGAGTAGCAACCACATAGAGCAGCCACAGGGAATTTACAGTGCGGTGTCTGCAGCACCTGCATCGTATTCTATAAGCCCCGTTCACATGGATCAGAAAGTCATAGATATTTCTGCAAATCTGCCATGTTACAGAGAAACTTCTCACCCTTTTCTTGAAGTAGGTCCTCCACTTGTGGTATTCTCTCACCACTATCTCTATTCTTCTCTTCCAGTATTTTCCTTCTGTTGCGATGGCCTAGAGAACAGTAGGATGCTTAGTTTTACAGCAGACCTCCACTTCCACAAGATTATAATTATAGTGCTCTAAGAACATGCATTTTTTCTAGACCCCTGTATTCTCCAACAAAACTTTTCATCAATTTCTCCCTAGCCCACTTACAGGAAAATAAATGTGCATTCCCAGTATAGAGATAAAAATGAATGATGGGCAAGAGTGCCCGGCACTGCTCGATCAAATATCGGGGTGCTCGATCGAGCAGGGACAAGTGGTGCTCCGATCCCCGTAAGTGAATTATGAGAGATAGAGATAGCAAGTGAGAGCGAGTTTCTGTCCTCTGAAAAATGCTCGAGTTTGCCATTGGCTTCAATTATGCTCGAAACTCAAGCATCTGACGTGCTCGATGTGAGTACCAAGCGCTGAAGTGCTCGATCAACACTAACAAAGAGGTCTAGTTTAATGCAGTTTGCAGCACAGATTTGGGCGAAATGCGCTGCGGATTATCAGCAAAAATCACTAATAAAGTGATTTACAAAAGGGATCATACAGCAGAGTCCTGCCCATAAAGCCTACCTTCACGAGAAAACGATCACACAGATTGTCAGTTTTTGCCAATGCTATATGGGGAAAGCGGATGGAAACTGAACATCACAGAGTCACTCGAAGGAAAAACGGAATACCTTCAGGACTTAAAGCCACTGACAGAGCGGGATACAGTTTCTGGATGACAGTAAAAGGCTTTAAATTAACACTGGTCAGTGATGTATAACACAATATGTCACCTTACATCTGGGTCCAGGAAAGAACCAAACTACAGCTTTAATGACTATGGGCGACTCTCTGGCTGAGTAATTCCAAGTGTCCGCATATCATAGCCCTTACATGTCACACTACATGTGATGTAAAAAGCACTTTCTTTACAGAAATTAGATTCCATCATTGATACCAAAAGGGAATTTGTCATCACATTTTTATATATTTAAAAGGAACTTGTGTTAGGGTCTGCGGAACGCACCTGATATAGTAGAGAGGTGCGTTCGCAGCCCGGGGTCCACCGTGCAGGCGAAGCCCGCTGCTAGTAAGATGGCGAAAGTAGCGAACTGTTATCCCGCAGAGTCGCTAAAATAAACGCCATAGCGCGCCGTGGCAGTTAGTGCGAACTCTGTTAATCCCCAGAGCCGCTAACAGGAATGCCACAGCGCTATATGGCGATAAGTACGAACTCACTTAGCTTCAGTGAGCCGCAAAGTAAAACGCTAGGGCGCTGAACCAGCGTTATAAAGCGAACCCTGTTGCGTCACAGAGCCGCTGAGAAAAAGACTGTGTACTGTTAACACCACAGGGATACACAGATAACTGCTGTGCGGATAGCAGTCCGTGATCATGCAGACAGCAACGCAATCAAGCAATCTCCACACCGGAGAAGCCGGTATTCTAGGGGCTTATTTCAGCCAAGCCCTAACCACGTGCACTCAAATCTCCTCACCGAGGTGCCGGTATTCTAGGGGCTTATTTCAGCCGAGCCCCAACCACGTGCGTGCATGATCACATTGGCGCAAAGCACATAATGCAATTGATACTAGCGCATGGCGGCCCAGCCATGCCACCCTTTTATAGTAACAGCTACAGGACCTGCCAGAAACAAGGACCAATGAGAAACTGTTCCAAAACACATGTAGTTTCAGGACCTTCCTGGCGGACCAATAGGAGCTGCTGCAGTACCTGAACATGTGACCCCTGATCTCCAATGAGAGATCTTACACTGGGCATGCTCAGAAGGGGAAACGCAGGACTTCGTCCCAAAGACATCTGCTCCAGCACTGGCTATAATAGAAGATCCAGGAAGGGCAGCAGCAAGTCTCTGCACAGTATTGGAATGAGCAAGACGCTGGGACCGATGTCTCTGCTGAGCAGGCTCCACTGCGGACGGAGATGGATGGGAGACCGCAGCGGGACTAGTTCGAGACTCCCCTTGTGCAGCAGCGGGAACTCGAACCCTAACAACTTGTCACTAGATTCATGCTGCTCAAACCACAGGGAGAGACCTGTCAATCAACTGGAGCAGGGCAGAGACAAGCTGGCCAGGGATCACAATGCAACTAATAGAGTTTCTTCCTATAGTCCCTGGCCAGATCTTCAAACTAGGATTACTATGAAATGTTGCAGTATTTCGGAGTAAAACATTCCTAGATGGAATTGCTCTGCCAGGACAAATGTATATCATGAGAGCTAGCAGTGGTATGGCTGTACTTATTTCTCAAAAAAAAAATTGAAATAGAGATTCAGTGTGCCACTAATGAGAAATCTAGTGCAGAAGCCATATGCAAATTGGTCTGTAAGTGAACAGGAGGCGTGTCAGTTGACTTTCTCCCAAGTGCACCGACACGCCCCTAAAGCACTTCCAGCCCAATTACATGTGGCTTCTGCATTAGCTCATCAATGCACATATAAAAATATGCTGACTGAAAGTAGATATGGCAGAGTCTATAACTTTTAAGTGATCAACACCATAAAGTGTTCCATTTGAACACACTTGAGCAGGGATCTCAGCTGCAGATCACAGAGAGGGAAGAGATTAGAATAGACAAGGACTATAGATGTACTTAAAGTATTAACACATTCACCTCCGGCCTTCTATGCTCATCAAAATCCACAGATGCATCCAATGGGTCACAAAATGGCACACTGGGTTTTGTCTCTTCTGTATATCTGGAAGCACAAAAGAAATCTGTATAAGAACACTCAGAGGACAATTAGGAAATGACATACGTCAGAAAGAAGAGTCCTCCACCTCCTCCCACTAAGACCCATGCACTGAATCCATTAAACTTGTTTTCTTACTTAACGGGTTTTGATCTAAGAATTTTTGCTTATGTGCTGGGAGCAGCACAACATCACTTACCAATACAATGTTATGAGAAGATCTGCACTTGCGCCTTTAAATAATTTATTAATAATAATCTTTATTTATATAGCGCCAACATATTCCACGGCGCTTTACACTTCAGAGGTTCATATACAATGGTCATAAGTAACAAAGTTAAAGATAATACAATAATTAAAGCAAAGATAATGACGACCCTGCTGGTAAGAGCTTCCAACCTACAATGTGGTGGGGGAGATACAAAGTACTGGGGCTTATTTACAATGATGGTCCCGTCATCTTGAGATAATGGGGGATAAATAAAGGCTACCTGAGGTAGTCACCAGCCAGTATTTGTGGAGCTTTTGGGTGCGGTGGAGTTTGATGGAGAATTATGTTCAGAGAAATAATCAATGGACTATATATAAAAAGGACTTCGATTAGGGAACAGGATAGGCTGCCCTAAACAGATGTGTTTTAAGGAACACCTAAAACTGTACAAGTTGGGGTTACTCCTAATTTCTTGTGGTAGAGCATTGCAGAGAATTGGTGCAGCTCAAGAGAAGTCTCGGAGCTGGGAGTGGGAGGTACGGATTAATTGGATCCTATAATGAATGGGCAGCCAGTGCAATGACTGGCACAGAGCCGAGGCGTCCGAGTAGCGATTAGCCAGATAGATGACCGTGGCTGCTGCATTAAGGATGGACTGGAGAGGGGAAAGTGGAGTGAGGGGGAGGCCAATTAATAGAGTGTTGCAGTAGTCCAGGCGGGAGTGGATCAGGGCGACAGTGAGATTTTGTGTGGTTTCCATGGTGAGAAAGGGGCAGATTCTAGAGATGTTCTTTAGGTGCAAGTGACAAGAGATTGTAAATAGCAGGTAATGGAAAGATTGGTGTTAAACATAACACCCAGACAGCGTGCCTGCGGCCTGGGCATTATTGTAGTGCCTCACACGGAGAGGGAGATGTCAGATTTAGGGAGGTTAGTAGACGGCGGGAGCAGAAGAAGTTCAGTTTTGGAGAGGTTGAGTTTCAGATAGAGAGTGGACATGATGTTGGAAACTGCGGACAGACAGTCACTGGCATTCTGTAGTATAGAGGGGTAAGGTTGGGGGATGACGTGTATAGTTGTGTGTCAACAGCATAAAAATGCCTTTACGTTTATACTGCCGCCCCCTAGATTAGATCTTCTCCAGCCAGAAAACACAGAGGTTAAGTCCCAAGATGGCCACTGGTGGAGGAACATGTGAGCAGACCAAGGGAAACTTGAGCATGAGCAGTGGTATTCAATTGAGGCGGTTGATGGAAGGGTCTGGTCCTGTGCCCTTCCATGAATGGACAAGTGTAGAACAAAAAACCCCACACAAATTGACAAACTCTTAGGTATGTGCACACAGTTTTTCAAGGAGTTTTTAGAGGAGAAACTCTCCAAATCCTGTTCAGAAACTCCAAGTTTGTGGAGAGAAAACAGCGTAAACTAAAACTCCACAAACTCAGCAAAGAGACTCCGCGTGCAGATACCCTAATCCTAAATCCCACTATGAAAACAGACAGGAAAGACTTCTCGTGACATCTCTGTGCGTTCTGGTTGTTACTTACACTGCATGTACCAGGCTCGCCAAATAGCATTGTTTAGACGGATTTTATCTCTCCATTGAAGCTTTAAGCCTTTAAAGTTCTTCCAT
Organism: Oophaga sylvatica; assembly: GCA_033576555.1. NCBI lineage: Eukaryota > Metazoa > Chordata > Amphibia > Anura > Dendrobatidae > Oophaga > Oophaga sylvatica. Next base: position 812,989,635 of record JARQOD010000001.1, read on the forward strand.
TTCGGAGAAACCAACTTCCCACTATAAGAGAAAATAAATAATGTGCCGTCAGACGCATTTCATGTACGGACTATAGGAGTAATAATCATATAGAACAGCCACAGTTAACATTTCTTTTTTCTTTGTTTTTATAATTCAAGTTCAATTCTTACATAATGAAAATTAGAGAACTAGAATAATCCAGACTGGACACAAGGTTACCATATCTCAGCGTCAGGCTGCAAACAAGGATGTAAATACATTAAAAGTGCTTCCTAAAGTTTGTTATTGACCAGGCCCAGGAAAGATCAGGCCTGCGAGCCAAATCTGGCACTTTTGGCTGTGCCTCTACAACTCATGAACAGAGAGTCAAAGAGCTGGAAAACAAATGGTACGATCACAGTCTGCTTGGACGTGGTGGGCACCCATCCCGTGGAGACCTCACCCATAAGATGCAGGTCTGCTTGGACATGGTGGGCACCCATCCCGTGGAAACCTCACCCATAAGATGCAGGTCAAGTGCACATGCAATGATGTGATGCTGTGCACTTCTTGACTCGCCTAGTCTGTCTGGCTATGTCCCGGCTGCCGAGAGGGGCTTTTGGCTGCTTACTGAGTGGTGCAATGCAAGAACTACAGTACCTAACTAGTAAGCGAAGGTTGACAGGGCAGCGAAAAATAACGTGAAGTTGTTTTGATGGGCTGACTGAGCTTGATGGTCTATCAGAAAGAATTTTCATTGGAAAAAAAAAAAAAGTCTTATTTCACGATTACTTTGCAGTGTAAACATATTGGTGGTGCATCATCCTGTGTAAACAGCACTCGAGCACCTGAGAAACACAGTAGCCTATGCACACTGAGCAATCCAATCCAGATGGACCGTCTGTGTAACCTGCAGATCGGTAAAGGTGTACTGATCGGCAAACATCATGCCACTGTTAAGTTCGTGTTGACGACCCTTACGCCCCTCCATTCAAGTGCCAGAAAAATTCCATATTACACACACACACACACTATGACAAAGCTGCGGAAACCAAATATTCAGTAGTTCTAGTATTTTTCATTATTCAGAAATTAAAGATTCATTTACATAAAACCAGAATATTCTAATGCCAAGGTTTAATAATTACGAGTATTGGCCGATCTGACCTTGGCTCTAAGCCTAGACACCATTCCCAGAACTGAGAGCACAGACAGCTGCCGGTGCCAAACTGTGCCAGATAATGGGCATTATTCATCAGAGCGTCTTGTTACAGTAACCCCCCCAACAGCATCTTCAGCGGTCCTCAGATAACTCCGATCCGCTCACAGATGCAGTGTGGGAACTCGCAGGCGGCGGGATGAGCAATGATGAACGTGGGACAGACGGGGGGACGCATACACTGGAGCGCTTGTTGTTGGCGTAGAGTTAACACTCCCCGTCCTTGTAAAATTAATTCATTAAATTCTGCTTAAACGGCTTTGTGTATAATACACCAGATTTACCCTCCATGAGAGGATTTCATTTTACTGTGTCTTCATGGGTTGTAGAAAACAAGCGGCTATGATGAACGATTCTCGTAACCGGAAACATGACAGGACTGAGCATGCGACAAGTCTTTATAACAATCACTTAGTAAAAGGACCTTTAAAAGGTACAGTCACAAAAAAGATGTCAGCAGACTGCTTTAGAATAAAAATATAGGTAGAGGCCAATGCAATATTTCCAAAATATTTTGCATCTAGCTGTATAGTCTTGATTACATGCAAGTTAGCAGGTCAGGTCCATGGTCAGAGGCTAGATCCAACGGCACCTGCGCATGCGCAGTATAGGCTTCGCCTCCAAGACCATTGCAGGTGGCCTGCGGTGACGCTATCGTTCTGTGTGACACCGGTGACTCCTCCCGTTTGACTATGTAGAGATCATTTGGCTACACCGCCTAAATCCTCTGCACAGGTTCCCTATAAAATAAACTGTACCGCAGCAATGGCAGCTAAACAACAATGCTTCACAGAGCAGAACACATTTAAAAGAGGTTGTCCACTACTATTACACTGATGACCTATCCTTAGGACAGGTCATCCATGTCTCATCGCCGGGGTCCGACACCCTTTTCTATTTAAAATCCAAAGCATTCTGTACTTCACCAACAGAGGATGTAACCGAACAATGGGTTCGGCCCAAAATACGTAATGTGTATGGGAGCCTAGTTTTTGCCACCTAATCTTGGAGCAGGATCATGTAGAGACAGAGACCCTGATCCAACAATGTGCCACTTACTTGGCTGCGTGTTGTGGAGCCCAGCTGTGACTGGATCCATATCTTCCAGAAGGATGCACTAAAGGAAGATCCCACTAGAGGTCACTATACACACACACACACACACACACACACATCTCAGCTTACCTAAAAGACCAGTAGAGGGAGCTGTGTTAGGCATATAAAAACCAGTTTTAGTTTCAGTTTGCCTCAGATCGCAGATGAAGATAGAGACAGCCTCAGAACAGATTAGACTTCAGATCAGAACGAGCTGGCACCTGATCTCATAGACTTCCAGGGATGGTCCAACCCAATAGCCTGGACCAGTAGAGCCATCACAACTCGGACTGTCATTTTACGACAGGGAAGGAGGAACATGAGAATCCAGCATTTCGCCTCGGCTCGGGGTCCGCCAAAGTACCCTATGCTCTGAAGATCCCATCCTGCACCCTCACTGCCCGGAGGTCTTACTTGTGAACTCTACTCTAGCGAACATCAGGCGTCACGACAGGATTTCGTCCTGCAGGCCAACGAGTACTTGTCACTCGTTGCACGGTACGTGTGCGCAAAGCTCCCTTTATATAGGTGAAGATTTCGCATTGCGCCATTACAGCGCTCGCCGAACTATGCTACTGAAAAGCAGCTGAGTCGACACGCCCCAACGCTGAGCGGCGGCAGGTCGTGGAGAGCTTAGTGAACGCTCTGGTCGGCGCCAGCGACAAGGTCCTCCCGCTGTCCCGAAGCTGCAGCCTCAAGAAGTAGCAGATTAACTAGGGGGGCCCCATGTCGACACAGGACAGCGCGGCCCGCGAGGCCAATGACTTACCACTTGGCGCTGCAGCGCAGGATGGAAATGTGGGCCCCTCACCTGGTCCTGTAGCCCCAATAGTACCGCTAACGCTGCCATACATGCCTGGAGCGAAATGGCTCCCTCAGTACAGCGGCAAGCCAGACACCCTGTCAGGGTTCAAACGGAAAATATGCAGCATAATGGACATGTACCCTATGACAGAAAAGCAAAGAGCTGCAGTGGTAGTAGGGCAATTAACTGGTGCTGCCGAGAGAGAGGTAGAGACTTGGACAGCTGCAGACCAGGAGTCAGTGCCTGCAATTTTCTTAAAGCTACAGACTATCTTTGAGGACCGCACTGAAACAGATCTCCGGATGAGGTTTTATCAATGTTCCCAGAAATCAGATGACAGCATTAGGGACTATGCTTGCCGGCTACAAGGGGCCCTGCGAGCTCTTAAACAAGTTAACCCTATAAGTGTCACCGACGAAAATAAAATGTTAAAGGAACAATTTGTACGGGGACTGAGGTCCCAAGCGGAAGGCAGGACTGTGCACTGGTGGTCCTTGGATCACCCTGATGCAACCTTTGATGCCCTTAAGGATATGGCTATAAAAGGACTGCGACCTCTGGAAACACCCGAGATGGCAACCCAGTGTCACCCGAGTGAAACCACCCTAAAGCCACAGCATCCACCTTTTCCCCGCTGGTTGCAGAAGCCAAAACGCAGGAGGCGCCCCCTACTGAGCTGGACTGTCTGCGCTCAGAAGAGCGCCAGCTGACCAAAAACCTGGCCACTGTAATGAGTGCCCTGCAATTGCCGACGAAAGAAGAAGGAAAGATCTTGCTGGCTGACAGCCCGGAGGATGTCCCTTGGATGCGCCGGAGGAGAGGGAGGACGTCGCCCCATCGGAGGAGGACAACGCCACCCCCAGGGAGGACCCGCGACCAGCATCATCCTCGCCGAGAGATCATCTGCTACCGCTGCCACAAGGAAGGTCACCCAGCACGTCTGTGTCCTTTAAACGAGCAAATCCTGGGTCCGAGGGCCAACCCCCAGGAATAGACTCCTCAGGCCCCTCAGACTGGAACCGCAGGTTTGTGGGAGGAAGACCATACCTGTCCATCATACTGGACGGGATCGCAATCCTTGCCCTGCTGGACACTGGATCTCAGGTAACCATTATACCTGATGTTCTCTACAATAAGTACTGGTCCAGTGACAGTCTCCAACCCCCAAACCCTGACTTTGCCGTATACGCCTCTAATGGTCTCCCTCTTGAACTACGGGGGCTAAAGACGTAGACGTGAAAGTGGGGAGAGTGGAGCTAAAGAATCAGGGACTTCTTGTAGTAAAGACTGTTAATGAAGAAAATGGGTTGAATGTGGTCTTAGGCACTAACATTATTAGTAACTGTTTGGGGGAGGTTGTGTTTTTACTCCAACAGCTTGCCGAAATCGCCAGACCAAGGCAAAAGGGAGAGATCCGGAGGGAGATCCGAACCCTGATGTGCCAGCAGCAAGTGAAACTGACCGGTGGTGAGATTGGTAATGTACGGTAACAGACCCGAATCCCATTGTGATACCCCCAATGAGTGAAATGCTTATTTGGTGTAGAGCAGAAATAGGTCTGAGAGGACAGAACTACCAAGCAGTAGTAGAGCCCCATTGTTCAGAGCACAGACCTACACTCTTGACTGCCAGAGGGGTAGTGGATGTACATAATGGGAGGGTGCCAGTGCGTCTTCTCAACTGGGGAGAAGATGAAGTCAAATTACCACGTTATGCCACTGTTGCTAAGTTACATGCTGTGGATAATAACTCCATTCACCCGGCGGAGCCCTTAACCTCCCCACAACCAGTGGAGGATAACGGTCCGACCACCCAGGTGGAGGATTGGTGTCAGCAGCTCCATGTTGGGACAGACACCACTCCAACCCACCAGAAACAGGGAGTACTACGAGTAGTTCAGGAGTATGCTCAGGTATTCAGCAAACACCCACTCGACTTTGGGACAATTAAAGGGGTTCAACATCACATCCCCACAGGCAATCATCCTCCCATCAAAGAATGGTACAGGCCTATACCACCAGCTCACTACCAGAAAGCAAAGGAGATGTTGCGTGATATGAAGGAAGCAGGGGTGATAAGGGATAGTTGCAGTCCCTGGGCAGCACCTCTAGTTTTAGTCAGGAAAAAGGATGGAAGCATGCGAATGTGTGTAGATTACCGACAAATAAATCGTATTACACATAAAGATGCATACCCTTTACCACGCATTGAGGAATCCTTAGCTGCACTAAAAACTGCTAACTACTTCTCCACCCTTGACCTCACTAGTGGGTACTGGCAAGTAGCTGTGGCTGAGGAGGATCGGGAGAAGACGGCTTTCACCACCCCGATGGGACTCTGCGAGTTTGACCGAATGCCGTTTGGACTCAGTAGTGCCCCTGGAACGTTCCAGAGAGTGATGGAGAGCTGCCTGGGGCATCTCAACTTTGAAACTGTGTTGCTGTACCTGGATGACGTCATAGTGTACTCCAAAACGTATGAAGATCACTTGAAGCATTTGGCAGAGGTATTTGAGTCACTGTCCAAGTATGGGATGAAACTGAAGCCTTCAAAGTGCCATCTGCTCAAACAGAAGGTACAGTATCTGGGACATATCGTCAGCTCTGAAGGAGTAGCGCCAGACCCTGAGAAGATCACCGCCATCCAGAAATGGCCGGAACCGAAAAATCTCAAGGAGGTGCGACAGTTCCTAGGACTGACAGGATACTACCGGAGGTTTGTAAAAGATTACACTAAGAACGCAGCCCCTCTGCAAGACCTCCTGGTGGGACAGTCCCTCAAAGGCAGAAATTCTCAATTCCATTGGGGTAAAGAACAGGCAGAAGCATTCAAGGAAATTAAGGAGATCCTGACAGGTGATGAGATCCTAGCTTACCCTGACTACAGCCAGCCGTTTCTGCTGTATACTGATGCCAGCAATGAAGGATTGGGAGCAGTCCTCAGTCAGAAGCAAAATGGCCTGGAGAAAGTCATCGCCTATGCTAGCAGGAAGCTCCGCCTGACCGAAAGGAACCCAGAGAACTATAGCAGCTTCAAGTTGGAGTTCCTGGCACTGGTCTGGGCCATCACTGAGAGGTTTAAACACTACTTGGCCTCCAGCAAGTTCACTGCCTACACTGACAACAACCTCTTGACGCATCTTGAAACAGCTAAGCTGGGAGCCATGGAACAACGATGGATGGCTCGACTGTCAAATTATCAATTCACCATTAAGTATCGGGAGGGCCGCAAGAATGCCAATGCTGATGCCCTGTCCAGGATGCCTCATGAATCAGACACTGAAGAGGAAGTGGATGATCTGGAAGAGATTGAACTACCTGCCTTTCACCGGAATGGGGTGATCTACGAGCAACAAGCCAGCAGGATACCGCGTGGTAAGACGTTGAATCCTTTACCTCACCACAGCTGGAAAGAGACTCAGGACAGCGATCCAGTGGTCAGCCGTACCAAGGAGCTGATAACACAGGAAGGTTCCTCCTTGGAGAAAGACGCACCTCTACCAGCAAGGCAGCTGTGGAATGAGAGAAGCCGGTTGTTCATCTACCGTGAGAAGCTGTGCAGAAGATACATCAACCCAAGGACCCATGAAAGGGTTTGGCAGATAGTAGTTCCCAGAGCAGACATCCAGATGGTGTTAGAAGCCTACCACGATCAAGCGGGACACTTTGGCTGGAAAAAGCTGAAGACCCTGTTGAAGTGTCGGTTCTACTGGGTAGGGATGCGCAGCTCAATCGAGAAGTGGTGCCGGAACTGTGGACCCTGTGGCCTCAGACGAAAAGACTACAGCAGTCAGAAGGCACCCCTGCAGCCCATCCAGACGACTCGCCCTTTGGAAATCGTGGCTCTGGACCATGTTAAGTTGTCACCCAGCCGGTCAGGATATTCCTATGCCCTGACTATGGTGGATCACTACTCCAGGTTCCTGGTGATCGCTCCTGTTAAAGATCTGACGGCAGAGACAGCAGCAAGGACGTTCCAGACTCATTTCTGTAGACCACACGGATATCCGGAGCAGGTGCTAACTGATCAAGGCCCAGCCTTTGAGGCCGAATTATTCAAAGAGTTCTGTCACTTGTACGGGTGTAAGAAGATCAGAACAACACCGTACCACCCCCAAACCAATGGACTTTGTGAAAAGATGAATCACATCGTTATTGACTTACTGAAAACTGTACCACTGGAGGAAAGAAATCGGTGGCCAGACTTGCTACCTGACCTGGTAGACCTGTATAACCACATACCGGTGAGTTCCACCAACTGCACCCCGGCCTATCTCATGCGGGCAAGACCAGGAAAGCTGCCCATGGATCTAGAGCTTGGAGTTGTAGAACCGGAAGCGGATGTAACTACTGGAGACTGGGACACAAACAGACAGGAACAGTACAGAAAAGTACAGGCCTGTGTTGAGGAAAGTCTCAATCGAGGAAGGGATAAACAAGCAGATAGCTACAATAAAAGTGCGCCAGCTGAACCTTTCGCACCTGGTGAAGTCGTACTAAAAAGAAAAAGGAGGTTACACAAACTCGACGATCAGTGGGAAAGAGAACCCTACATCATACAGAGTTCAAGGTTTGATAACAAGAAAACGTGCATAATAAGCAAGGATGGAGGAAAAACGACTGCAACTGTGTCTAGAGACCATCTAAAGTTGTGTCCGGACCCATTAAAGCTTCGTGAGGAAGAACCTGTTGTCAATCAGAAAGAGAGTGATGAAGCAGTTATACATACAGACTTGGGAGATTTCCCCGCAGATTGGCCCAGAATTGGAGAAGCCGTAATCATTCCTGTGCTTCAATTTTATCAACCGCAAGAAGAATCTCTAAATCCAATTGCACCAATTGTGCCAGTAGAGTCAGTTCCAGAGGAACCTCAACCAGTGGAACCACAAGAAGCAGAATCCCAAGAAACTGAACCTCAGGAAGAAGGATCCCCTGCAGAAGTTGCACCGGTTCACTCAGTTTACAGTGTGCTTGCTAGCCCAGTAGGGAGGTTGAGACAATTCTATAATTCACTCTCACATAGAACAAATAGGGAAACTGCTACCTCACAGGTCATTGCACCACGCAGATCAGAACGTAGCACAAAAGGACACATCCCTGCTAGGTTCAGAGATTAGTTTAACTTTTGGCAAATGTAAATAATTGTTTAAAGTCATTATATATAAATGTATATATGTTTGCTTATAATATGCTGTATATACCAGTATTTATTGACCTGTTTTCCCCTTATAATCTTGGAACAAGAGGAATGGACATTATTTCTACTTGTTTTCTCCACCCCTATTTGAGCATCCTTTTCCGAAAGAGACTGGGACTTTTATGGTTGCTCAAATTCCTTAATCCCTCATTGTACATAATTGTTCAGTTACCGTTTATGCAACAGTTCAAGAGTGCCTTACCTCCTGTAAAGGAAGAATTGTTTTGATATGTTATTGTTCTGTTACCTGTTTTTGTATTTCAGCCCCGGAGTGCTGAGTTCTACTAGGGGGGAATGTGGAGCCCAGCTGTGACTGGATCCATATCTTCCAGAAGGATGCACTAAAGGAAGATCCCACTAGAGGTCACTATACACACACACACACACACACACACACACACACATCTCAGCTTACCTAAAAGACCAGTAGAGGGAGCTGTGTTAGGCATATAAAAACCAGTTTTAGTTTCAGTTTGCCTCAGATCGCAGATGAGATAGAGACAGCCTCAGAACAGATTAGACTTCAGATCTCCTCAGGACACCAGAGGAGAGGAGTTTAGCTCAGAGAGCTAGTGCAGAGCTGTTCAGTCAGTTCAACTTGAGCTTAAGTGGAGGCTAGTACGAGTGAAAAGGGTATCACTTTAGCCTAGTCAGAGCTGAACCTGAAGTGTAGCTCATGAGGAAGCGTGCCGACGCTTAGAGAGCGGCGAAGAGGCAGCACACCAACTGCCAGCGTGTGTGATCTTAATAGGACCCAGGTAGGCCGAAGGCAAGTGGAAGTGGAGGGATCAGGAGCATTAATAGCTCCCCTCAGCAACGAATACCGGACGCCGGGTCCCGAGCCTATAAGGATCTCTACGACCTATTAGGAGAACACCGGAGTTCCTGGAGGACTACAAGTCCCAGGAGTACCACAGAGTTGACACGTAGCAGGATCAGGAGAACGGAGTCGGCCTGATCAGCCATAAAAGACCCTGTTCTGCCAGAGAGAAGGTCCACCACCAAGTCAGCCAGGTACAGAACGGAGACCAAGTTAGACCTAGCTACAAGCAGGTCAGGACTTCATTATATAACGACAGAGGACAGGAGGCCATACACCTACCAGTGGAGGAATCCGGATGTGCATCCTTCGCCCTGCCGTGCTCCGGGGAGTACCTGCCATTTCTACAGTAAAAGGTACCAAACTGACTTCTGTGTGTGACTCACTTATTGTCTCTGACGGCGGGATCCCCATCTGTCCTGCATCCTCATATTTCTATCTGCCTGGAAGGACACTGTCTTACTTGTAGAAGACCTACCATCTAGCTGCCCAACACCATCCCTTCCAGAGTATGTGCATAGCAGCGCTGGTCCCCCTGACCAGATACTACAAGTGGCGTCACGATAAACTATATGAACATTCCATCATCCCCTGTAAATATCCCACATTACGGTGAGCGCCCAAGGCACGGACCGAGCTGGCTACCCGTGACATCCTCCATAGACTTCCATGGGCTCGGTGCCGAGTACCCCAAAGCCCTGACTCTCAGAGGCGCATCATTGTCATTTTGATAAAAAAAAAAAAAAAAAAACACCATTTTAAATCAGCAGAAGATGATCACTAGAGGACTAGTAAACCTGCTGCCATGTAGTCCTCCATATTCACAAGCTCTATAGAAACCACACCCCCCAGCACGGATTGGTAGCTTTCTGTGGATGTGGGCGGGGTTATACAGGGCACAGGGCTCAGCACTCAGACCTGGTAGAGCTGCAGAAGAGGAGACAGGTGTTCTAAAAACTACAAGTAGCCCAGTAAGTAATACATCACTGGAATCCGGGTCTCTACCCCTACAATATGCTGCTCTTAGAGGCAATAGCAAAAATCTGGTGACAGATTCTCTATGAGTGATTTATACGTCAATTTTGGATAACATGAGCATTAAACTTAGTCTGTGCACAAGTAAACCAGCTATTTCCACTTAAGCCTTAATTTTTGAAGTACCATGTGATCTCTGGCAACTGACTCCTATTTATAGGGCAGAACACAGCAGCCTTTCATCCCAAAGTCACTGAAAGAAAGTTTAAAAAAAAAAAAAAAACGCTGATGTAACCATGTTTGGAGTTATATAAAAGGGCAAGATCAGGGTCACATGATCAAAATAAATACATCTAAGCGGAAAATTAATAATCGTGTGTATTGGCACACTGAAGAGGAAAAGTCATTCCGAGAAAGTTTGGAAAGGAGATGAATGAATAATGGCCTCACAAGTGTAATAAGAAAAATAAACGTAATTATCTCAAATCTATTTGTTTCTGTGACAATTCTAAGAAAACCCAAGGACTCCAGGGTCATTGCGCATAAGCATCAATACATCATCCTGCATAAAAATACTTTCAAAATGACATGTTATCCCCGGTCTCTTAAGGATAGGAGATAACCTGTTGACTGCTTGTGTCAGAACCCCCAGGAACAGAGCACTGGAAATCCAGACAATGGGGTTACAGAGCCCAATCTGAATGGAGAGGAGGAGTGCGTGCTTGGCCTTCATTTTCTTTATAGTCTATGGGATTCCCAGAAATAGAGTGCTGTGCGTTTTCCACTGGCATCCCATACACAATTAAAAGGGAATCCGTCAGCAGGTTTTTACTATATAGGAAAAGATCCTGATTCCAGTGATGGATCACTTCGTTTATTAGGTACTGCCGTTGCGACAATCAAGAGTTCTTACATGTAGCAGAGCACAGAAGGCTAACCTCGCTGACACCACAGATCTTTATGTACATTGTCTATTGAGAGTGAGCTGCTTATCAGAGGAGAGGGCATGTTTGACCAACTTAGCCAGAGGCAGGCAGTTACTCCAGGCAATGATAATCTCCTGGTGATTAAACCTTCATTGTAAGTAAACAGCACAAAGTCTGATAAGTGACTCGCCGCTGAAATCAGTGTCTCCGCCCCTATTATCTCCTGCTGTCTTCAGATTACACAGCAAAACCTTGATGACAGATTCCCTTTGATGTAGCTGAGGGGACTATTAATCTGGTGAATATTAATAGAAAGCAACTAGTAGAGACATTATGTCACTAGTCATAAGGAAACACCTCTCCTGCACGCTAGTAAATAGGACACCAGCATTATAAAAAGTCAGCGGGTGGAGAGAGCAGTTATAGGCTGGTGCCAGAGCAGTACATATGGCAGCAGATTACAGGAAAAGGTGATCAGCCGTTTCTTTTATTTGTAACTGATCCGTTATTTTGCTTAGTTACTGGATGATAGAAATCGCACGCCTACTGGGCTTTTTGTTGACCTGCGGTGCGTGTTTCAAATCCGCCACTTGTCAATTTCTATTGCGGGTACGCAGAGTTTTAAGTGCTGATTGTTCCCACAGACTTTGCAGCAGCTGCAAAAAAACTAAAGGTATAAAACATACAAGGATCAAGAATGCAAGTGATCTGCATGACTAGATCAACAAAGTTGATATGTTACTGAAATCAATTATCAGGCAATATCAAACAAAGCAGCTTTATTTAAAAACATAAGAAAAAAATGCAGCGTCAAAAACACTATAAAAATGCAATGAAAAAAAATGCATGTAAGCCAATTTATTTAAATAGGTGCAGAAAATCTGCAACATCGAAAAACTCACCGACATCATGGGAACACAGCCCTATAGTCCGCTCTTAAATAAAAATTAACCCCAGAAAATGCGTCTACTCAGCAGAGCGCAGTTTAACCTTTATCCAAGTTGGACAGACATTCGATAAGCTGACCTGTCCGCCCAGCAAATAAATACCCATGAAACCACACGGATAAGAAGCGCAGTGTGGACAGAACGAGAAGCATTTACCCAGACAGAGGTTTTTGATCTTAGGAAAAAAAAAAAAGAAAAAAAAAAAAAAAAATATTTAGAATATTTATTAGAGTGAAAGCTGATTAGACATCTGCTCTTTTCTATGGTGACGACTTCTGCAAAACAATCATGTAATATCAGAATAATGAAAGGCCAATAGGAAGACAACAATGAAAACCAACATAATTCAATGTATTTATCGCATAGTGACCAGTATTCCCATTTACAGACCACTCCGTTATATAAATGGGAATTCTAAAAATGTAATATTTAGAAACGATAATATATTTCACATGGGAAGCAAATAATTTACAAATACAGTCTCACATATCTGATGTCAATATTCAGATCCTGAATGTTGTGTGCACAACTGGGTCATGTGACATTATTAACACTCTGCCAAATAGCAGAGAGGAGATAGGTTGCAGATTGCCGGGGGTCCCACTCAGTAGGGGGTCTAACTATGTACTCGAGTATGTCGGTCCCATCTTGGCTCAGTAAAGCGATGGAGCGCATGCTTCAATGACAGTCTTTTTTAAACTGGACTATGTCCCCCTCCCCTCAAAAATGGTAGCAGTCACAGTGGGGGCAAGCCTCCTTGTTTCTTTGATAAGTTGTGTTTGTGGAATATGTCAGAAACTTCATATTTTCCAATTTTAAATCCCAAATTCTTAGACATTTGCTTTTGTCCACAGACATGAATGCTGTAGCCATATTTAGTCCCAAGAACTCTGCTTATGGCAAGTAGACCTTAGTAGCCACAGGGCAGAAATGTATGCCTTCAGTCTACAAAGGTCAGTGTTAAGGCATGTCGGCTGCATGCTTCTTTGTCACTCATCAGATCCAGTTTCCTTCGATAAGCGATACCAGAATCCTCTTATCTCCCCTTACTGGGCTATTCCATGTACCTTATAGTCCAACATACACTTTAGGCATCTGTCAGCCAAACGATCGTTCAGCCAGCAGATATTTCGGGCACCTTTCTTGTATACAGGAGCGCTCTAGGAGACATGTATGGCAGTGGCTTATTTAATACAAAAGTATCAGCAGTTCAAAATCAGACATGCCAGGTCCTTAAAGGGGTTGTCCAGGACTATTTGTCTTATGGGCCTAAAAACTAACAGGCAGGTAGTAGCTAACAGAGGCATCTACCTGCCTGTACTACCCAGCACCGGCTCAGAGTGGTCACAGACCGCTCCTGCTGGCGATTCAGCTGCTTAACGTCAACAAAGCAGCTCTTTACTACTGGGCTGTTCTGCTGATGGGGAGTGACTGCTGACGTCATGCTGATGGACAGCCGGCTCCCCGCAGTCAAGCGGTCACGCCCCAAGAGAGCGGAAGAGAAGCAGATGCTTTGCCCATGTGACTGCTGAATCACTGGTAGTAGTCTGCAACGGCATGGATCGGCAGCGGACAGAATTGGTAGGTAGTTAGCAACTACCTGCCCATTAGTTCTTAGGTCCATAGTTAAAAAAAAATAAAAAATTAAATAGTCCTGGATAACCCTTTAAACTCCTAACAATCATCTGTCTGATATCTGTCTGATGCCCCCATACACATTAGACTTGCAACCTAACCCATCACTATCTGTGGGCTTGGCTGACAATTGTTCTCCAGACCCCTTCCCCCCCACACACACACAGACTGATGTTGGGAGGGAAAGCTGTGAAAAATCATCTAATGGGCAGCTTTAGATCACAATCTTGTCCAGTGAACCTGAAAACAATAGTCCATACACGCATTCAGTTTACTTCTCCAGCTATCAGTGATGACATTGAGGGAAGACCCTGCCAGTCACATCACATAGATCCTACATGGGGAGTGATAATGACACTCAAACGTGACATACATCTACTTGACCCAGCTATAAAAATAATATCAAAAGTAACTGTGCTAGATACAAGGGGTGCAGTAGCCATCTAATTTTAGGAACGGACACAGACTATCATCTTCCATCCAGCTCTCCCTAAGGATCAGGTTCTTCAAACCTCCTGTCCAGCTCTAAAAATAACCAAGAAGAATCTCAAAACAAAAGTGCCCACATCATTCGGATTGTATATAGAATAGACACCGGGAATCCACATCCCAGGGATAATAATTTATACACGTCATGACACTGGTTATCATCAGCAAGCATCTGATGGGTTTTTGTGGCCAGATTTTGCCCTGTCCTTGGTGATTGGAATGCCAGACGCCACAGAATATCTACTGTAAAAGCTTGGAAAAAACATTACAAGGACACGGTGCGTACACAAGATTATAGTGTAAACCGACCTTAGACTTTAAAAGACTCGAGATCTGCACATAAAGTTTATAGCAAAGAGATTAATCTAAAAAGGACAGATTCCTGGAACATGGCAACCCCTTCTAAATGGTGGAGGTCGTCTGCTCTAGTGGGAAATGGTTGGAAAATGTTTAGCTAAGCTTGATATCTAAAGTGTGATGTCGTGATGTTAATAGAGCAAGGGTGCCCCAATCTGTGGCTCAGGAGCCATATGTGGCTCACAGGCCATGATTGTGGCGAACAGCCTCTGCCCGCTTGGTACATTGGCATCAAGCCTAGCACACAACTATGAAGAGCAGGTCCTCCAGATGGTGAGCAGATCTGGATGAACATACTGGCCTGGGGGTGAAGAGACGAATTACAATTTAATGTATATTAAAAGTGGCATGTACAGAGAGGTGTTACGGGCTCAATAGTAAGTCTAAGGGTCCGCGACAGCGCCGAGAGTGAATGAATGGACCAATACACTTAGGCCTCTTTCACACATCCGTCTTTTTGTATCAGCATGATCCGTCCTATGCCTGAAGGGACGGATCCAGCGCTGAAACAAAAAAACTGATGCAACGGATCCGGTTTTTTGCTGGATCCGACCTGAACTTTTGAACCCATAAAAAGAGGGTTTTTTGATGCCCGAGACACTGGAAGTAGTAGTAGTAGTATAGTAGTAGTCCTCGATTTCCAGAATCCGATCAGACTTTTGCCGGATTGCACAAAATTCTGATCCGGTTCCATTGAATTCTATTGTTTTGCGGCTGCCTGATGCGCCGCATCAGGCAGCTCCGCCAAAAGTTAAAAATGTTACATGCTGCATTGTGTCCAGCCGCCGGAATGTACATTTCCGCCGGATCCGGACAAAAACGCATACAACGCACTTACATGCGGCGCCATCCGGCGCAATGAAATCAATGCAAAAAAACCCCATCCGGCATTACATTTCGCCGGATGCGGTTGGACAAAAAAATGCCGGGGGCGCCGTCAGGCGCACAACGGATGTGTGAAAGAGGCCTTACTATTGAGCCCGTACACTGCTCTGTGCCTGCAGCTTACGAAGCAGCTGTGGACCTCACGGCAGTATTTCAACCATTAGTGGTCCCAGACCTTCATCGATTGAACTGTTCAGCGCCTGTCATTCCTAAAAACGTTCATACAGAGCGTTCAATCACTAATTTACTCGCAAAGATTGCTGTAACCTCTAAAAGAGCGGTCGAGGTTTGGACTGTACGGACTTCGGCTCTTGAGGATGGGTGCAATGAACATCAGTGATGAGATACATCGTCGCCGACTTGTCGCCCCTCCATTGGATGTGGTTCGCGAATCTCTCCAGAGTAACGCCTATGTATGGGA
>JARQOD010000001.1:813005465-813026353 GCA_033576555.1 Oophaga sylvatica
CCTGGCAGCAGGTTTACTAGTCCTCTAATAATAATCTGCTAATAAAACAGTGATTTTATCAAAACTACACTAAGCAGCCCAGTAAGTGACACATTGCTGGAATCGGGGTCTCTGTCTCTACATTATGCTGCTCTCAACTTAGGTGGCAAACGCCTGATGACAGGTTCCCCTTAAAGGGTTCTCAATTTAGCACAGGTACAACTTACTGGTTGATGGAGGTTTGATGTCTGAGACCATCACCAATTCCAAGAAACGCCCTTTTATATTGAAGAGGTGATTGTACATGGCCACCACTTTTCTGTCCGTTGTCTATGTGACTGGCAGAGGCATCTGAGACCAGTATGTGGATATCTTCAGCAGTCTCATAGACAATGGCTAGAGCTGTGGCCTGACTGCGCCGTCTGTAGTGGACTCATACAGAGGTAGGAGGGTGGGTTATGGAAGGTATTGCTGACTTTAGGAAAGGAATTTAGGGCGATTAAAAGGGAATTAAAAGAGAAAGCCTGTGCGAGGCATTTAGACTCTACGCACCACCTATTCATAGTACATATGATATGACCCTCATAAGCACACTCCATGCTATATACATACCACACACCAGACCCCTTAAAAAATATGAACGTCAGACCCTTGAATCAAATACAAACCCCAACATATATACATATTCTTCCAGCCCCATCCCCCTAAACTATTAGAAATCCCCACGGCAACATATTCCGCAGCGCTTTACATTATAGAGGGGACTTGTACAGACAATAGACATTACAGCATAACAATAAACACAGATCAAAACAGATACCAAGAAGAATGAGGGCCCTGCTCGCAAGCTTACAATCTATGAATCCATATCAGGCCCCCTACTTTAATCCTAAATATATATGGACCTGAGACCACCAAATATGGACCTTAGTCCCTCCAAAAATACAGTCCCCTGATTCTGCCTGTTTACGGACTCACTTTGTTTGCAGACCCCAGACCAGAGCTTCCCCTCCCTGTTTATAGACCCAAACACCTTATTATTATTATTACTCATTTTTATAGCGCCATTTATTCCATGGCGCTTTACATGTGAGGAAGGGCGAATATAGACAAGTACAATAAATATGAGCAATACAGGACACACATAAGTACAGAAGGAGAGAGGACCCTGCCTGCAAAGGCTCACAGTCTATAGGACCTTATAACGCTGTTCTGGTTAGGCTGGATTTAAAGGAGACCCTCGGGACAGAAGTTGGGGTTAGTAAATTATATTGATTTGTGAGTTATTATTGTCACTGTCTGGAGTCCCAGCGAGCTGTGTGAAGACATCGGCCTGACCTAAATTAACTCTTAACTGTCCATGTTGTTATTTATATTATATTACAGAATATCCAGCTATTTTGCAACAGCAGGAGAGAATGGCAACCGACAAGTGTTATAGTGCCCCTAGTGTGTATTGTGACCGCCAATTCTGCTAAAGCTTCATGTCTAACCGCCCCCCCAACTGTGTCCTGAAAAATGGAAACCCTTCACCATATTCTTACTCGCAGAACTATGGAACAATGGCCAGCATTGATGTTCTCCGTTCAAAACAGAACATAAAGATGTCCAAATATAAGAAAATCGGAAGTTAGAGTCATTGCCGTGTTTGTGCCACGGACACACCTCATGAAGTGGCTGCTGTGGATAATCACACTAAAAATCTATGCAATCCACACATGATGGTATCAATAAAGTTTTGTCAAAGCCACATACCAGGAAGTATCAAAAACAAAGTAACTTTACTTAAAACTTGAGATACTGAAAAGAGAGACACACCTCAATGTAAAAAAAGACAAAAGCACATGTAAAAAAAAACAATAAAGTACACGCTGAAAGAAGCAAAAGTAACCTAGTAGGTGCAGAAATGCTGCAGCAACAAAAAGTCACCAATTTCTCATTGTGGTAATGTAGCTTTATTCTGTATTGCAAGATCTCTTTCTATTAATTCCTGGAATTGATCCTACATAGGAGAGTGGGGTTATAGTTGATAAAATTATGGATTGCTGAGAAACTAGTAGCGAAGAGCTGCTCAGAGAGGCTCATTCTAGGACTCTTGTGTCTCAAACATCATTAATGCACTTCCAATCCATCTTTGTTCAGACCTTAGGAAGTGCCGTTTATTTGTCAAGTTTTTAGCAAATTTATTTATTGAACGCATTAAATCTATCAGTGGGGGAAATCCTAAGCCTTTGGCTATGTGCCCACAATCTGGAAGTATCAGCAATTTGAACGTAGCATATGTTCGCTGCGTCCAAAGAGCGGCCTTCTATTGAACGCAGGTAAATCCACATGTGTTCACTGAATCGTGGGGATTCACCCCATTCAATACATTTCTGTTGATGTAATTTCTGTTGCGGAGACTAGGTCTGGTGCCGGCACCTGAACATGAAACAACCTTGTTTGTCCCTGAACCTGAAACCGCCTTGTCTGTACCTGAACCTGAAACCGCCTTGTCTGTACCTGAACCTGAAACCGCCTTGTCTGTACCTGAACCTGAAACCGCCTTGTTGGTCCCTGAACCTGAAACCGCCTTGTCTGTCCCTGAACCTGAAACCGCCTTGTTGGTCCCTGAACCTGAAACCGCCTTGTCTGTACCTGAACCTGAAACCGCCTTGTCTGTACCTGAACCTGAAACCGCCTTGTTGGTCCCTGAACCTGAAACCGCCTTGTCTGTACCTGAACCTGAAACCGCCTTGTTGGTCCCTGAACCTGAAACCGCCTTGTCTGTACCTGAACCTGAAACCGCCTTGTCGGTCCCTGAACCTGTCTTGTCTGTTCCTGAATCAGAACTTGAACCTGAAACCGCCTTGTTGGTCCCTGAACCTCCAGGCAAAATCTTCAGCATTCAATAAGAAAGGGATTGGAAATCCAGCGAGGCATATGTAGTAAAATTCAGAAAAAACTTTATTATCAAAAATGAATTCAAAAACAGAGATGGAATCACCAATGGCACACGGTCAACACTCTTTGGCTAAGGAGCCTTATTCATGGTAGTGAAACATGTGGATTTAGGTTCCTTAGCCGAAATTCGTTGGTCAGTGTGCCGCTGGTGATTCCATCTCTGTTTTTGAATTTTATTCATTTTTGATAATAAAGTTTTTTCTGAATTTTACTACATATGCTTCGCTGGATTTCCAATCCCCTTCATATTGAATGCAGAATACATATTAGGGGATCTTTATGCACTGCCCAGTCATATGCCAGTTCTATAAGGTTAAGAACCACAATCCAAAATGTATGTAATTGCGTGCAAGACCATTACTTGTGAAATATCCCTGCTTCTCCCGCGAGCAGCGCGGGCAATTAGTTTGGACTGATCCCATTTTGAACAATATTGCTGGTGATCCATAAGTATATGGATCACCAGCAATATTGTTCAAAATGGGATCAGACCAAACTAATTCTATGTATGACATACATCTCTGAGGCCTCTTTCACACTTCAGTCGTGTGACGTCCGCCCAAGTGGGAAAATGGCGGATCCGTCAGAAAAGTGTAAAAACGGATGTAAAACGGATCAGTTTTCAGACAGATCCACCAAGAAGTGTTCACCCGGAAATGATGAAATTTTCGTTCCGGAAAATGTAAGTTTGCAAGTCCGGACCGAGGAGAGTTTTGGCAGGATTTTCAATGGTTTTCTATGGAAGCGACGGATCCGCTGGCGGATTCCGTCACAGACGGATGCCAGCGGATCCGCCGCCCATAGGCGGCCATTATACAAAATGGCGGACCAAAAAAATGTTGCATTGGACGTTTTTCTGAAATGACGGACGCCAATTTTTTAGCGGATCCATCAAAAAACGGACCTAACGGACGACCATCCGTCAAAATCCGTCACTAATGCAAGTCAATGGGAAAAAAACGTATCCGCCAAAAAAAATTGGCGGATCCGTTTTTTTCACATTTTGACGGATTTTGACTGATGTTGCACGACTGAAGTGTGAAAGAGGCCTGAGAGTCTACCAGGTTCACTAAGGCTAGGTTCATATTGCGTTATGGCAGTTCGTTTAAAGGATTGCGTTACAACGCGGCATTAAAGCGATGTAACGTATCCGTTAACGCACCCGTAGACTGCCATAACATATCGCATCGCTAACGCATGTCATAATCAGCATGCGTTAGCGATGTGCCATCATGCTGTGACGGACCCTCGGACGCGGTCTGCAGCGTTCGAGGATCCGTCACTGCTCGCGCAAATAGAGCATAACGCGATCAAAAAAAGGCAGTTGCTTTTGCGCAGTCCATTTAACGCATGCGTTGAACGAACTGCCCTAACACAATGTGAACCTAGCCTTAGTGAGAGACTGGGTACGCTTTCCAGGACCGAGGAACACCTGCCCTCAGAAATTACCCCCTGCTCAAATTCCCACTTTTGTTTAATCAGCAAAGGAAATTTTTTTCAGAAAAACAAATAGCATATTGTCATATATTCAGGAGATCACTCCCTCAGTAACCCCTGCTGAGCATATAGTGCCTAAACTAATATCTTTCTGGAACACAACATTATTTAACTTACATTGAGCTTTATATGCATGTTTAAGTTGGAGGTATTGAAATAAAGTACTATCAGGTAGGTGACATTCCTCCTGTAGTCATTCAAATGTTTTGAGTTTGTCATTACTGATTAACTGATTAATGTATAAAAGACCTCCAATTTCCAAATTCAGATCACTTGGCAAATTCTGAAAGATATTCGCTATTCCATATGGTTGAATACAGTATATCGTGCAGAATTCTATTTCTCTAATTTGTTTAACCTTACACCAAACTTTAATAATAAGACCCAACATAGGGAATTTTGGTAAGCTATTAACCAGAGGTCCCCCACCAACCACATTTTGGATCATCTTACTTATTGAATCTTTTGATAACATCTCTTTCCATCCCCTTAAGTGTTAATACTGGGCCGCTAAAAAATACAGTGGGTACGGAAAGTATTCAGACCCCTTTAAATTGTTCACTCTTTGTTTCATTGCAGCCATTTGGTAAATTCAAAAAAAGTTAATTTTTGTTCTCAATAATGTACACTCTGCACCCCATCTTGACTGAAAAAAACAGAAATGTAGAAATTTTTGCAAATTTATTAAAAAAGAAAAACTGAAATATCACATGGTCATAAGTATTCAGACCCTTTGCTCTGGCACTCATATTTACGTCACATGCTGTCCATTTCCTTGTGATCCTCCTGGAGATGGTTCTACTCCTTCATTGGAGTCCAGCTGTGTTTAATTAAACTGATAGGACTTGATTTGGAAAGGCACACACCTGTCTATATAAGACCTCACAGCTCACAGTGCATGTCAGACCAAATGAGAATCATGAGGTCAAAGGAACTGGCCAAGGAGCTCAGAGACAGAATTGTGGCAAGGCACAGATCTGGCCAAGGTTACAAAATAATTTCTGCAGCACTATGTAAACTTTTGATCAGGGTCATTTTGATGTTTTGGGTTGTCATTATGATTTAAAAAGAGAAAACACAGTAGTTTTAGGCTGTGGTTCCACGATACGGAACGTCCGCTCCGCCCAAAGCCCCGCCCCCTAGTGAACGCGCAGTCAATCCGGATGTGTTCATGGAACACATCCGGAATGACCACAGGGCTACACAGGCCTGTGTTATTTCCCTTGCGGCGACGCAGCGTCGCCGCAAGGGAATAGGACATGCTGCGGTCTAAAAAGACTTGCCGCATGTCCGTTAACGCAGGTCTGCCGCCTGCATGTTTTCAAGCATAGTGGAGACGGGATTTCTTGAAATCCCCTCCACTATGCTGTAACATCTAGACGCTGCGTGTTTGATGCTGTGCCAGTGCACAGCGTCAAACACGTAGCAATTCCTGAAGCATTCCGGATCATGGAAACACACCCTGACATTAAATGGCTTCACTCAACCACTAACCATGAGTGGAGAAAAAGTTTTGGTGTTATCATTCATAATCTCTGAAAAAAGGCCAAGAAAGCAAAAATTCTGCCGAGGTATGTAAACTTTTGAGCACAACTGTATTTAGGATTAGGCGTCGGAGGTTAATTGCAGTAGATTTATTAGTCATGAAACTTGTAAGTTCTTGGAAAACTGCCAAATCTTCTTTTCTGCCTTTCATTATGCTCCCAGCTCTCTCCAAAATGAATGGACCCCTAGATAAGCCTTCATGGTCTCCCATACCACTGAAACAGACGCTGTCACATCATTATATTGGAAAAACTCTTTCAAACTAGAGGATACCTTATCTACATTTATAATTTGCAACCAGAAAGCATTACGCTTCCACATTTTGGGAAGCCCCTGCCCAGTAAAAGTGATACACGAAGTAGACTGTGGTCTGAGATGACCCTTGGTATGTATTGAATATCCCAAACCATCCCATCCATCAAGGAGTTACCTAAAGCTAGGTGAAAACGTGAAAGGGAGTTATGAGTTGTAGAATAGCAGGAATATTGATAGAGTTTAGGAAACCTACTTCTCCACAAATCTATCAGCGCCAAATATTTAATACATTACCCAAAGGGGGGTGTTTTGCCCTCTGCTTTACTGATATCATACCTTCCCTTGTCCCAGTGACCTTCCATAATATTGTTAACATCGCCTAAAATAACAGGGGTGCACCCTGATACTGTGCGATAAAGCAATTATTTTTTGCAATACCTTACCTCTGTATGGAGGTAGGTTGTATACCGAGCAACAGAAATCACCGTATCAAATATCCTACATGTTAGGCTGGTTTCACATTAGCGTTTTTGCGCGCAGCGCATCTTGCGCTATCGGTCGCATGCGCCATGCTCCTCTATGTTTAACATGGCGGACGCATGGTCTAGCGCTTGCACGCGTTCATCAGCGTTTTCATGTGCTGCGCTTTTTCCAGGTGTGCGCCTAGACGTGCTAGATGCTACATGTTGCACTTTTTGTTCCGCCCAACCTCGTCAAAATAGCGTGCGCATGGAATGCGCCAAAAAATCACATTACAGTCTATGGGGCCGCTGGCGTGACGCCTGCGCATTTGAGCGCATGCGATTTTTGAGTAAATGTCTAGACACTTGATTAAACCACCCCCTACACAAGAAACTGCCTGTAGCTCGCTGTAGAGGGTGTGGTACTCTCCACGACTCTCCCGGAGTTCAATAATCGGATGTATCCACAAACGCCGCCGCTGCCGTCTTCGCGGTCTCTCCCTCCCTTTGTTGCTGACAAGCAAATGCAAAAGCCAGAAACCGCGCGATGTCCAGAAGTGAAAACTTTTCCAGCGCAGATCCATGTTGACAAAGGAAATAGCAGCAAAATCTGAAGAATTCAGCTGTAAACAGGGTATATATAAAGAATTCCCATGACACTCGCCCACTGATTGGTGGAGTCTGTTTCAAGAATTTTGCAAAGATTTTCCTCCTGTGAAATGTGACACCTAGACCAGGGTTCCCCAACTCCAGTCCTCAAGGCCCACCAGCAGGTCATGTTTTCAGGATTTCCTTAGTAATGCCCAGGTGATAATTCCATCACCTGTGCAATACAAAGGAAATCCTGAAAACATGACCTGTTGGTGGGCCTTAAGGACTGGAGTTGGGAAACCCTGACCTAGACAACGTATGCGCATAAAAAACGCAAACGCATATAAAAACGCATGAAAACACATACAAACGCTGCGTTTTTTTGTTGTCATGCGCACGCTGATGCTTAAAAAAATCGCTGCGTTGATATGCGTTTGCAAACGTTTTTTCATTGCGTTTCATGTGCGCACAAAACGCTGAGCAAAACGGCGCAAATGTGAAACTAGCCTTAGATATACAAACTGTCAATATCTGTATTAATATGCATTAATTCAAATGGGACCGCCGAATGGATCAATATAGACACTCCTCCAGAATCAGATGAAAATACAGAGTGATAACTTGCCTACATCCACCTCTTGTTTACCAAGGATGTTCTCTCTTTTGTAAGGTGTCTTTTGAATATGTCTTTTGAAGACATATTTTCGAAAGGTTATGGGATTGAATATACTGAAAAATTGCAGCTATTTTTACCCTGTCTAGGAGACCTCTGACATTCGAAATTAAAATTTCAATTGTTCCTGACATTTTGGCTGACATCAAAAGATCTACTCATGATTCGACTATCCATTAAGCTGTTTGGTACATTTTCTGAGCTTGAACTTTGTACTGAAATAAGATCACAAAGAGTGGGATAAAACAGAATCTGAATCTGTCCTGTATGTTCCTGTACCAGAATTCCTGAACCAGAAAGCGTCTAGTCTAAACCAGCACCTGAACCTATTACCAGTTTTGACAAGTGTTCCAGAACCCCACATGCCTGAATGAGCACCAGTGTCCGTCCTGTCAAGTGTTCCAGGATCCACACTGTCTGAACCTGCACCATTGTCCGTCCTGTCAAGTGTTCCAGGATCCACACTGTCTGAACCTGCACTGTTGTCCATCCTGTCAATTGTTCCAGAACCCACACTGACTGAATGAGCACCAGTGTCCTTCCTGTCAAGTAATCCATGATCCAAACTGTCTGAACTTGCTCTGGTGTCCATCCTGTCAAGTGTTCTAGGATCCACACTGTCCGAACCTGCACCAGTGTCTGTCTTGTCAATTGTTTCAGGATCCGCACTGTCTGAACCTGCACCGTTGTCCGTCCTGTCAAGTGTTCCAGGATCCACACTGTCTGAACCTGCATCGCTGTCCGTCCTGTCAAGTTGTAAAGGGATGGCCGAGGGGTGAACCTACTGGGAGCAACTGCATTCTTCACTCCTGTTACCTCTATTCTCCTGGGGTGTTCTTCCCCCGTGGCAGAGTGTACAGAATAATTGGAGTCAGAGTCCAGAATCACGTCAAACAGTTCTGCTTTACTTTCCTCCGGACAAGCACATCCATGACGCCATAAGCACGTCTTATGTGATACCAGCAGTACATTTTCCACAACTCCGCTTCTTCTCTTCTGCCACACCAGAATGGACCACAAAGTATTGACGGGACAAGGAGCCCGGTGAAAACGGCACTTCGATCTCTTCCCCTGGAGACACTTCAATCCAGTATAGAAAGACACATCTACTAGGTTGTCCACCCCTCTCTGGTTATCCTGCCCGGATACTTGCTGGTGGCCCACTCGCTACTACGCTCATGCACGCACACTTCTGCTGAGCGTTCCCACAGTGAGTCCTTTCACTGGCACTTCTGCTACGTCAACCCACAGACTTTGGGCTCACGTTACCACAGTGAATCCTTCTCCGGCTGCTCTGAGGTTGCTGGTCCCCTCACACTCCTTGTCTATGCCCAGGGCCCAGGAACGTGGACATCCTTACTCTAGCAAGGTCCACCCCCGACTGACTTCTGCTATGAGGAAACCTTCCTGACAGAACTCCGCTACGAGGAGATCTTTCCCTGACAAAAAAAGTCCCTAACCATTTGTCCATATTGGACTGGATGTGCTCAATGCCCCTCTAGCATCCTATCCAAAGTACTGCATTGACATATTTTATAACTGCCTAAATGGATCTATAACATGCCCCCATTAGTGATCCCTTGCAAAACTATATCTAACCCATATATATATATATATACTACACTACTAGTGCCCTCCTCTATTGACCCCTCAAGGATGCACTACTTTTACCAAAACACACCACTAGTCAGACATAACACAGCATACAGTATATAAAAGACATACATTTACACACATTAAAAGGGATGAAACATTTTAAGGGTTAATACCCTTTACCTCCTTACATTCCCCCTTCCTTTAACTATTGCCGTCCCTGCAATAGGGGGCAGTAACATATGCAGATTAATATCTACTGACACATATAATAAACATTAAACACATTTTTAATCAGTATAAAAACATTACCAACCCCCCAAAAATATAATGTCTTAGTCTCCCCTTCCGTTAAGGGAAGCACTGTTAATAAAAAAAAATAATAATGAAAAAAACAAAATTCGCCTGTCAGTTCGTTCAGCACGATGTCCGTGGGCTCTTGTACCCGTGTGAGACGCGCAACAGTCTCACGGACTCCAGTGCAACAAGCACTCTTTAACAACATCTGCGTGAAGGCACGGAGGCAGGGCCGTATTTGTCACTAGGCACTCGTGGGCACGTGCCTAGGGCGGTATACAAAAAAGGTTGCACTCTATCGTGCCAAAGCAAGTCATTGTGAAATATGAAACATGAATAGCAATATGGCTTTTGAATATTAGAAAAAATGAATGAGACGCTTTGCACAAAATTTGGCCAAATAATGCCTGCCCATACACCAACGTCAAGGTGGTCTCAGAACGTATGGGTCCCTGCCTATGTGAACATACCTCTATTAGGCTGACATCTGAATTCCTGGGTGAATGTGGACACCTCTGTCAGTAAAGCTTGCCTTTTCTGGGTGAGCAGGAACCTGCTATAATTAAAATCACCACATGGTGATGGGCGGAGTGCTCGGTCAGTAAGCTAACATAGAAGTAAAAGAAAACTGACTGGCACATCCAAACCAGTGTGAATTAGGTGCAAACCAGGATCAGCTACCTCCATAGACAATATACAAAAAAGGTTGCACTCTATCGTGCCAAAGCAAGTCAATGTGAAATATGAAACATGAATAGCAATATGGCTTTTGAATATTAGAAAAAAATGAATGAGACGCTTTGCACAAAATTTGGCCAAATAATGCCTGCCCATACACCAACGTCAAGGTGGTCTCAGAACGTATGGGTCCCTGTCTATGTGAACATACCTCTATTAGGCTGACATCTGAATTCCTGGGTGAATGTGGACACCTCTGTCAGTAAAGCTTGCCTTTTCTGGGTGAGCAGGAACCTGCTATAATTAAAATCACCACATGGTGATGGGCGGAGTGCTCGGTCAGTAAGCTAACATAGAAGTAAAAGAAAACTGACTGGCACATCCAAACCAGTGTGAATTAGGTGCAAACCAGGAGCAGCTACCTCCATAGACAATATACAAAAAAGGTTGCACTCTATCGTGCCAAAGCAAGTCAATGTGAAATATGAAACATGAATAGCAATATGGCTTTTGAATATTAGAAAAAAATGAATGAGACGCTTTGCACAAAATTTGGCCAAATAATGCCTGCCCATACACCAACGTCAAGGTGGTCTCAGAACGTATGGGTCCCTGCCTATGTGAACATACCTCTATTAGGCTGACATCTGAATTCCTGGGTGAATGTGGACACCTCTGTCAGTAAAGCTTGCCTTTTTGGGTGAGCAGGAACCTGCTATAATTAAAATCACCACATGGTGATGGGCGGAGTGCTCGGTCAGTAAGCTAACATAGAAGTAAAAGAAAACTGACTGGCACATCCAAACCAGTGTGAATTAGGTGCAAACCAGGAGCAGCTACCTCCATAGACAATATACAAAAAAGGTTGCACTCTATCGTGCCAAAGCAAGTCAATGTGAAATATGAAACATGAATAGCAATATGGCTTTTGAATATTAGAAAAAAATGAATGAGACGCTTTGCACAAAATTTGGCCAAATAATGCCTGCCCATACACCAACGTCAAGGTGGTCTCAGAACGTATGGGTCCCTGCCTATGTGAACATAATAATATTCAAAAGCCATATTGCTATTCATGTTTCATATTTCACATTGACTTGCTTTGGCACGATAGAGTGCAACCTTTTTTGTATATTGTCTATGGAGGTAGCTGCTCCTGGTTTGCACCTAATTCACACTGGTTTGGATGTGCCAGTCAGTTTTCTTTTACTTCTATGTTAGCTTACTGACCGAGCACTCCGCCCATCACCATGTGGTGATTTTAATTATAGCAGGTTCCTGCTCGCCCAGAAAAGGCAAGCTTTGCTGACAGAGGTGTCCACATTCACCCAGGAATTCAGATGTCAGCCTAATAGAGGTATGTTCACATAGGCAGGGACCCATACGTTCTGAGACCACCTTGACGTTGGTGTATTGTCATGTGTGCATCGCCACGAAGATCGTCGCGGTTGCACATTCTGACTTCTCACAGCTGAGTTGCTGTTTCTTTGTGTTTGGCAGTTAGGGAGTTAATTCTGTCTGTGCTCAGTTCTGGGACTGGGTGCAGTTTTCTCCCGGCTGCAATTAATTATTTGTTGATTGGTTTCCTTTAAATCTCTGGTTGTCTGTGTTGGGAGTTGCCAGTGAAATTCTTCATGCAGACCACAGATAGGATTGTATCTGTATAGACTTAAGTTAAAGAGCTCCTTAGTTGTTTTAAGCTCACCTTGCTTAGAGTTTAATATCCCAGATCATTTATGTTCCTTCTGTGTTTGAGTGTGTATGCAAGTCTGTGTTTTCTCCAGTCTGTCTTATATGTCTAATCTGTGTATTTAGCAGAGATCAGCCCATATCCCTTTGGTGGTAATCAGAATCCTTCTTAGGACTGATTACAGGGTTCAGGGACTGATAGGAGACAGGGTTAGGCTGGAGACTTGGACCTCTGAACCATTATCAGTACCTCCAAGGTGAGGGATTAGTTAGGTTAGACCTCCGGTCCTCCTCTTCCCTGTTACAGTGTATCAAGTCCTCAAGATTAACCCTGAGTTCAACGGATATCGTGTCAGGTAAATCTATTCTATATTTACATGCTGATGTTGCTAATCTATATGTTGTATAGAGTGTTGTTCTTTTAAGCATAGTTTACTGACATCGTACACATATCATAAGACCGCGTGACATTTTCACTGGCCCATAAAATTATTCCCAGTTGCCATGGATCCAGTAGCCCAGCTGGCTCTGCAGTTGCAGGGATTATCCATGGAGCTGACGGACATTAAGTCCAAAGTTTTGTCTCCCTCGGAGCAAACCAGATTTGAACCTAAAGTAGCTCTCCCGGACAGGTTCACTGGTGGGCGAGACAAATTTTTTACCTTCAGGGAAGCATGTAAATTGTATTTTCGGCTTCGGCCTCGATCATCAGGGAGTGAAGAGCAGAGAGTGGGAATTGTTATCTCGCTCCTACAAGGGGACCCTCAATCCTGGGCCTTCTCCCTTCCTCCGGGATCCCCGGCTCTACAGTCAGTAGATCGATTTTTTACTGCCCTGGGTTTGGTATATGATGACCCAGATCGGGTCTCTCTTGCTGAGACAAAATTACGTAAGATACAGCAGGGAGATCGTCCGGCGGAGGAATTTGCTTCTGAGTTCCGTAGATGGGCCACAGATACTCAGTGGAATGACCCAGCTCTTAGGAGCCAGTTTTGTCATGGGCTTTCTGACAAATTAAAGGACGTTTTGGCTCAGTATGATTCTCCTCCATCACTGGAGGCTGCTATGGCCCTAGCTATCCGTACTGATAGACGGCTCCGGGAGAGGTGCGAGGTAACTCCGCCCCCTGTTGTTACTCCACCTACTACTAAAGTCCCTTATGTTGAGGTTCCCCTTGTCTGTTCGGAGGAGCCTATGCAGTTGGGAGGGACATCATTTCGTAGGAGGGGATTGGCGGTACGCCGCAGGACTAGAAGGTGTTTCTTCTGCGGGAAAGAGGGACATTTTGTTGGGGATGTCCATCCCGTGCCTTGTTGAGCAAAAAGTCGCCGGAAAACTGTTAATCCCAGGTTGTGTGGTGGACGACAACCTGGGAGTATGTATTTCGTCCGCTAGTTCTTCTCAGTTCCTTGTACCAGTGGAGGTGGTGGTTGGTACGAGAGTGGAGAGATTTTCTGTTCTTCTTGATAGTGGGTCCGGGGCTAATCTGGTTGACGCTCAGTTTGCTCAGGCTCAAGGTATGCATCTGAGTGTATTGGTCAAACCGATCCCTATATTCTCCATTGACGCCAGGCCTCTCGGCCAAGGTAGCTTTGTTCATGAGGTTCATAACATTGACCTTCGGGTAGGGGCAATACATAGGGAACTATTATCTTGTTATGTGTTGGAGGGTCTACCTACTCCTATTGTGTTGGGACTTCCTTGGTTGGTTAAACATAACCCTGTGATTAATTGGCAGTCCAGAGATATAAGCCAATGGGGGGAGTTTTGCAAAAGTAACTGCATGAACACAGTCATCAGTGCAGTCGTGCCTAGTACTTTGCCTCCTTTTTTGGAGGACTTTGGGGATGTGTTCTCTGAGGAGGGGTGTCAGGAGTTGCCTGCTCATCGCGTGTATGACTGCTCTATTAATTTACTTCCTGATGCTAAGTTACCTAAAGCTAGGTTATATAACCTTTCTGGTCCTGAGAGGCAGGCTATGAAAGATTATATTTCGGAAAGTCTGGCCAAAGGGCATATTAGACCTTCATCTTCCCCAGTGGCCGCGGGGTTCTTCTTTGTGAAGAAAAAAGATGGAGGCCTACGCCCTTGCTTGGATTTCCGCGAACTTAATCGGATTACTGTTCGAGATCCGTATCCACTCCCTCTGATTCCTGATCTCTTCAATCAAATTGTTGGCGCCAAATGGTTCTCTAAATTGGATCTCAGGGGGGCGTATAATCTGATTAGGATAAAAGAGGGGGATGAGTGGAAAACGGCGTTTAACACGCCGGAGGGACATTATGAGAACCTTGTCATGCCTTTTGGTCTGACTACTGCACCAGCAGTATTCCAACATTTTGTTAATGACATTTTTCGTCATCTGGTGGGGCTGTTTGTGGTCGTATATTTGGATGACATTTTAATTTACTCACCAGATCTTGTGTCTCACCAGGAGCATGTGAGACAGGTGTTGCAGATCTTGCGAGACAATAAACTATACGCCAAACTGGAAAAGTGTGTATTCGCCGTACAGGAACTTCAGTTTTTGGGTTTCTTGGTGTCAGCCTCCGGTTTCCGTATGGACCCTGAAAAGGTGAGAGCAGTGCTTGAATGGGATCAGCCAGAGGATCTTAAGGCTCTGCAGCGTTTTCTGGGGTTTGCTAACTACTACCGGAAATTTATTTGTAATTTCTCATCTGTTGTCAAACCTCTCACTGACATGACAAGAAAAGGGACGGATTTTTCTAAATGGTCGGACAAAGCTTGCCAAGCTTTTTCCTCTTTGAAAAAATGTTTTGCTTCGGCACCCGTTCTCATCCAACCAGATGCATCACAGCCGTTCGTTGTGGAGGTGGACGCGTCTGACGTAGGGGTGGGTGCAATATTGTCCCAGGGTCCGTCCCCTGGTAAATGGCATCCGTGCGCTTTCTTTTCTAAAAAATTGTCGTCCGCCGAAAGGAATTATGATATCGGCAATAGGGAACTTTTGGCCATTAAGTTGGCTTTTGAAGAATGGCGTCACTTTTTGGAGGGGGCAGTCCACCCGGTCACCGTCATTACTGATCACAAGAACCTGCTGTATTTGGAATCTGCTAAGCGTCTGAATTCCAGACAAGCTCGATGGTCGTTGTTTTTTACCAGGTTTAATTTTGTTGTCACTTATCGCCCTGGATCTAAGAATGTTAAGGCGGATGCCTTGTCTCGCAGTTTCCCAGGGGCCGGGAAAATGGATGACCCGATTCCTATCCTTCAGGAGGGGGTGGTAGTGTCGGCTGTATGTTCTGAGCTTGAGGAGGAGGTGTTAGAGGCTCAGGGGGACGCCCCTGCAGGACCTCCAGGGAGACTGTTTGTCCCAAATCAGTTGAGACAAAAGGTTATTGAGGCACATCATAATTCTGCTTTAGCAGGACATCCAGGGAGTAAGGCTACTTTAGATCTCCTTTCTCGCCGGTTTTGGTGGCCTAACGTTAATAAAGATGTTTTAACTTTTGTCGCGTCCTGTGGGGTTTGTGCTCGCTCTAAGACCCCTCATACCCGTCCGTCTGGGACCCTCTTACCCTTGAATCTTCCGGAGCGTCCATGGACTCATTTGTCCATGGACTTCATCACGGACCTTCCTCAGTCGTCAGGGAAGACTGTCATACTGGTGGTTGTTGACAGGTTCAGTAAGATGGCACATTTCATTGCTCTTCCTGCCCTCCCTAATGCTAAAACTCTGGCGCAGGTGTTCATTGGGGAGATTGTGAGACTTCATGGGTTGCCTTCTGATGTGGTGTCAGATAGGGGGTCTCAGTTTGTGTCCAAGTTTTGGAGGGCATTTTGTTTACGTCGGGGGATGCAATTGTCATTTTCCTCGGCTTTTCATCCGCAGACCAATGGTCAGACAGAGCGTCTGAATCAAAGCCTAGAGACTTATCTTCGGTGTTTTGTACATTCAATGGGGGGGGCCCTTCTGGGGTTCCTGAGGAGGAGCGTTTCTCGTCGTCACTTGCTTCAGTGTGGAGAGGTGTATTGAATAATCTGAGTGCTATGGGGAACCGTTATAAACGTATGGCTGATAGGAGGAGAGTTTCTGGTCCAGATCTTAATGTGAACGATCTGGTATGGTTGTCTACCAGGAATATAAAACTTAAAGTTCCCTCCTGGAAGCTGGGCCCCAGATTCATCGGGCCGTACAGGATCAGTTCCATAATTAATCCTGTGGCATTTCGTCTGGACCTCCCTCCTACGTTTAAAATTCATAATGTGTTCCACAAGTCATTACTTAAGAGGTACGTGGCACCAGTCATACCATCACCTCTACCTCCTCCTCCAGTGGTGGTCAATGGTAACTTGGAGTTTCAAGTGTCAAAGATCATTGACTCACGTCTGAATCGCCGGTCCCTTCAGTACTTGGTGCATTGGAAGGGGTATGGTCCAGAGGAGAGGACGTGGGTTCCTGCGTCTGACATTAACGCAGATCGTTTGGTGCGGACCTTCCACAGAACTCACCCGGGCAAACCTGGCCCTGAGGGTCCGGAGGCCCCTCGTAGAAGGGGGGGTACTGTCATGTGTGCATCGCCACGAAGATCGTCGCGGTTGCACATTCTGACTTCTCACAGCTGAGTTGCTGTTTCTTTGTGTTTGGCAGTTAGGGAGTTAATTCTGTCTGTGCTCAGTTCTGGGACTGGGTGCAGTTTTCTCCCGGCTGCAATTAATTATTTGTTGATTGGTTTCCTTTAAATCTCTGGTTGTCTGTGTTGGGAGTTGCCAGTGAAATTCTTCATGCAGACCACAGATAGGATTGTATCTGTATAGACTTAAGTTAAAGAGCTCCTTAGTTGTTTTAAGCTCACCTTGCTTAGAGTTTAATATCCCAGATCATTTATGTTCCTTCTGTGTTTGAGTGTGTATGCAAGTCTGTGTTTTCTCCAGTCTGTCTTATATGTCTAATCTGTGTATTTAGCAGAGATCAGCCCATATCCCTTTGGTGGTAATCAGAATCCTTCTTAGGACTGATTACAGGGTTCAGGGACTGATAGGAGACAGGGTTAGGCTGGAGACTTGGACCTCTGAACCATTATCAGTACCTCCAAGGTGAGGGATTAGTTAGGACCCCAGTTTAGGGTCAGGTTAGACCCCCGGTCCTCCTCTTCCCTGTTACAGTGTATCAAGTCCTCAAGATTAACCCTGAGTTCAACGGATATCGTGTCAGGTAAATCTATTCTATATTTACATGCTGATGTTGCTAATCTATATGTTGTATAGAGTGTTGTTCTTTTAAGAATAGTTTACTGACATCGTACACATATCATAAGACCGCGTGACATGTATGGGCAGGCATTATTTGGCCAAATTTTGTGCAAAGCGTCTCATTCATTTTTTTCTAATATTCAAAAACCATATTGCTATTCATGTTTCATATTTCACATTGACTTGCTTTGGCACGATAGAGTGCAACCTTTTTTGTATATTGTCTATGGAGGTAGCTGCTCCTGGTTTGCACCTAATTCACACTGGTTTGGATGTGCCAGTCAGTTTTCTTTTACTTCTATGTTAGCTTACTGACCGAGCACTCCGCCCATCACCATGTGGTGATTTTAATTATAGCAGGTTCCTGCTCACCCAGAAAAGGCAAGCTTTACTGACAGAGGTGTCCACATTCACCCAGGAATTCAGATGTCAGCCTAATAGAGGTATGTTCACATAGGCAGGGACCCATACGTTCTGAGACCACCTTGACGTTGTTGTATGGGCAGGCATTATTTGGCCAAATTTTGTGCAAAGCGTCTCATTCATTTTTTTCTAATATTCAAAAGCCATATTGCTATTCATGTTTCATATTTCACATTGACTTGCTTTGGCACGATAGAGTGCAACCTTTTTTGTATATTGTCTATGGAGGTAGCTGCTCCTGGTTTGCACCTAATTCACACTGGTTTGGATGTGCCAGTCAGTTTTCTTTTACTTCTGTGCCTAGGGCGGGACTCTGTGGGGGGCGGCACCTGAGCAAGAATTTTTTTTTTTGGTCTGGGTTTTTTTTTGGTCCGGGGGGGGTCGGCCCTCCCCTTGCTTCCCTCACCCCCCCCATCATCATACCTCCTCCTGCTGCAGCTCCACCGTCCAGCGCCGACATCCTGTTCCTGTATGAGCGGGCAGTCACTCCTGGCACCGCTCATTAAGCTCATGAATATGGATGCCACTCCACTCTCATAGGCGTGGCCTCCATATTCATGAGCTTAATGAGCGGTACCCACGTGTGACCGCCCACTCATACAGGAACAGGATGTCGGCGCTGCGCTGGACCTTTGGAGCTGCAGCAGGAGGAGGTGAGTATATCTATGATGATGGGGGGGGTGAGCGCTGTGTTCTGGGGGAGTGAGCGCTGTGTTCTGGGGGGGTGAGGGTTGTGTTCTGGGGGTGAGGGCTGGGGGGGTGAGCGCTGTGTTCTGGGGGGGTTGAGCGCTGAGGGCTGGGGGTGAGCGCTGTGTTAAGGGGGGGTGAGCGCTGTATTCTGGGGGGTGAGCGCTGTGTTCTGGGGGGTGAGCGCTGTGTGCTGGGGGGGTGAGCGCTGTGTTCTGGGGGTGAGCGCTCTGAGGGTTGGGGGGGTGAGCGCTGTGTGCTGGGGGTGAGCACTGTGTGCTGGGGGGCTGAGCGCTGTGTGCTGGGGGGGTGAGGGCTGGGGGAGTGAGCGCTGTGTTCTGGGGGGGTGAGCACTGTGTGCTGGGGGTGAGCGCTGTGTTCTGGGGGGTGAGCGCTGTGTGCTGGGGGGGTGAGCGCTGTGTTCTGGGGGGTGAGCGCTGTGTGCTGGGGGGTGAGCGCTGTGTTCTGGGGGGGTGAGCGCTGAGGTCTGGGGGGTGAGCGCTGAGGTCTGGGGGGGTGAGCGCTGTGTGCTGGGGGTGAGCGCTGTGTGCTGGGGGGTGAGCGCTGTGTGCTGTGGGGTGAGTGCTGAGGGCTGGGGGGAATGAGTGCTGGGGAGGAATGAGCACAGGGGGAGAATGAGCGCTGGGGAGTAATGAGCACAGGGGGAGAATGAGCGCTGGGGAGGAATGAGCACAGGGGGGTAATGAGCGCTGGGAGAGGAATGAGCGCAGGGGGAGAATGAGTGCTGGGGAGTAATGAACACAGGGGGGAGAATGAGCGCTGAGGTGGGGAATGAGCGCTGAGGTGGGGAATGAGCGCTGAGATGGGGAATGAGCGCTGAGGTGGGGAATGAGCGCTGGGGGAATGAGCGCTGAAGTGGGGAATGAGCGCTGGGGGAATGAGCGCTGAGGTGGGGAATGAGCTCTGAGGTGGGGAATGAGCGCTGAGGTGGGGAATGAGCGCTGAGGTGGGAAATGAGCACTGAGGTGGGGAATGAGCGCTGAGGGGGAATGAGCGCTGGGGGAATGAGCGCTGAGGTGGCGAATGAGCGCTGGGGAAATGAGCGCTGAGGTGGGAATGAGCGCTGAGGTGGGGAATGAGCTCTGAGGTGGGGAATGAGCTCTGAGGTGGGGAATGAGCGCTGGGGTGGGGAATGAGCGCTGGGGGAATGAGCGTTGAGGTGAGGAATGAGCGCTGAGGTGGGGAATGAGCTCTGAGGTGGGAAATGAGCGCTGAGGTGGGGAAGGAGCGCTGGGGGAATGAGCGCTGAGGTGGGGAATGAGCGCTGAGGTGGGGAAGGAGCGCTGGGGGAATGAGCGCTGAGGTGAGGAATGAGCGCTGAGGTGGGGAATGAGCTCTGAGGTGGGGAATGAGCGCTGAGGTGGGGAATGATCGCTGAGGTGGGGAATGAGTGCTGAGGTGGGGAAGGAGCGCTGAGGGAATGAGCGCTGAGGTGGGGAATGAGCGCTGAGGTGGGGAATGAGCGCTGAGGTGGGGAATGAGCGCTGAGGTGGGGAAGGAGCGCTGGGGGGAATGAGCGCTGAGGTGGAGAATGAGCGCTGGGGAGAATGAGCGCTGAGGTGGGGAATGAGCTCTGAGGGGGGGAATGAGCGCTGGGGAAATGAGCGCTGAGGTGGGGAATGAGCGCTGGACTAATGTAAAAGAGGAGGTTGGACAGAAATGACATCACAAATCTTTTTTTTGTTAAATAACATCTTTATTTAGCTTACAAAAAGGCATACAAATCCGCATGTAAAAACCGCATCAAATACGCACCTGCGTTTTCTGCCAAGAGATGCGGATTATGTACGGAAACTTCTGCAGACAAATCTGCAACATGTGCACATACCCTAAGGCTATGTTTCCACGTTCAGGAAGAGAGGACATAGCTCCGTCCAAAGCTTTGCCGGCTTGTGTACGCGCGGTGATTCCGCATGTGTTCATTGAACCGTGTGGAATCACCACATCCTTTACATAGGACGGTGTTATTTCTCTTGCGTAGACTGAGCGTCTCCGCGAGATAAATAGACATGCTGCAGTCTAGAAAGACGCGCCGCATGTGCATATACGCAGGTCTGCCACCTGCATCTTTGTACACATAGTGGATATGGGATTCATAACATCCCCTCCACTATGCTGTAACATCTGGACGCTGCGGATTGGACTCTGCGGCTGTTCTCAGCGTCCAACCCGCAGCGTTTCCTGAACGTGGAAACGTACCCTAAATATATCTCTGCCTCTGGACAATATACAGTATAGATTTGAATGGACTGTACATTAGTATAAATCTACCTGAGCATTATATATTATAGATCACCTTGGACATTATATATAATAGATTGTACATCATATATTACAGATAA
>JARQOD010000001.1:813026453-813113138 GCA_033576555.1 Oophaga sylvatica
TTCTGGACATTTTACACTATAGGTCTCCTTGTACATTATATATTATAGATCTATAATAAATAATTTACAGGGAGATCTATAACATAAATTGTCCAGATTTATATGTAAGTATCTGTTTACACCCAGACATATGAATAAGGCCTTAGTCAGAGACTGGGCAGTAATAGAATAATACAATCCATCTAGTAATCCTCCAATGTCTGCTGGACATGGTGTGGGGAGAGTTTCTAGTTCAGTAAGTACACAGACATCAGACTTGTTGCTGTTAACCAGTTAATGTTTTCTTATCCACCACACTGCAGTGTCAAAAGAGGAAGACAGCGAGACAGGCAGCAACATCACATCAGAGAGCGCTTGACCTCGAAACAGAAAATCCTCAGATCCTGGTAATGTAAACTAATATTAAGAATAATATTTATTCATTGATATTGCACTATTAACTCCACAGCACTTTACATACATCATCAACACCGTCCCCATTGGGGCTCACAATCTAAACATCCTATTTGTATGTCTTTTGAGTGTGGTAGGAAACCACTGTCTTTGAAAGAGCTACATGGGCATACACATAGACTCGGCCTCATTCATTCCCTATGGGACTTGCAAACATGTGCGGCACTTGCGGTGAGACAAAAAAACACTGCTAGTAGCGTTTTTTTTTCCGTTTCTGCAAGTATCGGATTTGCGGGATTGCGTCAAAACCGCAAGTGTCGCACGTCTGCAAGTCGCTTAGGGAATGATTGAGGCCGAATGCAGTGTTGCCATAAGTGATCCGTTACGTGGCAGATGCGGAAAAACTGCCGGATCTGCCGCGAATGGCAAAAATCGCTGATGTGCAAGTAGCCTAAGTCACTGCCGACAATGTCTGCATTAGTCATACTGTAAGGTTCTGTGTACATGTTCCTGAAACTCAGTTTGTTCGTCAGCCATTTTACTTTCTGTAACGGGTCTGGTAGGTGGAACCACTGACGGAAACGGGTCTGGTTGGTGGAACCACTAAGCTTTATTATACAAGACAATTTACTTGCAAGAGAGCGGGTGGCATCCGGGAATAGGACAGGGAATCACGGCAATTAGCCAGGCAGTCTCTGGACAGGCAGGTTGTCACAATAAGTGACCAAGGAAGTCTCTGGACAGGCAGGTTGTCACGGCAAGTGACCTGGGCAGTCTCTGGACAGGCAGGTTGTCACGGCAAGTGACCTGGGCAGTCTCTGGACAGGCAGGTTGTCACGGCAAGTGACCTGGGCAGTCTCTGGACAGGCAGGTTGTCACGGCAAGTGACCTGGGCAGTCTCTGGACAGGCAGGTTGTCACGGCAAGTGACCTGGGCAGTTTTGGACAGGCAGGTTGTCACGGCAAGTGACCTGGGCAGTCTCTGGACAGGCAGGTTGTCACGGCAAGTGACCTGGGCAGTCTCTGGACAGGCAGGTTGTCACGGCAAGTGACCTGGGCAGTCTCTGGACAGGCAGGTTGTCACGGCAAGTGACCAGGGCAGTCTCTGGGCAGGCAGGTTTGTCACGGCAAGTGACCAGGGCAGTCTCTGGGCAGGCAGGTTGTCACGGCAAGTGACCAGGGCAGTCTCTGGACAGGCAGGTTTGTCACGGTAAGTGACCAAGGCAGTCTCTAGACAAACAGGCATATACGACCTGAGCTGGTGGAGCCTCCTGGTAGGCTGCAGTCGGATGGCAGATGATCGCTCCCAGGTGAGCAGGCAAGAGTCTCTGGAATAGCCGGGGATCTCTGCTGATGATGTCCGAACCTCTAGATAGAGCTGCAGTCGGATGGCAGATGATCGCTCCCAGGTGAGCAGGCAAGAGTCTCTGCAATAGCCGGGGATCTCCGCAGATGATGTCCGAACCTCTGGATAGAGCTGCAGTCGGATGGCAGATGATCGCTCCCAGGTGAGCAGGCAACAGCCGGGGATCTCTGCTGAAGATGTCCGAACTTCTGGATAGAGCTGCAGTCAGATGGCCGACAGGCAAACAGACAGGTAACAAGCAGGCAACTGGAAACAGGAGCTGATGGCTGAAGCAGAGTTAGACTGCACAGAAACAACATTGCTCGGGCACCTCCATTAAGGAGGAAGCCCTTAATATAGGGTGGAGTCCACCAGCATTGGCTGGAGACTGATTTGGAAAATGCGCGCGTCTCCTTTAAGAGCGGGGGAGGGTGCGGGCGCGCGCCCTAAGGCCAGCAGCAGGGAAGGAGCGCGCGGGACCAGCAGGGCGGAAGGAGGACGCCGAGGATGCCAGAGGCGCAGAGGAGGCTGGGAGCACTGAGGACGCTGAGCGCAGGTGAGGAGAGCGACGTCCCTGTCTGGCAGCAGGCAGGGACGCGGGCGCTACAGTACCCCCCCTCTAGGCCCCCCCTTTTTAGGCCAGAAAAAAATTTAGCTAGGATGAGAGGGGCATGGATGTTCTCCCGAGGTTCCCAGGTTCTCTCCTCAGGACCAAACCCCTTCCAATCCACCAAAAAATAAGTCTTTTTTCCTACCCTTTTTGTGGCCAGAATGTTCTCTACCTCAAATTCATCATCAGCAGACACTGGAGCAGGAGGTGTACCTGTAGACTTAAAAAAAGAGTTAAGAACCACAGGTTTGAGGAGAGATACATGAAAAGAATTAGGAATTCGCAAATTGACCGGGAGTTTCAATTTATAGAACACCGGGTTGATCTGACTGATGATCTCAAAAGGACCGATGAACCGAGGACCTAACTTGTAGGACGGAATTTTGAGTCGAAGATATTTGGACGAAAGCCAGACTTTGTCCCCAGGACGGAATTGAGGAGGATCCAGACGTTTTTTGTCAGCATGTCTTTTCATGCGCTCGGATGACTGAATGAGTGCGGACCGGGTACTCTCCCAGATGGAGGAGAATTCTCTAACCAGAGATTCCGCAGCTGGATTGTCCACAGAGATGGAAACAGGGACAGGGATCCGAGGGTGTTGACCAAAGACTACAAAAAACGGAGACTTGGTGGAAGATTCGCTCTCATGATTATTGTAGGAGAATTCGGCCCAAGGCAGGAGCTCCACCCAGTCAGAATGGTGGGCATTAACGAAGTGTCGAAGATAACTGGTCAAATTCTGATTTATTCGTTCAACTTGTCCATTGGACTGTGGGTGGTAAGCGGAGGAAAAATCCAGGGTGACGTCTAGCAACTTACAAGTGGCTCTCCAGAAACGTGAGGTGAACTGAACCCACGATCCGACACAATGTGACGAGGCAGACCATGAAGACGGAAGATGTGGCGGATAAAGTCTTTAGCCAACTCGGGTGCAGACGGAAGACCTGGCAGAGGAATGAAGTGAGCCATCTTGGAAAAGCGGTCAGTGACCACCCAAATGACTGTACAACCAGCAGAGACGGGAAGATCAGTAATGAAGTCCATGGCTATATGCTGCCAGGGGGCAGTGGGTACAGGAAGCGGAAGAAGACGGCCGGTAGGCAGGTGT
Organism: Oophaga sylvatica; assembly: GCA_033576555.1. Taxonomy (NCBI): domain Eukaryota; kingdom Metazoa; phylum Chordata; class Amphibia; order Anura; family Dendrobatidae; genus Oophaga; species Oophaga sylvatica. The sequence continues at coordinate 813,029,909 of JARQOD010000001.1, forward strand.
CTCGGAACTTTGTTGCGGGCACAGGAAACACAGGCAGAAACAAAGTCTATTACGTCTTTGTGCAGGGTAGGCCACCAATAATGCCGGGTAATGAGTTGGAGGGTCTTTTTTTGACCAGCGTGGCCAGCGAGTTTAGATGAATGACCCCAATGTAGGATTCTCTTCCGATCAGTTTCTGATACGAACGTCTTACCAGGAGGGAGACGATTTAAACTCACGGGAGCCACCTGCATCACTCTGGCGGGATCGATGATATGCTTAGGTTCCTCCTCGAGATCCGACACCAGGAAAGACCGAGACAAGGCATCCGCCTTGATGTTTTTGTCAGCTGGGCGAAAATGCAAAAGAAAATCGAAGCGGGCAAAAAACAAGGACCACCGGGCTTGGCGAGGGTTAAGTCTCTGGGCATGCTGGAGGTATGCCAGATTCTTGTGGTCCGTGTAAATGATTACCGGATGAAGAGCCCCTTCGAGTAGGTAACGCCACTCCTCCAATGCCAACTTGATGGCCAATAACTCTCGGTCTCCTATGGAGTAGTTGCGCTCGGAGGAGGAGAAGAGTTTGGAGAAGAAACCGCAGGATACCATCCTCCCGGATGAAGCTTTTTGGGTAAGTACCGCTCCGGCTCCAGCAGAGGAAGCGTCCACCTCCAGGAAGAACTGCTTGTTGCCATCCGGGCGATGCAGCACTGGAGCGGAAGAGAAGGCCTGTTTTAGAGAAAGGAAGGCCTCCTCTGCTTCGGGCGTCCACTGTTTGGGGTTAGCATCCTTGCGGGTGAGCGCGGAGATTGGCGCAGTCCTGGAAGAGAGGTGCGGTATGAAGAGACGGTAATAGTTGGCAAATCCCAGGAACCGCTGAATGGCCTTCAACCCCTCCGGTCGGGGCCACTTCTCGATGGCAGACAATTTCTCCGGATCCATTCGTAGGCCTGTCTGAGAAATGATGTAGCCCAGAAACGGAAGCGATGTCTGCTCAAAGAGGCACTTCTCATATTTGGCGAAGAGGTGATTCTGCCTGAGCCTGAGCAGAACCTGACGAACATCCCTCCGGTGAGACTGAAGATCCGGAGAGAAGACCAAGATGTCGTCAAGGTACACCACAACGCAGGAGTAGAGGAGGTCCCGGAAGATGTCATTGGCCAACTCCTGAAAGACTGCTGGAGCATTACAGAGACCAAAGGGCATCACCAAGTACTCGTAGTGGCCGTCCCGGGTGTTGAATGCCGTCTTCCATTCATCTCCTCGACGGATACGAACCAGGTTGTATGCTCCACGAAGATCTAGTTTGGTGAAGACTCTAGCCCCTCTAAGACGATCAAACAATTCTGGAATGAGCGGAAGAGGGTACTTATTCTTCACCGTGATCAAATTTAGGCCTCTGTAGTCAATACAGGGACGGAGAGATCCGTCCTTCTTTTTTACGAAGAAGAAACCTGCTCCCGCTGGGGAGGTAGATTTCCGGATGAATCCTTTTGCTAAGTTCTCCTCGATATATTCGGACATCGACCTGGTCTCAGCAGCGGACAACGGGTAAATACGCCCACGGGGAGGCGTGGTACCGGGTAGCAGGTCGATCGGGCAATCATATGGTCTATGCGGGGGTAATGTCTCTGCTTCCTTTTTATTGAAGACATCAGCAAATGACCAATATGGAATCAGGAGTCCTGGTAGATTAGCAGGAGTAGGAGAAGGACAGACGGGATGAACAGGCACCAGACACGTTTTATGACAGTCCTGTCCCCAGCGAAGAATCTCTCCATTCTGCCAGTCAAGCACAGGTGCATGCTTTTGGAGCCAAGGCAGACCTAGTAAGAAAGCATGAGAGAGTCCAGGCAGAACATGAAATGAGATGCTCTCAGAATGCAACATTCCCACCTGCAGGGTTATGGCTTCGGTGATAAATCGGATGGGACGAGGTAGGAGACCCCCATCCACAGCAGCAACAGATACTGGTTCAACAAGAGGTTTGGTGGGAATGCGATACTTCTCTACTAGAGCCTGTGACACGAGATTCCCAGCTGCTCCAGAATCAAGTTGGGCCATCTCGAAGTAACGGTTCTTACCGAGAAGAATTGAGACCGAGAGCAGCAGAGATGAAGAGGATTTATTTTTGTCTAGATTGACCTCTCCGAGCGAACCTAGACACAGGCGTTTCCCGACTTCTCCGGACAGGTTCGGATCCAGTGCTCCTTACTGCCGCAGTAGAAGCAACTTTTCTCGGCACGGCGTGAGTCCTGACGGGCTTTGACCATCTTGGTCTGGTCGACCTGCATAGGCTCAGCAGTGTGCACCTGGGGAGAAACGGAAGGGGTTAAATGAGGAAACTTTTTTTCACGGGTGACCTCTTTGGCTCGTTCCTGGAACCGTAGATCAATCCGATTGGCAAGATTTATTAAATCATCAAGCGAGGTTGTAATGTCCCGACCGGCAAGTTCGTCTTTAATACGGCCGGACAGACCCTCCCAGAAGACCGAAATTAGAGCTTCATTGTCCCAAGCCAGTTCTGAGGCTAGAGTACGGAACCGTATGGCATATTGACCAACGGTGAGACTTCCCTGACGGAGACGCAACAGAGATGATGCAGAGGAGGTCTTCCGTCCAGGTTCGTCGAATACCCTCCGGAAGGCCGAGAGAAAAGCAGGCAGGTCTGACACGAGAGGATCTTCTCTCTCCCAGAGAGGATTAAGCCAGGCCAGAGCCTCTCCGGTGAGATGGGACATGATGAAGGCAATTTTGGCCCGGTCAGAATTAAACTGGTGTGCCAGGAGTTCGAAATGCAGGGTGCACTGGTTAATGAAACCCCGAGCCATAACAGGGTCGCCTCCATACCTAGGAGGAGCTGAAAGTCGGGGACCGGGAATGGAAACCACGGAATTGGGAGTCAGCGGGACTGCCGGATTATGAGTCATGGCTCCAGCGGTGGTTGCTGGTGATGGATTCAGAGTGTCCAAGCGGGAATTGACGTTCCGCAGGTGACCCAGGATAGCCTCCTGTTGAGACCTCTGGCGAGACAGCTCATGACACAGTTCCGGAAGTGAAGGGGTTTGGGTGCCACCGGGTTCCATGGCCCGAGCAAACTGTAAAGGGTCTGGTAGGTGGAACCACTGACGGAAACGGGTCTGGTTGGTGGAACCACTAAGCTTTATTATACAAGACAATTTACTTGCAAGAGAGCGGGTGGCATCCGGGAATAGGACAGGGAATCACGGCAATTAGCCAGGCAGTCTCTGGACAGGCAGGTTGTCACAATAAGTGACCAAGGAAGTCTCTGGACAGGCAGGTTGTCACGGCAAGTGACCTGGGCAGTCTCTGGACAGGCAGGTTGTCACGGCAAGTGACCTGGGCAGTCTCTGGACAGGCAGGTTGTCACGGCAAGTGACCTGGGCAGTCTCTGGACAGGCAGGTTGTCACGGCAAGTGACCTGGGCAGTCTCTGGACAGGCAGGTTGTCACGGCAAGTGACCTGGGCAGTCTCTGGACAGGCAGGTTGTCACGGCAAGTGACCTGGGCAGTCTCTGGACAGGCAGGTTGTCACGGCAAGTGACCTGGGCAGTCTCTGGACAGGCAGGTTGTCACGGCAAGTGACCAGGGCAGTCTCTGGACAGGCAGGTTGTCACGGCAAGTGACCAGGGCAGTCTCTGGGCAGGCAGGTTTGTCACGGCAAGTGACCAGGGCAGTCTCTGGGCAGGCAGGTTTGTCACGGCAAGTGACCAGGGCAGTCTCTGGGCAGGCAGGTTGTCACGGCAAGTGACCAGGGCAGTCTCTGGACAGGCAGGTTTGTCACGGTAAGTGACCAAGGCAGTCTCTAGACAAACAGGCATATACGACCTGAGCTGGTGGAGCCTCCTGGTAGGCTGCAGTCGGATGGCAGATGATCGCTCCCAGGTGAGCAGGCAAGAGTCTCTGGAATAGCCGGGGATCTCTGCTGATGATGTCCGAACCTCTAGATAGAGCTGCAGTCGGATGGCAGATGATCGCTCCCAGGTGAGCAGGCAAGAGTCTCTGCAATAGCCGGGGATCTCCGCAGATGATGTCCGAACCTCTGGATAGAGCTGCAGTCGGATGGCAGATGATCGCTCCCAGGTGAGCAGGCAACAGCCAGGGATCTCTGCTGAAGATGTCCGAACTTCTGGATAGAGCTGCAGTCAGATGGCCGACAGGCAAACAGACAGGTAACAAGCAGGCAACTGGAAACAGGAGCTGATGGCTGAAGCAGAGTTAGACTGCACAGAAACAACATTGCACGGGCACCTCCATTAAGGAGGAAGCCCTTAATATAGGGTGGAGTCCACCAGCATTGGCTGGAGACTGATTTGGAAAATGCGCGCGTCTCCTTTAAGAGCGGGGGAGGGTGCGGGCGCGCGCCCTAAGGCCAGCAGCAGGGAAGGAGCGCGCGGGACCAGCAGGGCGGAAGGAGGACGCCGAGGATGCCAGAGGCGCAGAGGAGGCTGGGAGCACTGAGGACGCTGAGCGCAGGTGAGGAGAGCGACGTCCCTGTCTGGCAGCAGGCAGGGACGCGGGCGCTACACTTTCTGTCTTGCTGCAGCTATCTTGCCCTCAGTCAAAATGGAGTTTCCAGCTTGCATGTTCCCGCCCTGATTCTCTCCTTTTGCTTCTTAAGCAGCCACAGCTGAGCAATCAGTGCTTCAGAATCTAGCCTGCAGTGAACCTGTGACCTGACTCCTAAAGCCTTGGACCTTGTACTCCAGCTATTTCCTACTGAGGAACTCTGAAGCACTTGTGGACTCTGAACCTGCTCTTTGAAAGACCCACGTTTGCATGGACTTACGGTAACAGAGAAGAAGATCCTGAACCTGTTGTGGAGAGTGATTGCTGAGCTTAGATTACTCTGGCCTGCTGTGTCTCCTGCTTCTGTGTCTGCAAACTGTGTGACTATTTTTGCCAACTTGTATGAAGTAATACAAGACTTTCTATATCAAACCTGTGTCTCATGTATTTTCATCGCACCCAAGCACAAGACGCTATATGAACTGTACCACATACATTACAAGATTCTGAAGCCAAAACGTTAGTGTCTGCTGGGTCTGGAAAGGCTGTGTCTGCTGTAACTGTGGATATCGGATGTCCGGTTGTACTTTCTGTGATGACAGTGGTTGTGACTTCTCACAACCATTCCAGGTGAGCTATTCCCTTAAGTGTTTTTTTTCTGCAGTGTTACCACAGGTAAACACTATTGTTTTTTTTTTTCTTTTCTCTTTTTTGTCTGCTGTAACTGTGGATATCAGATGTCCGGGTGAACTTTCTGTGATGATAGTGGTTGTGACTTCTCACAACCATTCCAGGTGAGCAGTTTCCTTAATTTTTTTTTTCTCTCTGCAGTGTTACCACAGGTAAACACTATTGTTTTTTTTTTCTCCTCTCCTATTCTTCCAGTACTCCTGTCTTAAAACATCTGGAAAATGGAGGCCCGCATAAAGGAACTTTGCGGAGTGACTGATAATATCCTTGCAGATTTGCAGAATATAAAGACCCGTTTTTCAAGCCTACAGGACCTCACTAATCACAATTTGCAAGTGTTTGGACAGACTGCCCAGGATTTGCGAGCCAGGATTGAGGTTCTAGAAGAGCGAGTCCAGGCTCCTGCCGTAGCCCCGAGTTCTGGGATTCCCAAGTTGCCCCCTTTTCGTTTTGGCGGTGAACGTGAGAAATTCAGGGGATTTATTAATCAATGCAATCTTTTTTTTTCTGCACATGCTTCACAATTTCCCACTGAACGATCTAAGGTGCTTACTATAATTATGTTGCTTACCAACAAGGCTTTGATGTGGGCAAACCCTCTGATTGAGACTGAGGATGATTGTTTGAATCACCTTGATGCTTTTATTTCAGCCATGGGGCAGGTGTTTGATGACCCCAATCGAGGTGCAACAGCTGAAGCAGCCATGTTAGCTTTGCGCCAAGGTAAGCACTCGGTAGCTGAATATGCCTTGGAGTTCAGGAGATGGGCCCTTGATACCACCTGGGACAGTTCCGCCAAAAAATCTATTTTTCGAAAGGGGTTATCTCCACTGATTAAGGATGAACTTGCTCGTGCCGACCCTCCCACTGCGTTAGGTGACTTTATTAACTACTGCATCCGTATTGATACTCGTCTGACTGAACGCAGGCAAGAGAGATGGTTCGAAAGCAATCGCACTAACCTTTTCCTACCTTCCTCTCCAGCTAAGGAACCTTTGAGTAGGATTACACGGGAACCTGAACCTGAACCCATGCAGGTAGACTCTTTACAACGACGGGTTAGTGATGCACGCAAGGAACATCGTTTTAAGGAGAATCTATGTTTCTATTGTGGTAAGTCAGGGCACTTCATTATAAACTGCCCCAGCCGTTCTCGTAAGACTACTGCAGCACTCATTCATTGTGAGTGTTGCGAGAGGGGATCTGTCAGGTCCGAGCCTCAGGCTCCAGAGAGATCTGCAGCAACAGATCTTGATTTCTCGGACTTAAACTCCGTTACCTCTGAGGACGTTGACTGTGTAAACGCTGCCATTTTTCAAGTTTCCTCAGCGGTGTCCCAGCTGAGTTGTAAGAAAAACAATTCTCATTGCTTTCTTTCCATCAAACTCTGGGTTGACTCAGCTTGGGTGTCTAGCTCTGCTATGATCGACTCAGGGGCAAGTGGAAATTTTATGGATGTCTCCTTTGCTCTGAAACAGGGGATACGTTCAGTGAAGAAGGCTACTCCAGTACAGATGGAAACTGTGGATGGCTCCCTGCTGACCTCTGGACCAGTGGATCAGGAAACAGAGCCTTTGAGGGTTCATATGGGTAAAGATCATCAAGAGAAACTGTCCTTTATGCTTATCTCTTCTCCCCACTTTCCCATTATTCTAGGGCTACCATGGCTGCAGGCTCAGAATCCTACCATTAACTGGGAGACCAAGGAATTACACTTTCCAGAGAAACAGATGAGTCCAAAAGTTTCAGCTTGCTCTGTTCCTAAAGGAACCATGTCAGTCCCTGAACTACCAGCTGTATACCAGGACTATGTGGATTTATGTGACAAGAAGAACGATGACCAGCTTCCTCCTCACCGTCCATATGATTGTCCAATTGAATTATTGCCTGGAGCGGAGATACCTTTTGGTAAGATCTACCCCCTGGCGGGCCCGAGCTAAAGGCTTTAAAGGATTACATAGACGAAAATCTAGCCAAGGGCTTCATACGCCCCTCTTCATCTCCTGCAGGTGCACCCATCTTCTTTGTAAAGAAGAAAGATGGATCTCTGAGACCATGCGTAGACTATAGGGAACTCAATAAGGTTACTATTAGAAACCGTTATCCATTGCCTTTAATCCCTGAGTTATTGGAGAGAGTGCGACATGCCAAAATTTTCTCTAAACTAGATCTTCGTGGGGCCTATAACTTAGTCCGTATTAGACCTGGGGATGAATGGAAGACTGCATTCAGGTCACGCTATGGACACTTTGAATATCTAGTTATGCCTTTTGGTCTGAGTACCGCCCCAGCCACTTTCCAACACTTGGTGAATGACATCTTCAGGGATCTCCTAGATACATTCGTGGTAATTTATTTGGATGATATTCTAATTTTTTCTAACTCCACAGAGGAACATCATGGACATGTGAGAATGGTCTTGGAACGTCTAAGACAAAATCATCTTTACATCAAACTTGAAAAGTGTGAATTCCATAGGACCGAAATTCAATTTCTGGGGTATGTACTGTCTACACAAGGAATTAGTATGGATGGAAGCAAAACCCAAGCCATCAAGGATTGGCCAAGTCCTAGAAATGTGAAGGAGGTACAGCGCTTCATCGGGTTTGCCAACTTCTATAGACGTTTCATTAGAAATTTCTCTGAGGTAGTGTCACCTATCACCCAACTTACCCGGAAAGAGTCTAGGTTCTCCTGGACTCACCAAGCCCAGGAAGCATTTTCCCGTCTAAAAGATAAATTTACCACTGCACCTATCCTAGTACATCCCAACCCCGAGCTTGCCTTCATAATAGAGGTGGATGCTTCAGACTGTGCCGTTGGAGCTATACTCTCTCAGAGAACAGGTGAGAAGAATGTCTTGCATCCCTGTGCCTTCTTTTCCCAGCAGTTGTCTTCGGCTGAGAGGAACTACGATGTGGGCAATAGAGAGTTGTTGGCCATTATTGCCGCCTTCAAAGAATGGAGACACCTTCTTCAGGGAGCTGCACAGCAAATAGTCGTCCTGACAGACCATCGTAACCTTGAGTTTATCAGGTCGGCTAAGTGCCTGACTCCTCGCCAGGCTCGCTGGAATCTTTTCTTAAACCAATTTAATTTTATCATTTCTTATAGACCAGGATCGCGCAATGGAAAGGCTGATGCACTCTCTAGGATTTACTCAGCAGAGACACGTCCAATTACTCCTCCTAAGACTATTCTTCCTGACTCTAGATTCCTAGGAGTAATTCATAATCAAGACCTACTTAAGGACATCAAGGAAGCATACCATGCGGATTCCTTTTTGGCACAACCCCCAAGGGACGTAAGTCTTGTCTTTAAGAATGGTGTGTGGATTCAGGGACAACGCCTGTATATTCCTGAAACAGTCAGATTGAGAGTATTGCAACTCATTCACGATTCCAAGATAGCTGGGCATAGAGGAATTCTAAAGACACAGGAATTTCTCTCTCGTTTCTTTTGGTGGCCCACTTGCAGGAAGGATGTTTTAAACTATGTCACTTCATGTGAAGTCTGTGCAAGATGCAAAACACCTCGCTCCTCACCAACTGGTCTGTTACAGCCTCTTCCCACCCCGTCCCGCCCGTGGGGATCCATTTCTATGGACTTCATTGTGGAGTTACCAACCTCTCAAGGGAAGAACACCATTCTAGTGGTGGTTGACCGTCTAACAAAGGCAGCTCATTTTATCCCTTGTGTCGGCTTACCCACTGCAAAACAGACATCAGATTTGATGATTAAAGATGTGTTTCGCTTACATGGAGTACCGGATGAGGTTATTTCGGATCGAGGGGTGCAATTCACTTCTAGGTTTTGGCAAAATTTCTGTGCAGCATTGGACATTAAAGTAAACCTTTTTCTGCTTTTCATCCTCAGACTAATGGACAGACCGAACGAACCAATCAAACCCTGGAGCAGTATCTCCGCTGCTTTATCTGCCACCTACAGGATGATTGGGTGGATCTACTTCCATTAGCTGAGTTCTCGTATAACAACTCTCAGAGTGCCTCCACTAAGCAGTCTCCTTTTTACTCTAATCTAGGTTATCATCCTAACATTCTACCACGATTTCCCATAGAAACGCCTTTACCAGCAGTGGCTGAAAGAATCACATCTTTACAGAAGAATATGGATCTTCTAAAGGAGAATCTGGAATCGGCTCAGGAAAGGTACAAGAAAGCAGCAGATAAATTTCGTAAACCCGCACCAGCTTTCAAGGTAGGAGACTTGGTCTGGCTGTCAACCAGAAATCTTAAGTTAAGGATTCCATCGTCTAAGTTGGGACATAAGTACATTGGACCCTATAAAATCAGTAAAATTATAAGTGCCGTTGCTTGTCGTCTTCAACTGCCCAGAACTATGAGAATTCACCCTGTCTTTCATGTATCCCTACTAAAGGCTGCGACACCCAATACGTTTCCTGGACGTTCTTCTCCTTGCCCTGACCCAGTGCTAGTCGATGGTCAGGAAGAATTTGTGGTGGAAAGGATTTTAGATTCCAGGTTGTATAGAAATCAGTTACAATATCTGATTAAATGGCAGGGCTACCCAGTGGAGGACAACTCATGGGAACCAGTCAATAACGTTAATGCTCCTCGCTTGCTCCGTCAGTTTCATCAGAGGTACCCACACAAGCCTGGCCTGAGGTCATCCGGAGGTTGTCCCTAAGGGGGGAGTAATGTAAGGTTCTGTGTACATGTTCCTGAAACTCAGTTTGTTCGTCAGCCATTATACTTTCTGTCTTGCTGCAGCTATCTTGCCCTCAGTCAAAATGGAGTTTCCAGCTTGCATGTTCCCGCCCTGATTCTCTCCTTTTGCTTCTTAAGCAGCCACAGCTGAGCAATCAGTGCTTCAGAATCTAGCCTGCAGTGAACCTGTGACCTGACTCCTAAAGCCTTGGACCTTGTACTCCAGCTATTCCTACTGAGGAACTCTGAAGCACTTGTGGACTCTGGAACCCTGCTCTTTGAAAGACCCACGTTTGCATGGACTTACGGTAACAGAGAAGAAGATCCTGAACCTGTTGTGGAGAGTGATTGCTGAGCTTAGATTACTCTGGCCTGCTGTGTCTCCTGCTTCTGTGTCTGCAAACTGTGTGACTATTTTTGCCAACTTGTATGAAGTAATACAAGACTTTCTATATCAAACCTGTGTCTCATGTATTTTCATCGCACCCAAGCACAAGACGCTATATGAACTGTACCACATACATTACACATACTCACCAATGGGGGAGGCAGAAAGAAAAGTGCCTAGGGCAGCAGAAACTCTAAATATGGCCCTGCACGGAGGGGTCCTTCCGTGTGCTCAGGGGTTCGGCCTTTGACAACTGATGTTGCAGGGTGCTCCGCTGCTCCGTAACTGGCCTCGGGCCGCACATCTCCTTCGCGGGGCTCCCTTGGGCGTGCGCGGGCCGGAGAGGGCCCAGAAGCCTCCAGATCCCAATGTTGTCTCAATGTAACAGCCACAGATGCTGGGGTGTCGGGTCGACGGGAGCGCAAGTCACCCACCAGCCAAGCTGGGGATGTGGGCTGTGCCGCTCCCTTCGACCGCATCCTATCCACATTGGCCTGCACCTCCAATAGGAAGCGCTGCACCTCCACAGCCAAGTCTCCAGGGCACGGAGTCGCAGCCGCTTCACCGTCGCTAGACATCCCGGCGGGCACAGCTACCTCTGGCACAGACTCCACAGAGATGGGGGGGCACAGGGGCCTTGAAAGACAAAGGCGGGGCCCCGCGTTCCGCAATTGCGTTCGGTCGATACCCAGCCTTGCCGCCAATTCCTCATCAGTCAGTTCATCCCAGAAGTATCTGGGGCACAGCCTCTCCTCTGCTTTCCTCCATCCCCACTCTATCCAGCCCACTCCTCCACAGTGGCCCCGAGGCATCGTGACTCCGGGTGACAATGTCGTCGGTCCACAACACTCAGGGCATTCTGCAGGGCCGCTCCCGTTCCAGGGGGGCCCTCGTTGGCCTCTCCACCCATTTTCCAGCATTAGGTGGGAAAAAGCGTATGTCCATCTCCATACTCTCCTCCTCGCAGGGGCGGTCCCGACATTGTTGACAGTTCTCTCTTGGCGCCATTGGGACGCTGTCACGCCCACGAAGTACATCTTATTGACAAGGACAGTTCTTTTTGGCGCCAGCATCCTCCATTGTAAGGTTCTTTGTCTCTGTTGACATGTTCCTTGAAACTCAGTTTTTCGTCGGCCATTTTGCTTTCTGTCTTTCTGCAGCTCTTGCCCTCAGTTAATATGGAGTTTCCAGTTTTCATGTTCCCGCCCTGATTCTTCCCTCTTGCTTCTTAAGCAGCCTCAGCTGAACAATCAGTGCTCCTGAATCAAGCCTCAGTCAGTCTGTGACCTGACTCCTGGAAGCCTTGGACTTGTACTCCAGCTATTCCCTACTGAGGAACCTTGGAACACTTTTGGACTCTGGAAACCTGCTGTTTGGTGAATCCATGTTTGCAGAGGAATTACGGTACAGAGAAAAGATCCTGAACCTGCTTTGGAGATTTATTGTAGTGCTTGTGTGTCGACCCGCCACCACAATTGTGGATTACCAGGGCAATGGGGTACTCAGAGCCGAGCCCATGGAAGTCTATGGGGATTTTGTCACAGGTAGCTGTGGCTCGGTCTGTGGCCCGGGCGGTCTGGCGTATGTTGGGGATATATTTACAGGGGATAGGTTTATATACAGTTCGTGACGCCACCTGTAGTATTCTGGTAATTTGTACCAGCGCTGCTGTAGATCTCTGAGGGGATGGTGAGGCAGCTAGATGTCGGGTCCCCTACAGGTGGGACTGGTCCCTCAAAGTCTATGAAGTTGGTGAAGTCGGGTGCAGATAAAGAACACAGTCTCACACGGTCAGCGTCTTTCCATACCTTTACTTGTAAGATGTTCAGGCAGGTCCCAGGGAGGCTGATCCAAGGAGAGTGTATCTTGAGACAGCAGCTGGACAAGTTAGGGGCCTCCTTTACTTCCAATACAACGAGTACAACCAGCCTGAAGCGTAGTTCCCTCAATATCTCCAGCTAATCTATAGCTGTACCGCCCAGTCAGCTTTGTGTTAGGAGCCTTCCTGCGAAGAAGCTGAATTCTTATCTTGTCGTGCACTGACTCAAAGTCTTCACTCCCCTGACCCCAGTTACGTACTGACTATAAGGGGCTTGTTTGCCGCGACCTAAGGTCCGGTAAATTCCTGGTTTTCTTACCACTATGCTTGTAACAGTAGTGATCCTTCGGTCCCCAGTGACCGGTTGCAATGTGCAGGACTTCTTCAATCCGTAAGCACTATTCCAATAAACCACTGTGCCTTTCGCCTTGTCCTCGCTGGTAACATAAGCACTCACACTAGCCAAGGGTCGAGCAGTCACTTCTTTCTTTTCCTTCACTTCAAAGTTAGTTACAGATGCTCAGTTTTCAATAGGCAGGAGCACGTCTCTGAACCTTATACCGTCCTTTAGACAGGATGCTGAAGACTTTCTGCACTAAACTTCTTCTTTCCTTCCAGTGTATGCTGATGAAGTACAGCTCTGACTAGGCTAAGGTGAATTAAAACACCTATACTAGACTCCACTTTCCGAACTGATGATAGAACAATCTGGACTGCTTCCTCCCTCCAGACGTCCTCTCACTCTGAAGTCAGGAACTCAACTCCAGACGTCTTCTCTGTCCGAAGACAGGAACTAGACTAAAATCACTCCAACACATACCACTTTGACCACTCCCTCAAGAGTAAACTCCACTACCCTAAGGGTGTGTCTAGTATATGTTGAGTGAATGAATATTTAGCATTAAACTGCTGTCTCGCCACACACTCTCCAGGGTACTGCGTGTGCCTAACACCAGGGCTACACATTCCCCCATGGTAAAAGACAGCACTCCCGGGCTGTAAAATACAAAAGAGACATTTTTGTTTATGCATGAAAACATTAAACAATTAACATTGGTTCGTCCCATCCGGGAGGTGAGGATATCTTGAACGTTGCAAACATTATAGAAATACAAATATTAAATAGCATTCAATAAATATACAATATACTTGTGAAGGACCCGCACCAAACCTTCAACGTAGGTCCTGGGTGGGCTGCAGGACATCCAATTGCAGACCTCACTCAGTGCCACACCACACGGGTTTTGTTTTCAGAGGTAGTTGTACTGGTTTATGTAAAACCAAGATAGGGCACCGAAGCGCAACTATTTACAAGTAAGTTCTGGGTTGGCATAGTCCTCAACCTCCAAGTCCAATGTAAAACCAAAGACATATTATATCAAATCACATAATACGAAAGTGCAACTTTTCTGGTTACTGTTTATCATTTACCCAGCCGGGCATTCTACAGTTAGAAATATATATATTCACTATATAATTTGTGCAAAACTTTATAAAACATTTCAAACTTTTTTTTTTTTTTTACTTTTGGTAGACCCGATAGGGATCTCACCACTTTTTTCCTCACTATCTATTCATTCTCTGCAAATACACTTTCCACCCCGGGGGCTGGAACAATGCAATGGGCCCTAGATCCCAAGACTAGCAAATCATGTGCTGCGATTAGGGTCTGGGTCGCCACACTTCTGGTGCGAACCTCTAGGGGCGCAACGGGTACATTTTCTTCACGTGACACCGATTGCGTTTCAATCACAGTTAGCGATATGGACCGCGTCATGGATTGCGATTGAGACTGGGTCGCATGTTGCGATGAAGATATAACTTTCTTTTGCGATGAACTCTGGGTCGCTAGTTGCGATGAATTTGCAGGGGGCGATGCTGGGGCACGGCCGGATTCTGCTTGAGCTGGAGACGGGGACGCTGCGGTAATGGTGACGGTACCTGCGTCTGGGACGGGGTCACGGACGATGGTGACGTTAAGGGCATACCATCCCTTCATTCCCCAGTGCCGCGTATATGTGACGATATCTCCATTTGCTAAGTCCCTCCCGGGATGGCCTTGCGGCAGGTGGGATTCTACGTCACGCCTGCTGACAAAACCCCTGGGTAGAGGCCCGGTTCACGGATAAAGCCCCAACCCTTCCGGAGCTGGAACTCAGTCACACACCCCTGCCGCCGCGGTTCCCTCAGGGTACCTTTATCTCTCCGGACACTCTCTTTGTCCGCGATCAGCTCTGCATATTGTCGCTGACGGTTCCGCTGAGTTTCCCGCTCTTCCTCCTGCTGGCGTTTCTTCTTCTCCTCACGACTCTGCCATTCCTGTTCCCACTGGGCGGTATAGGCGACGTCATCCAGGCGCGCCATTTCGTCCCAGTCCACATCTGGTAGTGACGGACAGGACCCCTCCGGTGTCCCTGCCGGGGACCGATCATCTGCTGCGGCCTCTTGGCCGGGCGGGCGTTCCGGGATTGGCTGTACCTCCTCAACCTCCTTCGCTTCCACCGCTTCACCGGTGGGATCGGGATCGGTACTTTCGGGGGCAGCCTCCGGTTGCTCCTTCGCCTTGGGCAGCAGACTCTTCGGTATCTGGAATCGTGGGGGGTCGTTGAGGGGAGAGGACGCTGTGTTCCACAGTCGCCACTGCATCAGATTACATCGGCGTCTCTCAATCTCCTCCAGTCCAGTTTGGTGCTGGACCATCTTCTTCAGGCGTGCATTTTCTTCTTTTATCTCTAGCAACGCCTGTTGCAGGTGCAGGATCACGGATAACTCCGGTGTTGGTGGCAGCTTGGCTGGGGCACGGGGCCTGCCTTCCTCCGCTTCCCTGCTCGGCTGCACACGTCCTGCCTCCATGATGTTCCAGAAGATTCTTTCTTCTTCCTGCGGAGACATCCGGTCTCTTCCGTGGAGGTGGGGTTTGCGTCTCCTCCTCCTCGCAGGGAAGGTGAAGAGGAGGCGGACCTCCTTTGCTGTAGGGCAGGATCGCATATTGTAATAGCACTTTGAGAGGGCAGGCATTTTCTTCGCGCCACAGGGGGGTAGACGCCCACGAAGGTACGCCCACCTTCTTCTCCAGCGCCTGAGGGCGCGAATATGGCGACAAAAATGGCGATTTTGGCGCCAAAAGTGCAAACAGTCCTTTTTCACCAAAACAATTCCTTAGGCACACAGGGCTCGCAATTCTGCGAGTTTCGCATCCTGTTCGTGACGCCAAGTTGTGTCGACCCGCCACCACAATTGTGGATTACCAGGGCAATGGGGTACTCAGAGCCGAGCCCATGGAAGTCTATGGGGATTTTGTCACAGGTAGCTGTGGCTCGGTCTGTGGCCCGGGCGGTCTGGCGTATGTTGGGGATATATTTACAGGGGATAGGTTTATATACAGTTCGTGACGCCACCTGTAGTATTCTGGTAATTTGTACCAGCGCTGCTGTAGATCTCTGAGGGGATGGTGAGGCAGCTAGATGTCGGGTCCCCTACAGGTGGGACTGGTCCCTCAAAGTCTATGAAGTTGGTGAAGTCGGGTGCAGATAAAGAACACAGTCTCACACGGTCAGCGTCTTTCCATACCTTTACTTGTAAGATGTTCAGGCAGGTCCCAGGGAGGCTGATCCAAGGAGAGTGTATCTTGAGACAGCAGCTGGACAAGTTAGGGGCCTCCTTTACTTCCAATACAACGAGTACAACCAGCCTGAAGCGTAGTTCCCTCAATATCTCCAGCTAATCTATAGCTGTACCGCCCAGTCAGCTTTGTGTTAGGAGCCTTCCTGCGAAGAAGCTGAATTCTTATCTTGTCGTGCACTGACTCAAAGTCTTCACTCCCCTGACCCCAGTTACGTACTGACTATAAGGGGCTTGTTTGCCGCGACCTAAGGTCCGGTAAATTCCTGGTTTTCTTACCACTATGCTTGTAACAGTAGTGATCCTTCGGTCCCCAGTGACCGGTTGCAATGTGCAGGACTTCTTCAATCCGTAAGCACTATTCCAATAAACCACTGTGCCTTTCGCCTTGTCCTCGCTGGTAACATAAGCACTCACACTAGCCAAGGGTCGAGCAGTCACTTCTTTCTTTTCCTTCACTTCAAAGTTAGTTACAGATGCTCAGTTTTCAATAGGCAGGAGCACGTCTCTGAACCTTATACCGTCCTTTAGACAGGATGCTGAAGACTTTCTGCACTAAACTTCTTCTTTCCTTCCAGTGTATGCTGATGAAGTACAGCTCTGACTAGGCTAAGGTGAATTAAAACACCTATACTAGACTCCACTTTCCGAACTGATGATAGAACAATCTGGACTGCTTCCTCCCTCCAGACGTCCTCTCACTCTGAAGTCAGGAACTCAACTCCAGACGTCTTCTCTGTCCGAAGACAGGAACTAGACTAAAATCACTCCAACACATACCACTTTGACCACTCCCTCAAGAGTAAACTCCACTACCCTAAGGGTGTGTCTAGTATATGTTGAGTGAATGAATATTTAGCATTAAACTGCTGTCTCGCCACACACTCTCCAGGGTACTGCGTGTGCCTAACACCAGGGCTACACACTTGAAGTTACTCTGGCCTGCTGTGTCTCCTGTCGCTGTTCCTGCAAACTGTGTGAACTTTTCAGCATGCTTGTATGAAGTAATACAAGTCATTTCATATCAACCTATGTCTCCTGTGTTTTCCTCGCACCCAAGCACAAGACGCTATAGGAACTGTACACTATACATGACAAGATTCAGGAGCCAATGTTTAGTGTCTGCTGGGTCTGGGAAAGTCGTGTCTGCTGTGACTGTGGATATCAGATGTCCGTTTAATACCTTATGTGATGACAGTGGTTGTGACTTCTCACAACCATTCCAGGTGAGCGCATTCCCTTAAAATTTTACTCTGGAGTGTTACCACAGGTAAACACTATGTTTTTTTTTTTTTCCTTTCCTCTTCCAGCACTTCTGCCTTAAAAGATCTGGAAGATGGAGGCCCGCATAAAGGAACTTTGCGGAGTGACTGATACAATCCTTTCAGATGTACAGACTTTAAAAACCCATTTTGCAAGCCTACAGGACCTCACTAATCATAATTTGCAAGTGTTTGGACAGACTACCCAGGAATTGCGAGCCAGGATTGAGGCTCTAGAGGAACGAGCCCAGGCTCCTGCCATAACCCCGAGTTCTGGGATCCCCAAATTACCTCCTTTTCGTTTTGGCGGTGAACGTGAGAAATTCAGGGGATTTATTAATCAATGCAATTTATTTTTCTCTGCACATGCTTCACAATTTCCCACTGAACGATCCAAAGTGCTTACTATAATCATGTTGCTTACCAATAAGGCTTTGATGTGGGCAAACCCTCTGATTGAGACTGAGGATGATTGTTTGAATCACCTTGATGCTTTTATTTCAGCCATGGGGCAGGTGTTTGATGACCCCAATCGAGGTGCAACAGCTGAAGCAGCCATGTTAACTTTGCGCCAAGGTAAGCGTTCAGTAGCCGAATATGCCCTGGATTTCAGGAGATGGGCTCTTGATACCACTTGGAACACTTCCGCTAAAAAATCTATTTTTCGGAAAGGGTTGTCTCCACTGATTAAGGATGAACTTGCTCGTGCCGACCCTCCCACTGCGTTAGGTGACTTTATTAACTATTGTATCCGTATTGATGCTCGTCTGACTGAACGCAGACAAGAGAGATGGTTCGAAAATAATCGCACTAACCTTTTACTACCTCCCTCCTCAGCTAAGGAACCTTTGAGTAGGATCACAAGGGAACCAGAACCTGAACCCATGCAGGTGGACTCTTTACAAAGACGGGTTAGTGATGCACGCAAAGAACATCGTATAAAGGAAAATCTATGTTTCTACTGTGGTAAGTCAGGGCACTTCATTATAAACTGCCCCAGCCGTTCTCGTAAGACTACTGCAGCAGTCATTCACTGTGAGTGTTGCGAGAGGAGCTCTGTCATGTCCGAGCCTCAGGCTCCAGAGAGATCTGCTGCAAGAGATCTTGATTTCTCGGACTTAAACTCTGTTAGTTCTGAGGACGATGACGGTATAAACGCTGCAATTTTTCAAGTTTCCTCAGCGGTGTCCCAGCTGAGTTGTAAAAGAAACAATTCTCATTGCTTCCTTTCCATCAAACTCTGGGTTGACTCAGTCTGGGTGTCTAGCTCTGCTATGATCGACTCAGGAGCAAGTGGAAATTTCATGGATATCTCCTTTGCTCTGAAACAGGGGATACGTTCAGTGAAGAAGGCTACTCCAGTACAGATGGAGACTGTGGATGGCTCTCTACTGACTTCTGGACCAGTGGATCAAGAAACAGAGCCTTTGAGGGTCCTTATGGGCAAAGATCATCAGGAGAAAATGTCTTTTTTGCTTATCTCTTCTCCCCACTTTCCCATTATTCTAGGGCTACCATGGCTGCAGGCGCAGAATCCTACGATTAACTGGGAGACCAAGGAATTACACTTTCCGGAGAAACAGATGAGTCAAGGAGTTTCAGCTTGCTCTGTTCCTAAAGGAACCATGTCAGTCCCTGAACTACCAGCTGTATACCAGGACTATGTGGATTTATGTGACAAGAAGAACGCTGATCAGCTTCCTCCTCACCGTCCATATGATTGTCCAATTGAATTATTGCCTGGAGCCGAGATACCTTTTGGTAAGATCTACCCCCTAGCGGGGCCCGAGCTAAAAGCTTTGAAGGATTATATAGACGAAAATTTAGCCAAGGGCTTCATACGCCCCTCTTCATCTCCCGCAGGTGCACCCATCTTCTTTGTGAAGAAGAAAGATGGATCTCTGAGACCCTGCATAGACTATAGGGAACTCAATAAGGTTACTATTAGAAACCGTTATCCATTGCCTTTAATCCCTGAGTTGTTGGAGAGAGTGCGGCATGCCAAAATTTTCTCTAAATTGGATCTCCGTGGGGCCTATAACTTGGTCCGTATTAGACCTGGGGATGAATGGAAGACTGCTTTTAGGTCACGCTATGGACACTTTGAATATCTAGTTATGCCTTTTGGTCTGAGTACCGCCCCAGCCACTTTCCAACACTTCGTGAATGATATCTTCAGGGATCTCCTAGATACATTTGTGGTGATTTATCTGGATGATATTCTAATTTTTTCTAACTCCACAGAGGAACATCATGGACATGTGAGAATGGTCTTAGAACGCCTAAGACAAAACCATCTCTACATCAAACTTGAAAAATGTGAATTCCATAGGACCGAAATTCAATTTCTGGGGTATGTACTATCTACGCAAGGGATTAGTATGGATGGAAGCAAGACCCAAGCCATCAAGGATTGGCCAATTCCTAGAAATGTGAATGAGGTGCAGCGTTTCATCGGGTTTGCCAACTTCTATAGACGTTTCATTAAGAATTTTTCTGAGGTAGTGTCACCTATCACCCAACTTACCCGGAAACAGTCTAGGTTCTCCTGGACCCCGCAAGCTCAGGAAGCATTTTCCTGTTTAAAGGATAAATTTACCACCGCACCTATCTTAGTACATCCCAACCCCGAGCTTGCCTTCATAATAGAGGTGGATGCTTCAGACTGTGCCGTTGGAGCTATACTCTCTCAGAGAACAGGTGAGAAGAATGTCTTGCATCCCTGTGCCTTCTTTTCCCAGCAGTTGTCTTCGGCTGAGAGGAACTACGATGTGGGCAATAGAGAATTGTTGGCCATTATTGCCGCCTTCAAGGAATGGAGACACCTTCTTCAGGGAGCTGCACAGCAAATAGTCGTCCTGACAGACCATCGTAACCTTGAATTTATCAGGTCGGCTAAGTGCCTGACTCCTCGCCAGGCTCGCTGGAATCTTTTCCTAAACCAATTTAATTTTGTCATTTCTTATAGACCAGGATCGCGCAATGGAAAGGCTGATGCACTCTCTAGGATTCATTCAGCAGAGACACGTCCACTTACTCCTCCTAAGACTATTCTTCCTGACTCTAGATTCCTGGGAGTGATTCATAATCAAGACCTACTTAAGGACATCAAGGAAGCATACCATGCGGATTCTTTGTTGGCTCAACCCCCAAGGGACGTAAGTCTTGTCTTTAAGAATGGTGTGTGGATTCAGGGACAACGTCTGTATATACCTGAAACAGTCAGATTGAGAGTATTGCAACTCATCCACGATTCCAAGATAGCCGGGCATAGGGGAATTCTAAAGACACAAGAATTTCTTTCTCGTTTCTTTTGGTGGCCCACTTACAGGAAAGATGTCTTAAACTATGTCACTTCATGTGAAGTCTGTGCAAGATACAAAACACCTCGCTCCTCACCAACTGGTCTGTTGCAACCTCTTCCCACCCCGTCCCGCCCGTGGGGATCCATTTCTATGGACTTCATTGTGGAGTTACCAACCTCTCAAGGAAGAACACCATTCTAGTGGTGGTTGACCGTCTAACAAAGGCAGCTCATTTTATCCCTTGTGTCGGCTTACCCACTGCAAAACAGACATCAGACTTGATGATTAAGAATGTGTTTCGCTTACATGGAGTACCGGATGAGGTCATTTCGGATCGAGGGGTGCAATTCACTTCAAGGTTTTGGCAAAATTTCTGTGCAGCATTGGACATTAAAGTAAACCTTTCTTCTGCTTTTCATCCCCAGACTAATGGACAGACAGAACGAACCAATCAGACCCTGGAGCAGTATCTCCGCTGTTTTATCTGCCACCTACAGGATGATTGGGTGGATCTACTTCCACTGGCTGTCATGGGTGTATCGCCACAAGGATCGTCGCGATTACACACTCTGACTTCTCACAGCTGAGTTGCTGTTTCTTTGTGTTTGGTAATGAGGGAGTTAATTTTACATAGCTCTTTGCTAAGACTAGGTCCAGCCTCGCCCGGCTGCTTTTGATTATGTTCTAATTAGATTCCTTCATATACCTGCCAGTCTGCTTGTTAGATGCCGGTGAAAGCCTTTATGTAGTCTAGCAGACTGTAAGGTTCTGTGTATCTGTTTCTGAAACTCAGTTTGTTCGTCGGCCATTTTGCTTTCTGTTTTGCTGCAGCTATCTTGCCCTCAGTCAAAATGGAGTTTTCCAGCTTGCATGTTCCCGCCCTGATTCTCTCCGTTTGCTTCTTAAACAGCCACAGCTGAGCAATCAGTGCTTCAGAATCTAGCCTGCAGTGAACCTGTGTTCTGACTCCTGAAGCCTTGGACCTTGTACTCCAGCCATTCCTACTGAGGAACTCTGAAGCACTTGTGGACTCTGAACTCTGCTCTTGAGAGCCTCACGTTTGCATGGACTTGCGGTAACAGAGAAGAAGATCTGAATCTGTTGTGGAGAGTTATTGCTGAGCTTAGATTACTCTGGCCTGCTGTGTCTCCTGCTTCTGTGTTTGCAACCTGTGTGTTTATTTTTGCCAATTTGTATGAAGCAATACAAGACTTTCTTTATCAACCTGTGTCTCAAGTATTTTCATCGCACCCAAGCACAAGACGCTATATGAACTGTACCACATACATTACAAGATTCTGAAGCCAAACGTTAGTGTCTGCTGGGTCTGGAAAGGCTTGTCTGCTGTACTGTGGATATCGGATGTCCGGTTGTACTTTCTGTGATGACAGTGGTTGTGACTTCTCACAACCATTCCAGGTGAGCAATTCCCTTAAGTTTTTTTTCTGCAGTGTTATCACAGGTAAACACTATTGTTTTTTTTTTGTTTTTTTTTCTCTTCTCTTTTTGTCTGCTGAAACTCTGGATATCAGATGTCTGGTTGAAAGCTTTCTGTGATGATAGTGGTTGTGACTTCTCACAACCATTCCAGGTGAGCAGTTCCCTTAAAGTTTTTTCTTTCTTCAGTGTTGCCACAGGTGAACACTATTGTTTTTTTTTTTTTTCTCCTCTTCTTCCAGTATCCTGTCTTAAAAGATCTGGAAAATGGAGGCCCGCATAAAGGAACTTTGCGGAGTGACTGATAATATCCTTGCAGATTTGCAGAATATAAAGACCCGTTTTACAAATCTTCAGGACCTAAATAATCACAATTTGCAAGTGGTTGGACAGACTACCCAGGATTTGCGAGCCAGGATTGAGGTTCTGGAGGGGCGAGTCCAGGCTCCTGCCGTGGCCCCGAGTTCTGGGATTCCCAAGTTGCCCCCTTTTCGTTTTGGTGGTGAACGTGAAAAATTCAGGGGATTTGTTAATCAATGCAATCTTTTTTTTTTCTGCACATGCTTCACAATTTCCTACTGAACGATCTAAGGTGCTTACTATAATTATGTTGCTTACCAACAAGGCTTTGATGTGGGCAAACCCTCTGATTGAGACTGAGGATGATTGTTTGAATCACCTTGATGATTTTATTTCAGCCATGGGGCAGGTGTTTGATGACCCCAATCGAGGTGCAACAGCTGAAGCAGCCATGTTAGCTTTGCGCCAAGGTAAGCACTCGGTAGCTGAATATGCCTTGGATTTCAGGAGATGGGCCCTTGATACCACATGGGACAATTCCGCCAAAAAATCTATTTTTCGAAAGGGGTTATCCCCACTGATTAAGGATGAACTTGCTCGTGCCGACCCTCCCACTGCGTTAGGTGACTTTATTAACTACTGCATCCGTATTGATACTCGTTTAACTGAACGCAGGCAAGAGAGATGGTTCGAAAGCAATCGTACTAACCTTTTCCTACCTTCCTCTCCAGCTAAGGAACCTTTGAATAGGATTACACGGGAACCTGAACCTGAACCCATGCAGGTAGACTCTTTACTACGACGGGTTAGTGATGCACGCAAGGAACATCGTTTTAAGGAGAATCTATGTTTTTATTGTGGTAAGTCAGGGCACTTTATTATTAACTGCCCCAGCCGTTCTCGCAAGACTACTGCAGCACTCATTCATTGTGAGTGTTGCGAGAGGGGATCTGTCAGGTCCGAGCCTCAGGCTCCAGAGAGATCTGCAGCAACAGATCTTGATTTCTCGGACTTAAACTCCGTTACCTCTGAGGACGTTGACTGTGTAAATGCTGCCATCTTTCAAGTTTCCTCAGCGGTGTCCCAGCTGAGTTGTAAAAAAAACAATTCTCACTGTTTTCTTTCCATCAAACTCTGGGTTGACTCAGCCTGGGTGTCTAGCTCTGCTATGATCGACTCAGGTGCAAGTGGAAATTTTATGGATGTCTCCTTTGCTCTGAAACAGGGAATACGTTCAGTGAAGAAGGCTACTCCAGTACAGATGGAAACTGTGGATGGCTCCCTGCTGACCTCTGGACCAGTGGATCAGGAAACAGAGCCTTTAAAGGTTCTTATGGGTAAAGATCATCAAGAGAAACTGTCCTTTATGCTTATCTCTTCTCCTCACTTTCCCATTATTCTAGGGCTACCATGGCTGCAGGCTCAGAATCCTACCATTAACTGGGAGACCAAGGAATTACACTTTCCAGAGAAACAGATGAGTCCAAAAATTTCAGCTTGCTCTGTTCCTAAAGGAACCATGTCAGTCCCTGAACTACCAGCTGTATACCAGGACTATGTGGATTTATGTGACAAGAAGAACGCTGACCAGCTTCCTCCTCACCGTCCATATGATTGTCCAATTGAATTATTGCCTGGAGCAGAGATACCTTTTGGTAAGATCTACCCCCTGGCGGGGCCCGAGCTGAAGGCTTTAAAAGAGTACATAGACGAAAATCTAGCCAAGGGCTTCATACGCCCCTCTTCATCTCCTGCAGGGGCACCCATATTCTTTGTAAAGAAGAAAGATGGATCCCTGAGACCATGCGTAGACTATAGGGAACTCAATAAGGTTACTATTAGAAACTGTTATCCATTGCCTTTAATCCCTGAGTTATTGGAGAGAGTGCGACATGCCAAAATTTTTTCTAAACTAGATCTTCGTGGGGCCTATAACTTAGTCCGTATTAGACCTGGGGATGAATGGAAGACTGCATTCAGGTCACGCTATGGACACTTTGAATATCTAGTTATGCCTTTTGGTCTGAGTACCGCCCCAGCCACTTTCCAACACTTGGTGAATGACATCTTCAGGGATCTCCTGGATACATTCGTGGTAATTTATTTGGATGATATTTTAATTTTTTCTAACTCCACAGAGGAACATCATGGACATGTGAGAATGGTCTTGGAACGTCTAAGACAAAATCATCTTTACATCAAGCTTGAAAAGTGTGAATTCCATAAGACCGAAATTCAATTTCTGGGGTATGTACTGTCTACACAAGGAATTAGTATGGATGGAAGTAAAACCCAAGCCATCAATGATTGGCCAAGTCCTAGAAATGTGAAGGAGGTACAGCGCTTCATCGGGTTTGCAAACTTCTATAGACGTTTCATTAGAAATTTCTCTGAGGTAGTGTCACCTATCACCCAACTTACCCGGAAAGAGTCTAAGTTCTCCTGGACTCCCCAAGCCCAGGAAGCATTTTCCCGTCTAAAAGATAAATTTACCACTGCACCTATCCTAGTACATCCCAACCCAGAGCTTGCCTTCATAATAGAGGTGGATGCTTCAGACTGTGCCGTGGGAGCTATACTCTCTCAGAGAACAGGTGAGAAGAATGTCTTGCATCCCTGTGCCTTCTTTTCCCAGCAGTTGTCTTCGGCTGAGAAGAACTACGATGTGGGCAATAGAGAGTTGTTGGCCATTATTGCCGCCTTCAAAGAATGGAGACACCTTCTTCAAGGAGCTGCACAGCAAATAGTCGTTCTGACAGACCATCGTAATCTTGAGTTTATCAGGTCGGCTAAGTGCCTGACTCCTCGCCAGGCTCGCTGGAATCTTTTCTTAAACCAATTTAATTTTATTATTTCTTATAGACCAGGATCGCGCAATGGAAAGGCTGATGCACTCTCTAGGATTTACTCAGCAGAGACACGTCCAATTACTCCTCCTAAGACTATTCTTCCTGACTCTAGATTCCTAGGAGTGATTCATCATCAAGACCTAATTAAAGACATCAAGGAAGCATACCATGCGGATTCTTTTTTGGCTCAACCCCAAGGGACGTAAGTCTTGTCTTTAAGAATGGTGTGTGGATTCTGGGACAACGTCTGTATATACCTGAAACAGTCAGATTGAGAGTATTGCAACTCATTCACGATTCCAAAATAGCCGGGCATAGAGGAATTCTACAGACACAGGAATTTCTTTCTCGTTTCTTTTGGTGGCCCACTTGTAGGAAGGATGTTTTGGACTATGTCACTTCGTGTGAGGTTTGTGCAAGATGCAAAACACCTCGCTCTTCACCAACTGGTCTGTTACAGCCTCTTCCCACCCCGTCCCGCCCGTGGGGATCCATTTCTATGGACTTCATTGTGGAATTACCAACCTCTCAAGGGAAGAACACTATTCTAGTGGTGGTTGACCGTCTAACAAAGGCAGCTCATTTTATCCCTTGTGTCGGCTTACCCACTGCAAAACAGACATCAGATTTGATGATTAAAGATGTGTTTCGCTTACATGGAGTACCGGATGAGGTTATTTCGGATCGAGGGGTGCAATTCACTTCTAGGTTTTGGCAAAATTTCTGTGCAGCATTGGACATTAAAGTAAACCTTTCTTCTGCTTTTCATCCCCAGACTAATGGACAAACCGAACGAACCAATCAAACCCTGGAGCAGTATCTCCGCTGCTTTATCTGCCACCTACAGGATGATTGGGTGGATCTACTTCCATTGGCTGAGTTCTCTTACAACAACTCTCAGAGTGCCTCCACTAAACAGTCTCCTTTTTACTCTAATCTAGGTTATCATCCTAACATTCTACCACGATTTCCCATAGAGACGCCTTTGCCAGCAGTGGCTGAAAGAGTCACGACTTTACAGAAGAATATGGATCTTCTAAAGGAGAATCTGGAATCGGCTCAGGAAAGGTACAAGAAGGCAGCAGATAAATTTCGTAAACCTGCACCAGCTTTTAAGGTAGGAGACCTGGTCTGGCTGTCAACCAGAAATCTTAAGTTAAGGATTCCATCGTCTAAGTTGGGACATAAGTACATTGGACCCTATAAAATCAGTAAAATTATAAGTGCCGTTGCTTGTCGTCTTCAATTGCCCAGAACTGTTATGTTACGGTAGCTGAGGAGTGCAGGTAAAAAAGGAAATACACCAGAGCAGTTGGAATCTATGGGATTGCAGTACCCTGACTAACCACCACAACTAGAGGCAGCCGTGGAGCGTTCCTACGATGGTCCTAGACGCCTCGTCACAGCCTGAGAAACTAACTACACCTAAAGATAGAAATAGGAAAGCTATCTGCCCTGGAGCAGAACCCCAAAGATAATAGAAAGCCCCCAAACATGTAATGGCGGTTAGACAAGAGGAAATACTGACACAGAAAGAAAATAGTATGAGCAAACGCTGGGGCCCAAACTATCTAAATAGAAAAGGATAGGAAGGGTACTTACTGCAATCCCAGAAAACCCTGAAAAACACCAACATACTAATTTCAAAATCACCTGAGATCACACGACCTCTACCACCTAAATTAGTTCTCTGGTGTAACAAAAACAGCAGCCACTGAAAAAACTGCAAAAAGCAAAAGTACAAAACACAGTGGCTGGACTAAACTGAGAGGGCAAAAGCCCCCGGAGGGGACCCAGAAGGCCCCCACAGAAGTGCAGGACAAAATGCAAAAATATAGCAAAAACACAAAATAAGAAATTGTCTTATCTGACAGCAGGAGATGCAGACACGACACAGCAGGCTACAAGGGAAACTGGAAAGAAGGATTCAGACCAGAACAATTGATCACCGGCAACCCTGATGGGAAAATGATTCCCTTAAATAAGACCAATCAGTAACACCTGATTCCCAATCCTCACTAGTACCGCTTGTAACCACCAGAGGGAGCCTCTGCTCAGAACTCATCTCAAACCCATTCACAACAGTACCCCCCCCTTGAGGAGGGGTCACCGAACCCTCATTTGAGCAACCAGGTCGGTCAGGATGAGTTCTATGATACGCACGGATAAAAACGGAGACATCAAAGTGGCAGAGCTAGCCCTATTATTAAGAGCAAACTCAGCCAAAGGCAAAAAAGAGACCCAGTCATCCTGATCAGCAGACACAAAGCATCTTAGATAAGTCTCCAATGTCTGGTTTGT
The DNA here is from genome assembly GCA_033576555.1 of Oophaga sylvatica. Lineage (NCBI taxonomy): Eukaryota > Metazoa > Chordata > Amphibia > Anura > Dendrobatidae > Oophaga > Oophaga sylvatica. Next base: position 813,057,076 of record JARQOD010000001.1, read on the forward strand.
TCTCTCAGTTTGACCATTGGTCTGAGGATGAAATGCCGAGGAGAAAGACAATTGAACACCCAGTTTAGAACAAAAAGTCCTCCAAAATCTGGAAACAAACTGGACTCCTCTGTCAGACACAATGTTCTCAGGAATGCCGTGTAAACGAACCACGTGCTGAAGGAACAACGGCACCAATTCAGAGGAGGAAGGCAACTTAGGTAATGGCACAAGATGTATCATTTTGGAAAACCTATCACAAATTACCCAGATGGTGGTCATTCTCTGAGAAACAGGAAGATCGGAAATGAAATCCATAGAGATATGGGTCCATGGTCTCTTGGGCACAGGCAATGGCATCAACAAACCACTAGAGCGAGAGCAAGGCTTGGAGCGAGAGCAAGTCCCGCAGGACTGCACAAATTCCCTGACATCGCGAGACAAGGTAGGCCACCAAAAGGACCGACTAACCAAGTCTCTGGTACCAAAAATTCCGGGATGCCCAGCCAATGCGGAACAATGAATCTCAGACATCACACTCTTTTTCCATTGGTCCGGGACAAACAATTTTCCAACAGGGCAGCGCTCGGGCCTATCCTCCTGACACCCCTCCAGAGCAAGTCTCAAATTAGGCGAGATGGCGGAAAGAACTACACCCTCCTTCAAAATAACAGAGGGATCAGATAGCTCAGGAGAGTCCGCAAGGAAACTCCTCGAGAGGGCATCCGCCTTAACATTCTTAGTGCCAGGAAGAAAGGAAACCACAAAATTAAAACGTGTGAAAAACAAGGCCCACCTGGCCTGTCTAGGATTGAGTCGCTTGGCAGATTCCAGATAGACCAGATTCTTATGGTCCGTAAGGACCACCACCTGATGTTTGGCTCCCTCCAGCCAATGTCTCCACTCTTCAAAAGCCCACTTCATGGCCAATAACTCCCGATTACCCACGTCATAATTACGTTCAGTAGGAGAAAATTTTCGAGAGAAAAAGGCACAAGGGTTACTTTTAGAGGTCTCTGGATCTTTTTGGGACAAAACGGCACCTGCCCCAATTTCAGAGGCATCAACCTCCACCTGAAATGGCAGAGAAACATCAGGCTGCCGTAGAACAGGAGCAGAAGTGAATCTCTGCTTAAGTTCCTGAAACGCAGAGACTGCCTCAGGAGGCCAATTCACCACATCAGAACCCTTTCTGGTCAAATCAGTTAATGGTTTAACAATAACAGAGAAATTACCAATAAATTTACGATAAAAATTGGCAAAACCCAAAAATCTCTGAAGAGCCTTTAATGAAGTAGGTTGGACCCAATCACAGATGGCCTGAACCTTGACCGGGTCCATTTCAATAACAGATGGGGACAAAATGAATCCCAGAAATGAGATCTTCTGTACGCCAAAAAGACACTTTGATCCCTTCACATACAGAGCATTCTCTCTCAAAATCTGGAATACAGTTCGAACATGTTTCACATGAGAGTCCCAGTCATTAGAAAAAATCAAGATATCATCCAAATAAACAATCAGAAACTTGTCCACAAAATCCCTGAAAATGTCATTCATGAAGGACTGGAAGACGGAAGGAGCATTAGTGAGCCCAAAGGGCATCACAAGGTACTCAAAATGCCCTTCAGGGGTGTTAAATGCCGTCTTCCATTCATCCCCGTGCTTAATGCGAATAAGGTTATACGCCCCCTGAGGTCAAGCTTGGTAAACCAAGTAGCGTTTTTCACCCTGGAAAACAGGTCAGAAATCAAGGGTAACGGGTATTGATATTTCACAGTAACATTGTTCAAGAGACGATAATCAATACACGGCCTTAATGAACCATCTTTTTTGGCCACAAAGAAAAAACCGGCACCTAAGGGTGAAGAGGATGGTCTGATATAACCCTTCTCCAATGATTCCTTGATATAAGACCGCATAGCGTCATGTTCAGGTACAGACAAGTTAAAGAGGCGACCCTTAGGGAATTTACTACCTGGCACTAATTCAATAGCGCAGTCATAGCTCCTATGGGGAGGTAAGGATGCAGATTTACTTTCGCTAAACACATCAGAAAAATCAAACAAAAAGTCAGGAACATCCTCAGCCTGGGGGGAGGCAGAAAAAACAGGAGTGTTGGTATTAACACATTGGCAGCCCCAACTGGTTACAGACACAGATTTCCAATCCAAAACAGGATTATGAGACTGTAACCAAGGGAAACCCAGCACGATAATGTCATGCAGATTATATAGAACCAAAAATTTGCAGCACTCCTGGTGATCAGGTTCAACCCTCATTATCACCTGAGTAGAAAACTGGGGTTTATTCTCAGCCAAAGGGGTAGAATCGATCCCCAGTAGGGGAATAGACTTCTGTAGGGGTATCAAGGGAAATCCACAACGTTTAGCAAAATCATAATCCATCAGGTTAATAGCTGCTCCAGAATCAACGAAAGCCTGAGCAGAAAATGAGGACAGAGAGCATATCAGAGTGACAGTTAATAAAAACTTAGTCTGAACACTACCCAAGACAACTGAGCGTGCAAAACGTCTTCCCCGCTTAGGGCAGACTGAAATAGCATGAGAGGCATCACCACAGTAGAAACATAACCCATTGCGCTTTCGAAACTCATGACGCTGTGCCCCAGACACCACTCCATCACACTGCATGGGCTCAGCAGCTGGCTCACAAGGCAACACCACTCCACGCATACTTCTCCGCTCACGCAAACGTCTGTCAATTTGAATCGCTAATGACATAGAATCATTGAGACCAGAGGGGACAGGGAATCCCACCATAACATCCTTTACATTATCCGACAGACCCTTCCGGAAAAGGGCCGCCAAAGCGTCGTCATTCCATTTGGTCAGGACTGCCCACCTACGGAATCTCTGACAGTATAACTCAGCGTCATCAAGCCCCTGATTTAATGCCAACAAGGCTTTTTCAGCTTGATCAGTGATATTAGGCTCATCGTACAATAACCCCAAAGCCTGAAAAAATACATCAACATCACTCAAAACAGGATCCCCAGGTGTCAGGGAAAAAGCCCAATCCTGAGGATCGCCGCGCAGGAGAGAGATGACAATTTGAACCTGCTGCGCTGCGTTTCCTGAGGACTTAGATTTTAAGGCAAGAAACAATTTACAATTATTTTTGAAATTCTGAAACTTAGCTCGATCCCCTGAAAACAAATCTGGCATGGGGATCCTAGGTTCCACAACAGGCAACCTAGCAAGATATGCAGCAATACTCTGAACCTCAGTGGCAAGCTGATCCACACGGCCAGACAACTGTGCAAACTCCATTGGGAGAAAAGATCCTCCCCAGCACCCAGAGATACAGAGGGAAAAAAAAAAAAAAAAAAAATGCAACAAACAGAAAAATATCTCTGACAACTTTTCTTCCTTCAAAATATATATATTTTTTTTTTCCCTTCTGTGAGTACCATACAATTTTTATGGCCGGTGATACTGTTATGTTACGGTAGCTGAGGAGTGCAGGTAAAAAAGGAAATACACCAGAGCAGTTGGAATCTATGGGATTGCAGTACCCTGACTAACCACCACAACTAGAGGCAGCCGTGGAGCGTTCCTACGATGGTCCTAGACGCCTCGTCACAGCCTGAGAAACTAACTACACCTAAAGATAGAAATAGGAAAGCTATCTGCCCCGGAGCAGAACCCCAAAGATAATAGAAAGCCCCCAAACATGTAATGGCGGTTAGACAAGAGGAAATACTGACACAGAAAGAAAATAGTATGAGCAAACGCTGGGGCCCAAACTATCTAAATAGAAAAGGATAGGAAGGGTACTTACTGCAATCCCAGAAAACCCTGAAAAACACCAACATACTAATTTCAAAATCACCTGAGATCACACGACCTCTACCACCTAAATTAGTTCTCTGGTGTAACAAAAACAGCAGCCACTGAAAAAACTGCAAAAAGCAAAAGTACAAAACACAGTGGCTGGACTAAACTGAGAGGGCAAAAGCCCCCGGAGGGGACCCAGAAGGCCCCCACAGAAGTGCAGGACAAAATGCAAAAATATAGCAAAAACACAAAATAAGAAATTGTCTTATCTGACAGCAGGAGATGCAGACACGACACAGCAGGCTACAAGGGAAACTGGAAAGAAGGATTCAGACCAGAACAATTGATCACCGGCAACCCTGATGGGAAAATGATTCCCTTAAATAAGACCAATCAGTAACACCTGATTCCCAATCCTCACTAGTACCGCTTGTAACCACCAGAGGGAGCCTCTGCTCAGAACTCATCTCAAACCCATTCACAACACAGAACTATGAGAATCCACCCTGTCTTTCATGTATCCCTACTAAAGGCTGCGACACCCAATACGTTTCCTGGACGTTCTTCTCCTTGCCCTGACCCAGTGCTAGTCGATGGTCAGGAGGAATTTGTGGTGGAAAGGATTTTAGATTCCAGGTTGTATAGAAATCAGTTACAATATCTGATTAAATGGCAGGGCTACCCAGTGGAGGACAACTCATGGGAGCCAGTCAATAACGTTAATGCTCCTCGCTTGCTCCGTCAGTTTCATCAGAGGTACCCACACAAGCCTGGTCTGAGGTCATCCGGAGGTTGTCCCTAAGGGGGGAGTAATGTAAGGTTCTGTGTATCTGTTTCTGAAACTCAGTTTGTTCGTCGGCCATTTTGCTTTCTGTTTTGCTGCAGCTATCTTGCCCTCAGTCAAAATGGAGTTTTCCAGCTTGCATGTTCCCGCCCTGATTCTCTCCGTTTGCTTCTTAAACAGCCACAGCTGAGCAATCAGTGCTTCAGAATCTAGCCTGCAGTGAACCTGTGTTCTGACTCCTGAAGCCTTGGACCTTGTACTCCAGCCATTCCTACTGAGGAACTCTGAAGCACTTGTGGACTCTGAACTCTGCTCTTGAGAGCCTCACGTTTGCATGGACTTGCGGTAACAGAGAAGAAGATCTGAATCTGTTGTGGAGAGTTATTGCTGAGCTTAGATTACTCTGGCCTGCTGTGTCTCCTGCTTCTGTGTTTGCAACCTGTGTGTTTATTTTTGCCAATTTGTATGAAGCAATACAAGACTTTCTTTATCAACCTGTGTCTCAAGTATTTTCATCGCACCCAAGCACAAGACGCTATATGAACTGTACCACATACATTACACAGACTGGATCGGTTCTGAGAATACTTAATCCTTAGTTGTTTTTACTCTTATAGCTTATAGTTTATCTCTGAGACCTTAGGTGTTCCTACTGTGTGTGAGTGTTGTATGTAAGACTTTATTTACTTTATTTCTTGTCTTTCTTGTATGTCTTTCTGTTCATTAACCGTTACCTGTTCATTCCCTTTGGTGGTAATCAGGGTTCTTCTTAGGACTAGATTACAGTTGGCAGGGATTGATAGGAGACAGGGTTTACGCTGGTGGCCTGGACCTCTGTACCTTTAACAGTACCTCCAGGTAGAGGGATTAGTTAGGACCCCAGTTTAGGGTCAGCATAGACCCCGGTCACCCTCTAGCCGGAGACAGCGTATAACGGATTCCGTATTGACCCACTGGACTTTCTGTCAGGTAATTCTATGTTATCATATATCTATGCGCATGTTATATTGTATGTTGCCCTTTTGATATAGATTACTGTCATCACATATATATATATCTGCTATACAGCGTGACATTTTCACCGGCCATACTAAAGATTCTCTCCAGCTGTCATGGATCCAGTAGCCCAGCTGGCCCGGCAGTTGCAGGGGTTGTCCATGGAGTTTGCAGACATTAAGTCCAAGGTTTTGTTCCCCCCGGAGCAAACCAGATCTGAACCTAAGGTTGCTCTCCCGGACAGGTTCACTGGTGGGCGGGACAAATTTTTTACTTTCCGGGAGGCATGTAAATTGTACTTTCGGCTGCGGCCTCGGTCATCTGGGAGTGAAGAGCAGAGGGTGGGAATTGTTATCTCGCTCTTACAAGGGGACCCTCAATCTTGGGCGTTCTCTATTCCTCCAGGCTCCCCAGATCTCCAGTCAGTGGATCGATTTTTTTACTGTCCTGGGTCTGGTATATGATGATCCGGATCGAGTTTCCCTTGCTGAAACAAAGTTACGTAAAATACGGCAAGGAAATCGTCCAGCGGAGGAATATTCTTCTGAGTTCCGTAGATGGGCAACAGATACTCAGTGGAATGACCCAGCTCTTAGGAGCCAGTTTTGTCAAGGGTTGTCTGACAAATTAAAAGATGTGTTGGCTCAGTATGATTCTCCTCCATCACTGGAGGCTGCTATGGCCCTCGCTATTCGCATGGATAGACGAATTCGGGAAGACGCGAGGTAACTCCGCCTCCCGTGATGACTCCACCTACTACTAAAGTCCCTTATACTGAGGTTCCCCTGGTCTGTTCTGAGGAACCCATGCAGTTGGGAGGGACATCTTTTTGTAGGAGGGAATCGGCGGTGCACCGCAAGACTAGAAGGTGTTTCTTTTGCGGGAGAGAGGGACATTTTGTTGGGGGGTGTCCATCCCGGGCCTCTTTGAGCAAAGGAGTTAACCTGGGAGTGTGTATTTCGTCCCCAAATCCCTCTCAGTTTCTCGTGCCTGCGGAGGTGGTGATTGGTACTAGAACTGAGAGGATTTCTGTTTTTCTTGATAGTGGGTCCGGGGCTAATCTGGTGGACGCTCGGTTTGCCCAGGTGCATGGTATGCAACTGAGTGTATTGGCCAAACCGGTCCCTATAGTCTCTATTGATTCTAGACCTCTCGGTCAAGGTAGCTTGGTACAAGCTGTTCATAACATAGATCTTCGAGTAGGGCAAGACATAAAGAGCAATTGTCTTGTTATGTGTTGGAGGGTCTACCTACTCCTATTGTGTTGGGACTTCCTTGGTTGGCTAAACATAACCCAGTGATTGATTGGCAATCCGGAAAGATAAGCCAGTGGGGTGAATTTTGCAGGAATAACTGCATGAGCACGGTCATCGGTGCGGTTGTGCCTAGGACTTTGTCTCCTTTTCTGGAGGACTTTGGGGAGATGTTCTCAGAGGAGGGGTGTAAAGAGTTACCTCCTCATCGCGCAGTTAATTTTACCTAGCTCTTTGCTAAGACTAGGTCCAGCCTCGCCCGGCTGCTTTTGATTATGTTCTAATTAGATTCCTTCATATACCTGCCAGTCTGCTTGTTAGATGCCGGTGAAAGCCTTTATGTAGTCTAGCAGACTGGATCGGTTCTGAGAATACTTAATCCTTAGTTGTTTTTACTCTTATAGCTTATAGTTTATCTCTGAGACCTTAGGTGTTCCTACTGTGTGTGAGTGTTGTATGTAAGACTTTATTTACTTTATTTCTTGTCTTTCTTGTATGTCTTTCTGTTCATTAACCGTTACCTGTTCATTCCCTTTGGTGGTAATCAGGGTTCTTCTTAGGACTAGATTACAGTTGGCAGGGATTGATAGGAGACAGGGTTTACGCTGGTGGCCTGGACCTCTGTACCTTTAACAGTACCTCCAGGTAGAGGGATTAGTTAGGACCCCAGTTTAGGGTCAGCATAGACCCCGGTCACCCTCTAGCCGGAGACAGCGTATAACGGATTCCGTATTGACCCACTGGACTTTCTGTCAGGTAATTCTATGTTATCATATATCTATGCGCATGTTATATTGTATGTTGCCCTTTTGATATAGATTACTGTCATCACATATATATATATATATATCTGCTATACAGCGTGACACTGGCTGAGTTCTCTTATAACAACTCTCAGAGCGCCTCCACTAAGCAGTCTCCTTTTTACTCCAATCTAGGTTATCATCCTAACATTCTTCCTCGATTTCCCATAGATACGCCCTTGCCGGCAGTGGCTGAAAGAATCACTTCTTTACAAAAGAATATGGATCTTCTAAAGGAAAATCTAGAATTGGCTCAGGAAAGGTACAAGAAAGCAGCAGATAAATTTCGTAAACCTGCACCAGCTTTCAGGGTAGGAGATTTGGTCTGGCTGTCAACCAGAAATCTTAAATTAAAGATTCCATCGTCTAAATTGGGACATAAGTACATTGGACCTTATAAGATCAATAAGATTATAAGTGCTGTTGCTTGTCGTCTTCAACTGCCCAGAACTATGAGAATCCACCTTGTCTTTCATGTATCCCTACTAAAGGCTGCAACACCCAATACGTTTCCTGGACGTTCTTCTCCTTGCCCTGACCCAGTGCTGGTCGATGGTCAGGAAGAATTTATGGTGGAAAGGATTCTAGATTCCAGGTTGTACAGAAATCAGTTGCAATATTTGATTAAATGGCAGGGCTACCCAGTGGAGGACAACTCATGGGAACCAGTCAATAATGTAAATGCTCCTCGCCTGCTCCGCCAGTTTCATCAGAGGTACCCTGACAAGCCTGGTCTGAGGTCATCCGGAGGTTGTCCCTAAGGGGGGAGTAATGTAAGGTTCTTTGTCTCTGTTGACATGTTCCTTGAAATTCAGTTTTTCGTCGGCCATTTTGCTTTCTGTCTTTCTGCAGCTCTTGCCCTCAGTTAATATGGAGTTTCCAGTTTTCATGTTCCGCCCTGATTCTTCCCTCTTGCTTCTTAAGCAGCCTCAGCTGAACAATCAGTGCTCCTGAATCAAGCCTCAGTCAGTCTGTGACCTGACTCCTGGAAGCCTTGGACTTGTACTCCAGCTATTCCCTACTGAGGAATCTTGGAACACTTTTGGACTCTGGAAACCTGCTGTTTGGTGAATCCATGTTTGCAGAGGAATTACGGTACAGAGAAGAGATCCTGAACCTGCTTTGGAGATTTATTGTAGTGCTTGAAGTTACTCTGGCCTGCTGTGTCTCCTGTCGCTGTTCCTGCAAACTGTGTGAACTTTTCAGCATGCTTGTATGAAGTAATACAAGTCATTTCATATCAACCTATGTCTCCTGTGTTTTCCTCGCACCCAAGCACAAGACGCTATAGGAACTGTACACTATACATGACATCCATCTTGTCAGACGCCATCTTGGGACCTGTAGAATCTTCCTTCATCTTTTCTTTAGTCAAATCCGGTACTTTAGCCACATCCATTTTAGGGTACTTTTCAGAACATCCCTCAATCTGAAGGTACAGGGTAATAGCTTCCAACGTTGCTGCTCCCATATACTTCATCATCGCCATGGTGTCACTGGGGCAGTGAGATCCTGCCGACTACGCCACTTGTAAAGGGTTGGCCGAGGGGTGAACCTACTGGGAGCAACTGCATTCTTCACTCCTGTTACCTCTATTCTCCTGGGGTGTTCTTCCCCCATGGCAGAGTGTACAGAATAATTGTAGTCAGAGTCCAGAATCACATCAAACAGTTCTGCTTTATTTTCCTCCGGACACAGCACATCCAAGACACCATAAGCACGTCTTTTGCGATACCAGCAGTACATTTTCCACAACTCCGCTTCTTATCTTCTGCTACACCAGAATGGACCACAAAGTATTGACGGAAGACGAGGAGCCCGCTGAAAAATGCACTTCGATCTCTTCCCCTGGAGACACTTCAATCCAGTATAGAAAGACACATCTACTAGGTCGTACACCCCTCTCTGGTTATCCTGCCCGGATACTTGCTGGTGGCCCACTCGCTACTACGCACATGCACGCACACTTCTGCTGAACGTTCCCACAGTGAGTCCTTTCACTGGCACTTCTGCTACGTCAATCCACAGACTTTGGGCTCACGTTATCACAGTGAATCCTTCACCGGCTGCTCTGAGGTTTCTGGTCCCATCACACTCCTTGTCTATGCCCAGGGCCCAGGAACGTGGACGTCCTTACTCTAGCAAGGTCCACTCCCGACTGACTTCCGCTATGAGGAAACCTTCCTGACAGAACTCCGCTACGAGGAGATCTTTCCCTGACAAAAAAGTCCCTAACCATTTGTCCCTATTGGACTGGATGTGCTCAATGCCCCATCTAGCGTCCTACCCAAAGTACTGCATTGACATATTTTATAACTGCCTAACTGGATCTATATCATGCCCCCCATTAGTGATCCCTCGCAAAACTATATATAGCACACACATATATATATTGTAACATTTCCAGGGGATATAGCTCTAGGATCGCTGTCTGGGTAGACAGAATGGCACGAAAACAGTTCATTCAGACAGCAGTTCTGATGTAAAACTGGCCGCAACCAGCTTTATTAAAGTCCACAGCAAACAGATAAAAATAAAGCATAAACAGAAAACCTAGGCTTGTCTAGCCACTAATTACACATAGATCGATTTCCCTATTTATCCGGGTCCAGACTCTACCAGTCTGTGCCCAAAACAACACATATGATATAGTTTACCAGTATGGTGTTTCACAGATACTCCTCCTTGTGTCTGAAGGCCCCTTCAGCGTCCAGACTTGAGAGAGATCCACTCCTATTCAGCCGCTATTCGCACGGATTCTCACTGAGACTACTCCTGTGGCCGGGGTACTTCCTGCACCCAGACTGAGATAGCTCACACTCCTGGAGACTGCTTCTTGTGCCGGGACACCTTCCTGTGTCCAGACTAAGCCAGCTCCCACTCCTGGAGACTGCTTCTTGTGCCGGGACACCTTCCTGTGTCCAGACTAAGCCAGCTCCCACTCCTGGAGACTGCTTCTTGTGCCGGGACACCCTCCTGTGTCCAGACTAAGCCAGCTCCCTGAATGTGTTTGCAGACACCTACTTCTGGTCTCCTAATTAACAGCTGAATGGTTTCAGGCCTGAGCTGCAAGTGTGTGCCGAATGTGAGGTGTAGTGACCTTTCTCTACCACTAGGTTTACAAAGCCACACATTTCCCTTATACCATACAGCACAGTACCTAGGTGAAATGTACACCCCATTCACCACATATTCCCTCACTGTCTCACATATCCCCTCCCTCTTCTCCAGACCGGAGGGCTGGTCATCCAGACCGGAGGGCTGGTCAACACTCCAACAGAGACAGTGAACTCTGGACCAGTCATGGCCCTCATCAGCTTCATCCTCACCACTGTCATTGCCAACATCAACTTTCTCTTCATCTGAAGCATCCGCACTACCCTGTACCCTCCCAGGCCTATACTCTCTGCGGGCCTCGGGTATCCTGCACGGTTTCATCTTGACCTTAGGGCCGGGCTCAGTTTCGATATAGTGCCTGGCCAGAGAAGTACGACCCGGCACATCAGAACACTTCTGCTGACTCTTCCTCAGAAATTCACGTGCCTCCTGTGCTACCATGCCTTCCTCATTTGCACTGGTTGCTTTATGGTCATCAGATGATTCACTATCACTATCTGACCCTCTTCTCTCAGCCACATCTGGCTCACCGTCAGGGTTATACAATTCATTTTCATTCACATCCTGCTCACTGTCAGGGTTATACAATTCATTTTCATTCATATCCTGCCCACTGTCAGGGTTATACAATTCATTTTCATTCACATCCTGATCTGGAACCTTAGTTAACATGTCATCCACAACATTAACTTCACCATCTGGTCCCTCAAGTATGTGACTATGTGACAACCCCAGCACTATACTTCTATATAGCTCAGGTACTAGGAGCTGACTCACGACCTCTCCCTGGACTTCAGTGTCGCTATACAATAGGCTATTGTCCATGGCAGCATGAGGAAACCTCTCCTCAGAGCCAGGCTCCTGGGAAACCTCATTTAGAACAATCATATTTTCCTGTGCCGTCCTAAGAGTGGGGTCTCGCCACTGCTCACTCTCAAAATTGTCACAGGACACAGGCAAGTCAGGGACACTTGGTTCCCGAGAACCACCATCCTCGTCTCCCAACATCACCTGCAAAGGAATTTCATCACTATCACAGTCATCATCATTATCATTATCAGCATCAGCATCATTATCATGGTCATCATCATTATCATGATCATCATCATCATCATTATCATTATCATCACATAAGTTTAACGGCCCACTAGCATTGTGTTCCGCCCCTCGGGACTGCGCACCCTCAGTAGGAGCTTCATCACACTGTCCATCAGAAACATCTTTCCCCCAGAGATCCTTAGACTGGGGAAAGTCATTACCCAATATGACGGGTTGCACCAGGTTCTTCACTGCCCCCACTTCACATGAAACCTCCCCGCGTTTGGGGATCAAGTCCACGACAGTCTCTGGGTAGACTTTGGTGTCTCCATGGTCGCACACCACACTCAGGTGCTTATCAGGGATGAAGTCCCTATCAATCAGGCTGTCACATACGGAAGTCACTGGACTCTCTGAGTCCAAGAGGGCCTGTGCTGGGCAGTCATTTACAACCACCGGGGACACCTGTGGTCCAGTCTCTTTGGCTGCGGTGGTCACACACACAGGTTCTGCGCAGAGAGAGAGGGACCTGCCAACATCACGGCACATAGGCTCCCCCTCTAGTGAACAGCCGGCTGCAATTTCACGACATCTCCAACACTGTCCACCACAATCACCTTCCCATATGTCCCCTCGGGCCTGAACCCGCTTATCAGCATACCCCATGTCCCCAACAGCTGGAACGCTCTTACCGCGAGAGTTCAGCGTCCGGGAACTCCGAAGTGACGACCTCTCAGACGGCTGTACCTCAGGAGGACATGCTCGGGTGTAGCGGTTCACTATCACCTTTTCAACTCCATAATCAGGTTTGCTGACTGCAGACTCCCAACTGTATCTCCAGTCATGAACTCCCCTGGCACGGGCTGTCACCGTAACACCCAGCCGGGTACGAATCTCCGCTTTCAGCTTGGCATAGTCTTGGCTGTCCTGCTCGCTCAAGTCAGCATAGGCCACCTGGGGCACTCCAATCAGATAGGGTGCGACCATCATGGCCCACTCAGATAGGGCCAGATTCTCCTTCTCTGCCAGTCCCTCAAACTTAGTAAGATATTCCTCCACATCATCACGAGGTGTCATCTTTTTCAGGGACCGTCTTACCGCCTTCTTTACAGCGGACAAGGCAGGTGCCTTCACAACATTACTCTGGGACGAGGTGCTGAGAGCTGCAATCTGCTCCAACAACCGGTTATTCTCCTGCTGCTGCTGCAGGAATTGCTGCCGGGCCTGCTGCATGCGCTGCTGGTGCTGCAGGCGCTGCTGCTCCATGCTCCGCTGGGCCTGCTGCATGCGCTGCTGGTGCTGCAGGCGCTGCTGCTCCATGGTCCGCTGGGCCTGGACCAGGTACTCAACGAGCCCCTCCATACTGCCGGACTCATCTGTCTCAATCACAGCAGTCTTATGTTGCATATTAACTTGCGCCCTTTGTTCAAACAGCGCCTCCATGCTGTCAGACTTCTCTGTCTTAACAACGGCAGTCTTCACTCAAGACATACACACTCCACAGTCTTTTCCACAGAAAAATTCAGCTCTGCTGTGCAGACACCTTTTTTTTTTTTTTTTTCTTTGCAAAGTCTATTAGGGCTACTGTCTCTTTAAGACTGCTCCAAACAGACGTTTCTGCTGACACACTTTTTTTTTTTTTTTCTGCTGCTATTTCAACAGACTTGACCTTTATTGCTGTCTCTAAGCCACCGTGCTGCATGCACATTCCAGCACCATTTGTATCAGCCACTGTGCTGCCCCAGCATTCTCCGCCAATTGTAACATTTCCAGGGGATATAGCTCTAGGATCGCTGTCTGGGTAGACAGAATGGCACGAAAACAGTTCATTCAGACAGCAGTTCTGATGTAAAACTGGCCGCAACCAGCTTTATTAAAGTCCACAGCAAACAGATAAAAATAAAGCATAAACAGAAAACCTAGGCTTGTCTAGCCACTAATTACACATAGATCGATTTCCCTATTTATCCGGGTCCAGACTCTACCAGTCTGTGCCCAAAACAACACATATGATATAGTTTACCAGTATGGAGTTTCACAGATACTCCTCCTTGTGTCTGAAGGCCCCTTCAGCGTCCAGACTTGAGAGAGATCCACTCCTATTCAGCCGCTATTCGCACGGATTCTCACTGAGACTACTCCTGTGGCCGGGGTACTTCCTGCACCCAGACTGAGATAGCTCACACTCCTGGAGACTGCTTCTTGTGCCGGGACACCTTCCTGTGTCCAGACTAAGCCAGCTCCCACTCCTGGAGACTGCTTCTTGTGCCGGGACACCTTCCTGTGTCCAGACTAAGCCAGCTCCCACTCCTGGAGACTGCTTCTTGTGCCGGGACACCCTCCTGTGTCCAGACTAAGCCAGCTCCCTGTATGTGTTTGCAGACACCTACTTCTGGTCTCCTAATTAACAGCTGAATGGTTTCAGGCCTGAGCTGCAAGTGTGTGCCGAATGTGAGGTGTAGTGACCTTTCTCTACCACTAGGTTTACAAAGCCACACATTTCCCTTATACCATACAGCACAGTACCTAGGTGAAATGTACACCCCATTCACCACATATTCCCTCACTGTCTCACAATATATATATATATATATATATATATATACTACACTACTAGTGCCCTCCTCTATTGACCCCTCAAGGATGCACTATCTACTTTTACCAAAACACACCACTAGTCAGACATAACGCAGCATACAGTATATAAAAGGCATACATTTACACACATTAAAAGAGATGAAACATTTCAAGGGTTAATACCCTTGACCTCCTTACAAAGTGTTCCAGAACCCACACTGACTGAATGAGCACCAGTGTCCTTCCTGTCAAGTATTTCATGGTCCACATTGTCTGAACCTGCACCGGTGTCCGTCCTGTCAAGTGTTTCAGGATCCACACTGTCTGAACTTGCACCGGTGTCCGTCCTGTCAAGCGTTCCAGGATCCACACTGTCTGAATCTGCATCAGTGTCCTTCCTGTCAAGTGTTTCAGGATCCGCACTGTCTGAACTTGCACCGGTGTCTGTCCTGTGAAGTGTTCCAGGAGCCACCCTGTCTGAACCTGCACCGGTATCCATCCTGTGAAGTGTTTCAGGATCCACACTGTCTGAACCTGCACCAGTGTCTGTCCTGTCAAGTGTTCCAGAACCCCCACTGACTGAGCCTGCATCGTTGTTCGTCCTTTCAAGTGTTTCAGGATCCACAATGTCTGAACCTGCACCAGTGTCCATCCTGTCAAGTGTTTCAGGATCCACACTGCCTGAACCTGCACCAGTGTCCATCCTGTCAAGTGTTTCAGGATCCGCACTGTCTGAACCTGCACCAGTGTTCATCCTGTCAAGTGTTTCAGGATCTGCACTGCCTGAACCTGCACAAGTGTTCATCCTGTCAAGTGTTTCAGGATCCGCACTGCCTGAACCTGCACCAGTGTTCATCCTGTCAAGTCTTCCAGAACCTGCACTATCTGAACCAGCATCAGTATCCGATCCTGCTTTGGACTCCGAATCCGTACCTGACTCTTGGGATCAGCTGCTGTAGCACAAGTGACTGCCCTGGATTAGTACTTGACTACCTGCAGCTCAAGCCTAACTACTCCATTAAGGGCTCTAGTAAAAACCAGGTAGCCGCCTAGCCACACCCAGGGCCCCATACTGGCAAAATTTTTGGGGCCCCCTTGAGACTCTGCCCAGGCTCCATCCCAGCCCCGCCTCCACCCCTCGAACTGTCCACAGTCCAACCGCTCTCTCTTGGAAAAACTCCACTTCTCACCAATCACACATTAACAGTTCCCATCACCAGATCACACATATAGCCAGCAGCTTTTGTTTTGGCCAAAAGATTTTTTAAGCCGCCACCACGACAAGGTGGACTCTTCTGGCCAGGCCCTACTCTACTCTAACCTAATAAACATTTGTTAACATATCCAATACAATTTAGGTATATTTTTATTTATTTTTCAATTTTTAAAATAATATCACATAAAAGGGACAAATACCACCGCACTATGACCAGACACCATATTACCACCACATAGTGACCTATAATACCATATACAAGGAACAAATACTGCGACACCATTTCCAGACCACATATTACCACATATTTCCACCACAATGACCAAATAATATCACATACAAAGGACAAATACCACCGCACCATGTCCAGACCACATATTACCACCACATGGTGACCAATGATACCACATTCAAGGAACAAATACCACCACACCATGACCAGACCACATATTACCACCACATAGTGACCAAATAATAGCACATACAAGGAACAAATACTTCCACACCATGGCTGGACAACATATTACCACCACATAGTGACAGAATACTACAATACTGATCAGTAATAAAAAAACACTAATATCACCATAAGTGCCATTATACACAGGAGATCTGTACTTAGTATGTAGTGTCTGTGTAAAGGTAATACAGTGATCACCGGTGACATTATACACAGGAGATCTGTATATAGTGTCAGTGTACAGGTAATACAGTATCACCGGTGACATACACAGGAGCTCTGTATATAATGTATAGTGTAAAGGTAATACAGTGATCACTGGTGACATTGTACACAGGACTGCTGTATATAGTATACAGTGTATAGTGTCAGTGTACAGATAACACACTGACTCACCAGTGATGTCTCTAGGTGAAGTCCTTCATCTCCGCTTTTCATCTTCATTCAGCACAGACCACCATCATTTCTTCCAGCCAGGGCTCGTCTCTGCAGGAAATAACACAGTTATCTAGAGCACCGCTTGCAGAACACATTACTTATTTTTTTCCCAAATTCTAAACTACACCAGATGAAGAAAAAAAAGCGACAGTGTTGCTCTGTACAGTAACAGGACCGCCTCCCCCATTTAAAACAGTATCATCAAAAAATTAAATAAATACATCACTGCAGTAATAATTTCCCTTAATTAGCCCCTATGGTAATAATATCCCCCATCCTGGCCCCCGTGGGTCTCATTCCTGGCTCCAGCCATATGTTCTCCTGCCCTGCCCTATGTGATGTCCCATCCTGCCCCATCTGTCCCATGATCCAGCCCCATCTGTCCCATGATCCTGCCCCATCTGTCCCATGATCCTGCCCCATCTGTCTCCATCGTATCCATCCTGCCCCATGATCCTGCACCATCTGTCGCCATCCTGCCCCATCTGTCTCCATCCTGCATCATGCCTCCATCCTGCCCTCTGTGTCTCCATCCTGCCCCTGTGTCTTCAATCCTGCCCCTTGTGTCTCCATTCTGCCCCCTGTCTCCATCCTGCCCCGTGTCTCCCATCCTGCCCCCGTGTCTCCCATCCTGCCCCGTGTCTCTCATTCTGCCCCGTGTCTCCATTCTGCCCCCTGTCTCACATCCTGCCCCGTGTCTCCCATCCTGCCCTTGTCTCCATTCTGCCCGTCTCCCATCCTGTCCCCGTGTCTCTCATCCTGCCCCCTGTCTCCACCATTCTGCCCCTTGTCTCTATCCTGCCTCCTTGTCTCCAATCCTGCCCCTGTCTCCAATCCGGCCCCCTGTCTCCAATCCTGCCCCCGTGTCTCCCATCCTGCCCCCGTGTCTCCCATCCTGCCCTGGGCAGGATGGGACACATTGTCCATGTGTCCCCATCCTGCCAGTGAAACATATTGCGGCTTGCCGCTTTCAATAAAAAAAAAAAACACTTTCTCCTTACCTGACCGTACTCCTGCAGCGATGATCCCTCCAGGCGTTTTAAGCGTGCACTCGCCGACAATGACAATGACATCATACGATGGTGACGTGCATGCTGACGTTAGCTGCCAGCCTCAGATTGGCTGGTGGCTTTAACTTATGCCGTGCGGACCCTCACGGCAATAGAGTAACTGAACCGGAGCCTCGGATGCAGGTTCCGTTACTGCACCAGCAGAATCCTGCCGCTGGGGCCCGATGGGCAGTAGACATGGGGCCCGATGCAGACCCCCTCTGCTGATCGGGCCCCATACACCAGTCAGGGCAGTAATGCCCTATTGGCGGCCCTGGCCACACCCCTCCAGGATAAATTCGGCCTGAGGTGCAATGGGTCCAAAAGCCTCCAGCTTGACATTAGTCAAGTGAGTATTTTGACCATATCCTCATTTTTAAGCAGATTTCCAAACTCCAAGCTGTATAAACTTGAATGCTTATTGGATTAAGTAGATCAGGCCTAAGGATAACAACACCCTTCATCAATGTGTGCAGAATTATTAGGAAGCTTGTCATCCTTTGGCAAAATGGTCCAAAAAAGAGATTTAACTGACTGAAAAAATCAAAAATTGTGAAGTCTTACAGAGTGATGCCACACTCTTGAAATTATCATTGGGGTGCGATCACAGAAAAATCAAACATTTTGTTGCAAATAGTCAACAGGGTCATAAAAAATATATTAAGAAAAAAGACGCACTTTAACTGACAAAGGTTTGTGAAGATTAAAACCTTAAGCGACCAGGAACCCATTACCCTCCAGTGCTGTCATATTCCAGAGCTCCAACCTCACTGGAGAGCCCAGAAATACAAGGTGATCAGTGCTCAGAGACATGGCCGAGGTAAGGGAGGCGGAAAACCGACCATTACGGAACAAGATACAGAAGGTGAAACATGAGAACTGGGCCAATAAATATTTGAAGACAGATTTTTCAAAGGCTTTATGGACTGATGATATACCTCCCAACTTTTGAAGACAGGAAAGAGGGACAAAGGCTGCAGCGCGTGTAGTGCGCCGCGGCAAATTTTAGGTCACGCCCCGACCACACCCATTTCACAACTAATCACACCCATGCCCACGCCCCAACCACACCCATTTAGCACTGCTGATCACACTGACTGGTACTGAGGGCACAGTGGTTGAAATTATGGGATCAGTGGCTGGCATTATGGGCACAGTGGCTGGTACTGTGGGCACACTGACTGGTACTGAGGAAAAGAAAGAAAGAACAGAGAGAGAGACAAAAGAAAACAGAGAGAAAGAACAGAGAGAATGAAAGAAATAAAGAAAGGGGAAAGAAAGAAAGAAATAAAGAAAGAACAGAGAGAAAGAAAGAAAAAGAGAAAGAAAAAAAGAAAGAAAGAGAAAGAAAGAAAGAAAGAAAGAAAGGAGAGAAAGAAAGAACAGAGAGAAAGAAAGAAAGAACAGAGTAAGAAAGAACAGAGAGAAAGAAAGAGGGGACAGAAAAAAAGAACAGAGAGAGAAAAAAAGAGGGGAAAGAAAGAACAGAGAGGGAGTGTCAAGATCCCGTCTGGGTTGGAGCCGATGTTACTGCAAACACTAGGGGAAGCAGAGGCAGGTAGCGTAGTCAGGTGGCAGCCGGAGGTCGGTACACAGGAAAGCAGTGTTTGTAGCAATGGATCAGGCGGAGAGCGTAGTCAGAAGGCAGGCCGAGGTCGGTTCACAGGAGAGCAGTGTTTGTAGCAATGGATCAGGCGGAGAGCGTAGTCAGAAGGCAGGCCGAGGTCGGTTCACAGGAGAGCAGTGTTTGTAGCAATGGATCAGGCGGAAAGCGTAGTCAGAAGGCAGGCCGAGGTCGGTTCACAGGAGAGCAGTGTTTGTAGCAATGGATCAGCAGGAAACGCTTGACTAAAGGCTTGGAGCTCAATAATCTCGCAATGACACACCCACAGGGCCAGGTTTATATAGGGTGTGTAATTGGCAATCAGAGGCCTAATCAAGAGAGCACTAGGTGTAGCCAATCAGGAAGAACAGTCAATGGTATCTGGGTTCAGCAAGGAACTTTGCAGCCAGCAGAATAGCTCAGATGGTAGAGCTGCTGGCCAGTAGACAAGAGGTACTGGGTTCGACTCCTGACAGTACTCCCCTCCTTCCAGGATGGCCTCTGGACATCTCAGGAGCTGGCTTATCCGGGTACCTCTGATGAAAGGCTCTTGTTAGTCTAGGAGCATGGACGTTGTCCCTTGGTTCCCATGAATTTTCCTCTGGTCCGTAACCCTTCCACTGCACCAGATACTGCAGTTTACCTCTGAATTTTCGGGAGTCCAGAATCTTATCCACAATGTATTCTTCTTCACCACGGATCCTTTCTGGTGGAGGAGGTGGCTGAATTCTTCCTGGAAACGGGTTTTCACAGAAGGGTTTGAGCAAGGATATGTGAAACACTGGATGAATCTTTAGATTGTTGGGAAGTTTTAAACGAAAAGCAACCTGGTTAATTTTTGCAGAAATTTGAAAAGGTCCAATGAATTTCTGACCCAATTTGGAGGATGGCACATGTGTCTTAAGGTTTTTAGTGGACAGCCAAACTTTGTCTCCAACCTGAAGAGCAGGGGGCACTCTCCGATGTTTATCTGCTGCTTCCTTATATACTTCCTGGGTCTTGAGTAATATCTCTGATAATTCCTTCTGGGATTCCTGTAATTTTGCAAGCCTGTCATTTACAGCAGGAATGGGAGTGTTCACTGGCAGATTAGGGATAAATACTGGATGTACTCCATAATTAGCAAAAAATGGGGTTTGAGATGTAGCGCTATGTATGGAGTTGTTGTAGGCAAACTCTGCTGTTGGTAAATAGTCCACCCAGTCATCCTGAAGATAGGAAATGAAGCAACGGAGGTATTGCTCCAAAGTCTGGTTCGTTCTCTCCGTCTGGCCATTGGACTGAGGATGGAAAGCGGTAGAAAGATTCACCGTGACTCCCAAGGCTGTACAGAAACTCTTCCAAAATTTTGACGTAAACTGAACGCCTCTGTCAGACACCATGCTGTCAGGAATTCCATGTAGCCTGAATACCTCTTTGATTATCAGTTCTGCAGTTTTTTCAGCAGTAGGAATTCCTTCAGTTGGAATAAAGTGGGCCATTTTTGTGAGTCGGTCCACTATGACAAGGATGACGGTCATCTGTTTGGAAGGGGGTAGTTCCACAATAAAATCCATGGAAATAGATCCCCAAGGCCTGGATGGAACTGGAAGTGGTTGCAAGAGTCCTAGAGGAGACGATCGTGGGGTCTTGTTTCGTGCGCATGTTAAACAGGTTGAAACATATTTCCTCACGTCCTTCCTACAATTAGGCCACCAAAAGAAACGAAGTAGTAAGTCTTGTGTTTTTGCAACTCCAGGATGTCCTGCCAGTTTAGAATCATGGACACTTTTGAGGACTTCAAGGCGAGAAGATTCAGGTACATATATTTTGTGTTTCTGCATCCAAAACCCCTCTTTGAATGAAAGATCGACGTCTTCCGAAGGATGGTTAAGGAAAGAGTCCTCTTGATATCCATCTTTAATTCTATTACATAGTCCTCTAGAGTGCAATATTCCCAAAAAATTTTTAGGGCCTAGAATTGTATCGTCATTACTAGACCTCTCCTGAGGTTCCGAACACACCCTGGACAGGGCGTCAGCCTTGCCATTTCTTGAACCAGGCCGGTAAGAAATTATAAAATTGAATCTTGAGAAAAATAAGGCCCATCGTGCTTGTCTTGCAGACAATCTTTTTGCTGTACGGAGGAATTCAAGATTCTTGTGGTCCGTGAGGACAGTCACAGGGTGATTGGCACCTTCCAAAAGATGTCTCCATTCGGAGAAGGCAACTTTAATGGCTAACAGTTCTTTATTACCGATGTCGTAGTTCTTTTCTGCAGATGACATGGTGTGGGAAAGAAACGCACATGGGTGAAGTTGCATTTTGTCCCCAACTCGCTGAGACAGAATGGCTCCCACTGCAGAGTCCGAGGCGTCCACTTCGACAGTAAATGGCAATTCAGGATTTGGGTGTACTAACAATGGAGCAG
This sequence comes from Oophaga sylvatica, assembly GCA_033576555.1. NCBI lineage: Eukaryota > Metazoa > Chordata > Amphibia > Anura > Dendrobatidae > Oophaga > Oophaga sylvatica. The sequence goes on from JARQOD010000001.1 coordinate 813,078,599, forward strand.
ACGTAAAAAGAGTTTTCAATTTGTCAAAAGCCTCCTGTGCCTCCGGAGACCAGAAAAATGCTTTGGTCTTTTTTGTTAGTGTAGTAATTGGTAGAATGATCCGTGAAAAGTTCTTTATAAATTTTCGGTAAAAATTTGCAAATCCTATGAAACGCTGGACGTCTTTTAAATTTCTTGGAACAGGCCAGTCCACTACAGCATTGATTTTGCCGGGATCCATGCTCAGACCTTCTGGGGAGATGATATATCCCAGAAATTGGATACTGGTTTGTTCAAACTCACATTTTTCAAGTTTAATGTAAAGATGGTTCTCCTGTAGTCGTTCCAAGACTAACTGGACGTGCCTGCGATGCTCTTCCAAGGTGTCTGAAAATATAAGAATGTCATCGAGATAAGCCACAACGAATTGGTCCAAGAAATCTCGAAATACATCATTAATAAAATGTTGAAAGGTGGCTGGGGCATTGCTAAGACCAAAGGTCATAACCAGAGATTCAAAATGTCCATATCTCGTTCTGAAGGCTGTCTTCCACTCATCTCCTGGGCGAATCCGTATGAGGTTGTAAGCCCCTCTAAGATCCAGCTTCGTAAAGATTTTCGCAGAACGGAGTCTCTCAAATAGTTCAGGAATCAAGGGTAGCGGGTAGCGATTCTTGACAGTGATATTATTCATCTCTCTGTAGTCAATACATGGCCGCAGAGTGGAGTCTTTCTTTTCAACAAAGAACAGGGGTGCCCAGCTGGAGATGTGGAAGGTCGAATAAAGCCTTTCTCTAAATTTTCATCCAGGAACTTTCTTAATACCTTCAATTCAGGTTCGGAAAGATTGTAAATCCGTCCAAATGGAATGGTTGCTCCTGGCAGCAATTCAATGGGACAGTCGTAAGGACGGTGAGGAGGTAATTGATCTGCTTTCTTCTTACTGCAGACATCAGAGAACTGCTGATATTGAGGTGGTAGTTTCTCTTCCTTCTCATGCGAAATCTCAGAGATTTGGACTTGTTGGAGAACAGGGGGTTCCTTATGACAATTATTCTTACAGTAGTCAGATGGAAAGGTGATGGTCCTTGATGCCCAGTTGATAGAAGGGTTATGGACTGAAAACCAGGGGATCCCTAGAATAACCGGAAATTTCGGAGATGAAATAAGGTGGAAACTGACAGCTTCATGATGATCCGGTTCGATACAAATCTCCAGTTCGATTGTCTCATGCGTGACAGGTCCAGAAGACAAGGGTGATCCATCCACAGTTTCCATTTCAATTGGTGTGCATTTGGTCCTACTGGAAATATTATTATCACGTGTAAATTTTAAGTCCATAAAATTTCCTCCTGCTCCCGAATCCAACAGGGCAGAGCATTGTATTTTTTGGGTGCCCATTACAACCTGAATGGGGATTACAAAATGAGATGATGTAGAATGTATTTTGTCTATTTCTGGCGTTACTGATGAGATAGACTGCAAGATGGAATCCGACTGCTGAGAAAGGTCCATATTGCTGGCAGACCTGTTGTTGGTAAAGGCTATAGTCCTTTTGTTAGGACAGTTGATGGCATAGTGTCCAGGGTCCCCACAATAGAGGCAGAGATGTTCTGCACGTCGCCTCTCCTTCTCCTGTGCAGAGAGTGGTCTTCGGATGACGTCGATCTGCATCGGTTCAGACACGCCTTGCGTCTTTTCTTGGTGGTCCGATGCTGAAAATGAGAAGCCAGGGCTATTCCCAAGTGCTCGCAGTCTCTCCTTTCTCCTTTCAGTAAGTCTCTGGTCAATCCGGATACATAGTTGAATAAAGTCCTCCAACTGGTCAGGGGTCTCAACCCTGGCAAGCTCGTCTTTCACTGGTTCTGATAACCCTCGTCGAAATTGACTTCTCTGGGCCGCTGGATTCCAGGTGGTGTCGGCCACCCAGCGACGGAACTCCGATGTATATTCCGCAACAGAGCGACGTCCTTGGCGCAAATTATGTAATCTGGTTTCTGCTGTGGCACAGCGGTTTGGGTCATCAAAAACTTGATTCATAGCTGCGATGAAAGCTTCCAGGTCATTAAGGAGGGCATAGTCCTTTTCTACATAAGGTGAAGCCCAAGCAAGAGCTTCATCCGTCAGGAGATTTATCATGAAAAAAACTTTCTTCCTCTCAGTGGTAAAGGGAGCAGGTTGCATCTGGAAGTATATGCGGCATTGATTGAGGAATCCTCTGTACTGCTTGCGATCCCCACTGAACTTTGCAGGCAGCGGCAGCCGCGCGTTTGATTCGGACCCTGAATTGCGCACGTCCAGAAGTTGTTTTTGTAGCTCAATTACTTCCTGTTGTATCGCCGTGAAATCAGTTTGTAACTTGGCATATTTTCCTTGAGAGTCAGTACAAAAACTTTGAAGCTCCGTAACTTGCCGCCTCAGGGTGTTCACAGCGGACTCCATTTTGGCGCGAGATTATTCTGTCAAGATCCCGTCTGGGTTGGAGCCGATGTTACTGCAAACACTAGGGGAAGCAGAGGCAGGTAGCGTAGTCAGGTGGCAGCCGGAGGTCGGTACACAGGAAAGCAGTGTTTGTAGCAATGGATCAGGCGGAGAGCGTAGTCAGAAGGCAGGCCGAGGTCGGTTCACAGGAGAGCAGTGTTTGTAGCAATGGATCAGGCGGAGAGCGTAGTCAGAAGGCAGGCCGAGGTCGGTTCACAGGAGAGCAGTGTTTGTAGCAATGGATCAGGCGGAGAGCGTAGTCAGAAGGCAGGCCGAGGTCGGTTCACAGGAGAGCAGTGTTTGTAGCAATGGATCAGCAGGAAACGCTTGACTAAAGGCTTGGAGCTCAATAATCTCGCAATGACACACCCACAGGGCCAGGTTTATATAGGGTGTGTAATTGGCAATCAGAGGCCCAATCAAGAGAGCACTAGGTGTAGCTAATCAGGAAGAACAGTCAATGGTATCTGGGTTCAGCAAGGAACTTTGCAGCCAGCAGAATAGCTCAGATGGTAGAGCTGCTGGCCAGTAGACAAGAGGTACTGGGTTCGACTCCTGACAGGGAGAGAGAAAGGGGAAAGAAAGAACAGAAAGAAAGAAAGAAAGAGGGGAAAGAAAGAACAGAGAAAGAAAGAAAGAAAGAGGGGAAAGAAACAGAGAAAGAAAGAGGGGACAGAAACAATAAACAGAGAGAGAGAGAAAAAAGAGGGGAAACAAAGAACAGAGAGAGAAAGAAAGATGGGAAAGAAAGAACAGAGAGAGAGAAAGAAAGAAAGAAGGGAAAGAAAGAACAGAGAGAGAAAGAAAGAAGGGAAAGAAAGAACAGAGAAAGAAAGATGGGAAAGAAAGAACAGAGAGAGAAAGAAACAGAGAGAGATAAAGAAAGAAACCGAGAGAGAAAGAGGGGACAGAACAAAAGAACAGAGAGATAGAAAAAAAGAAAAGGGTAAAGAAAGAAAGAACAGAGAGAGATAGAGAGAAAGAGAGAAAGAAAGAACAGAGAGAGAAAAAGAAAGAGGGGAAAGAAAGAGAACAGAGAGAGAAATAAAGAAAGAGGGGAAAGAAAGAACAGAGAATGAAAGAATGAACAGAGAGAAAAAGGAAGAACAGAGAGAAAGAAAGAACAGAGAGAGAAAGATTAACCCCTTCACCCCCAAGGGTGGTTTGCACGTTAATGACCGGGCCAATTTTTACAATTCTGACCACTGTCTCTTTATGAGGTTATAACTCTGGAACGCTTCAACGGATCTTCGCGATTCTGAGATTGTTTTCTCGTGACATATTGTACTTCACGTTAGAAGTAAAATTTCTTCGATATAACTTGCGTTTATTTTTGAAAAAAAACGCAAATATGGCGAAAATTTTTAAAATTTTGCAATTTTCAAACTTTTAATTTTTATTCCCTTAAAACAGAGAAATATATCACACAAAATAGTTAAGAAATAACATTTCCCACATGTCTACTTTACATCAGCACAATTTTGGAACCAAAATTTTTTTTTGTTAGGAAGTTATAAGGGTTAAAAGTTGACCAGCGATTTCTCATTTTTACAACAAATTTACAAAGCCATTTTTTTTAGGGACCACCTCTCATTTGAAGTCACTTTGAGGGGTCTATATAGCAGAAAATACCCAAAAGTGACACCATTCTAAAAACTGCACCCCTCAAGGTACTCAAAACCACATTCAAGAAGATTATTAACCCTTCAGGTGCTTCACAGGAACTAAAGCAACGTGGAAGGAAAAAATGAATATTTAACTTTTTAGCCACAAAAATGATCTTTTACAAACTTTTTTTTTTTTTCACAAGGGTAAAAGGAGAAAATGGACAGATAAGGTTGTTATGCAATTTCTCCTGAGTATGCCAATACCCAATATGTGGGGGAAAACCACTGTTTGGGCACACGGCAGAGCTCGTAAGGGAAGGAGCGCCGTTTGACTTTTTCAAACTAAAATTGGCTGGAATTGAGATTGGACGCCATGTCGTGTTTGGAGAGCCCCTGATGCACCTAAACAGTGGAAACCCCCACAAGTGACACCATTTTGGAAACTAGACCCCTAAGGTACTTATCTAGATCTGTTGTGAGCACTTTGAACCCCCAAGTGTTTCACAAAAGCTTATAATGCCTGGGTGTGAAAAAAAATAAATAAATTTCCACAAAAATGATTTTTTAGTCCCAAATTTTTGAATTTTCCCAAGGAAATTGGACCCCAAAAGTTGTTGTCCAATTTGTCCTGAGTACACTGATACCCCATATGTGGGGGGGGGGAAACTGTTTGGGTGCACGGCAGGGCTTGGAAAGGAAGTAGTAACGTTTTGGAATGCAGACGTTGATGGGGGTCATGTTCCGTTTGCAGTGCCCCAGATGAGCCTAAACAGTGGAAACCCCCCACAAGTGACCCCATTTTGGAAACTATACCCCCTAAGGAACTTATCTAGATCTTTGGTGAGCACTTTGAACCCCCAAGTGCTTCACACAAGTTTATAATGCCCGGCATGAAAATAAAAAATCCTATTTTTTTCCCACAAAAATTATCTTTTAGTCACTAATTTATTATTTTCCCAAGGGTAACAGGAGAAATTGGACCACATAAGTTGTTGTCCAATTTGTCCTGAGTACGCTGATACCCCATATGTGGGTGGGAACCACTGTTTGGGCGCACGGCAGAGCTCGGAATGGAAGGAGCACCATTTGACTTTTTCCAACCAAAATTGGCTGGAATTGAGATTGGATGCCATGTTGCATTTGGAGAGCCCCTGATGTGCCTAAACAGTGGAAACCCCCCACAAATGACCCCATTTTGGAAACTAGACCCCCTAAGGAACTTTTCTAGATCTTTGGTGAGCAATTTGAACCCCCAAGTGCTTCACACAAGTTTATAACGTAGAGCCGTAAAATTTAAAAATCATATTTTTTCCACAAAAATGATCTTTTCACCCCAATTTTTATTTTTCCAAGGGTAACAAGACTCCAAAAGTTATTGTGCAATTTGTCCTGAGTGCGCTGATACCCCATATGTGGGGGTAAACCACTGTTTGGGTGCATGGCAGAGTTTGGAAGGGAAGGAGCGCCGTCTGACTTTTTCAACGCAGAATTGGCTGGACGCCATGTCGTGTTTGGAGAGCTCCTGATCTGCCTAAACAGTGGAAACCCCCATAAATGACACCATTTTGGAAACTAGACCCCTCAAGGAACTTATCTAGATGTGTGGTGAGAACTTTTAACCCACAGGTGTTTCACTAAAGTTTATAACGTACAGCCGTAAAATAAAAAATCTTTTTTTTTTTTACAAAAATGATTTTTTCGCCCCCAATATTTTATTTTCACAAGGGTAACAGGAGAAATTGGACCCCAAAAGTTGTTGTCCAATTTGTCCTGAGTACGCTGATACCCAATATGTGGGAGAAAACTACTGTATGGGCGCACGTCAGGGCTCGGAAGGGAAGTAGTGACGTTTTGGATTGCAGACTTTGATGGAATGGTCTGGGGGCGTCATGTCGCATTTGGAGAGCCCCTGATGCGCCTAAACAGTGGAAACCCCCCACAAGTGACCCCATTTTGGAAAATAGACCCCACAAGGAACTTGTCTAGATGTGTGGTGAGCACTTTGAACCCCGAAGTGCTTCACAGAAGTTTATAACGCACAGCCGTAAAAATAAAAAATCCTTTTTTTTTTTGCAAAAATGATTTTTTTGCCCCAATATTTTATTTTTACAAGGGTAACAGGAGAAATTGGACCCCAAAAGTTGTTGTCCAATTTGTCCTGAGTACGCTGATATCCAATATGTGGGAGAAAACTACTGTATGGGTACACGTTGGGGCTCGGAAGGGAAGTAGTGACGTTTTGGATTGCAGACTTTGATGGAATGGTCTGGGGGCGTCATGTCGCATTTAGAGAGCCCCTGATGCGCCTAAACAGTGGAAATCCCCAACAAGTGACCCCATTTTGGAAAATAGACCCCACAAGGAACTTATCTAGATGTGTGGTGAGCGCTATGAAGCCCCAAGTGCTTCACAGAAGTTTATAATGTACAGCCGTAAAAACAAAAAAATATTTTTTTTTGTACAAAAATGATATTTTCGCCCCCAGTTTTTTATTTTCCCAAGGGTAGCAGAAGAAATAGGACAAATTGCACAATAACTCTTGGGGTCCAGAGTACGCTGATACCCCATATGTGGGGATAAACTACTGTTTGGACGCATGGCAGAGCTGAGAAGTGAAGGAGCACCGTTTGACTTTTTCAACGCAGAATTGGCTGGAATTGAGATCAGACGCCATGTCACATTTGGAGAGCCCCTGATGTGCCTAAACAGCGGAAACCCCCCAATTCTAACTCCAACCCTAACCCCAACACACCCCTAACCCTAGTCCCAACCCTAACCACAAACCTAACCCTAACACACCCCTAATTCCAACCCTAACCCTAATCCTAACTTTAGCGCCAACCCTAACCCTAACTTTAGCCGCAACCCTAACCCTAACCCTAATGGGAAAATGGAAATAAATACTTTTTTTTAATTTTATTATTTTTCCCTTACTAAGGGGGTGATAAAGGGGGGTTTGATTTACTATTTATAGCGGGTTTTTATGATTGGCAGCTGTCACGCTAAAAGACGCTTTTTATTGCAAAAATAGTTTTTGCATCATCACATTTTGAGAGCTATAATTTTTGCATATTTTGGCCCACAGAGTCATGTGAGGTCTTATTTTTTGTGGGACGAGTTGACGTTTTTATTGGTACCATTTTTGAGCACGTGACGTTTTTTGATCGCTTTTTATTTCGATTTTTGGGAGGTTAGAATGAACAAAAATCAGCAATTCATGAATTTCTTTTGGGGGAGGCGTTTATACCGTTCCGCGTGTGGTAAAATTGATAAAGCAGTTTTATTCTTCGGGTCAGTACGATTATGGCGATACCTCATTTATATAATTTTTTCATGTTTTGGCGCTTTTATAGAATAAAAACAATTTTATATAAAAAATAATTATTTTTGCATCGCTTTATTCTGCGAGCTATAACTTTTTTATTTTTTCGCTGATGATGCTGTATGATGGCTCGTTTTTTGCAGGACAAGATGACGTTTTCAGCAGTACCATGTTTTTTTAAATCGGTCTTTTTGATCGCGTGTTATTCCACTTTATGTTCGGCGGTATGATGATAAAGCATTGATTTTTTGCTTCGTTTTTTTTTTTTTTTTAAGGGGTTCACTAAAGGGGTTAACTAGTGGGACAATTTTATAGGGGGGTCGTTACGGACGCGGCGATACCAAATATGTGTACTTTTATTGCTTTGTTTTTTTTATTTACAGGAAGAAGTGAATTTATTGGGGAATATATTTTTTTTTTTTATTTATTTTGGATTTTTTTTTAAAACATGTTTATTTTTATTTTTTTAACTTTTTTACTTTGTCCCAGGGTGGGACATCACTGTATTTTATCAGATCGCTGGTGTGACAGTGTGCACAGCACTCTGTCACACCAGCGATCGCTCAGGCAGTGCAGCAGGCTTCTCAGTGCCTGCTCTCGGCAGGCACTGAGGTAGCCGCCTCCCTCCAGGACCCGGCGCCATCTTGGATCCGGGTCCTGGGAGGGAGGAAGCCCTCAGAACAGCGCGATCACATCGCGCTGCTCTGAGGGTCTCAGGGGGGCGTGCAGGGAGCCCCCACCTGCGCGATCCTCCCCTGTGCCCCCAGTACACCGCGATCATGTTTGATCGCGGTGTGCAAGGGGTTAATGTGCCGGGAGCGGTCCGTGACCGCTCCTGACACACAGTCATGGGTGTCAGCTGTGATAATCAGCTGACACCCGGGCGCGATCGGCTGCGCTCCCCCCGGGAGCGCGTACGATCGCACGAGACGTACTATCCCGTCCATGGTCATACGGGCCCAGGTACCATGGACGGGATAGTACGTCCGATGGCAGTAAGGAGTTAAAGAGAAAGAAAGGGGAAAAAAGAGAAAGAAAGAACGAGTAGAAATAAAGAACAGAGAGAGAAAGAAAGAAAACAGAGTGTCATGTATAGTGTACAGTTCCTATAGCGTCTTGTGCTTGGGTGCGAGGAAAACACAGGAGACATAGGTTGAAATGAAATGACTTGTATTACTTCATACAAGCATGCTGAAAAGTTCACACAGTTTGCAGGAACAGCGACAGGAGACACAGCAGGCCAGAGTAACTTCAAGCACTACAATAAATCTCCAAAGCAGGTTCAGGATCTCTTCTCTGTACCGTAATTCCTCTGCAAACATGGATTCACCAAACAGCAGGTTTCCAGAGTCCAAAAGTGTTCCAAGGTTCCTCAGTAGGGAATAGCTGGAGTACAAGTCCAAGGTTTCCAGGAGTCAGGTCACAGACTGACTGAGGCTTGATTCAGGAGCACTGATTGTTCAGCTGAGGCTGCTTAAGAAGCAAGAGGGAAGAATCAGGGCGGGAACATGAAAACTGGAAACTCCATATTAACTGAGGGCAAGAGCTGCAGAAAGACAGAAAGCAAAATGGCCGACGGAAAACTGAGTTTCAAGGAACATGTCAACAGAGACAAAGAACCTTACATTACTCCCCCCTTAGGGACAACCTCCGGATGACCTCAGACCAGGCTTGTCAGGGTACCTCTGATGAAACTGGCGGAGCAGGCGAGGAGCATTTACATTATTGACTGGTTCCCATGAGTTGTCCTCCACTGGGTAGCCCTGACATTTAATCAAATATTGCAACTGATTTCTGTACAACCTGGAATCTAGAATCCTTTCCACCATAAATTCTTCCTGACCATCGACCAGCACTGGGTCAGGGCAAGGAGAAGAACGTCCAGGAAACGTATTGGGTGTTGCAGCCTTTAGTAGGGATACATGAAAAACAGGGTGGATTCTCATAGTTCTGGGCAGTTGAAGACGACAAGCAACAGCACTTATAATCTTATTGATCTTATAAGGTCCAATGTACTTATGTCCCAATTTAGACGATGGAATCTTTAATTTAAGATTTCTGGTTGACAGCCAGACCAAATCTCCTACCTTGAAAGCTGGTGCAGGTTTACGAAATTTATCTGCTGCTTTCTTGTACCTTTCCTGAGCCAATTCTAGATTTTCCTTTAGAAGATCCATATTCTTTTGTAAAGAAGTGATTCTTTCAGCCACTGCCGGCAAGGGCGTATCTATGGGAAATCGAGGAAGAATGTTAGGATGATAACCTAGATTGGAGTAAAAAGGAGACTGCTTAGTGGAGGCGCTCTGAGAGTTGTTATAAGAGAACTCAGCCAGTGGAAGTAGATCCACCCAATCATCCTGTAGGTGGCAGATAAAACAGCGGAGATACTGCTCCAGGGTCTGATTGGTTCGTTCTGTCTGTCCATTAGTCTGGGGATGAAAAGCAGAAGAAAGGTTTACTTTAATGTCCAATGCTGCACAGAAATTTTGCCAAAACCTTGAAGTGAATTGCACCCCTCGATCCGAAATGACCTCATCCGGTACTCCATGTAAGCGAAACACATTCTTAATCATCAAGTCTGATGTCTGTTTTGCAGTGGGTAAGCCGACACAAGGGATAAAATGAGCTGCCTTTGTTAGACGGTCAACCACCACTAGAATGGTGTTCTTCCCTTGAGAGGTTGGTAACTCCACAATGAAGTCCATAGAAATGGATCCCCACGGGCGGGACAGGGTGGGAAGAGGTTGCAACAGACCAGTTGGTGAGGAGCGAGGTGTTTTGCATCTTGCACAGACTTCACATGAAGTGACATAGTTTAAGACATCTTTCCTGTAAGTGGGCCACCAAAAGAAACGAGAAAGAAATTCTTGTGTCTTTAGAATTCCCTATGCCCGGCTATCTTGGAATCGTGGATGAGTTGCAATACTCTCAATCTGACTGTTTCAGGTATATACAGACATTGTCCCTGAATCCACACACCATTCTTAAAGACAAGACTTACGTCCCTTGGGGGTTGAGCCAACAAAGAATCCGCATGGTATGCTTCCTTGATGTCCTTAAGTAGGTCTTGATTATGAATCACTCCCAGGAATCTAGAGTCAGGAAGAATAGTCTTAGGAGGAGTAAGTGGACGTGTCTCTGCTGAATGAATCCTAGAGAGTGCATCAGCCTTTCCATTGCGCGATCCTGGTCTATAAGAAATGACAAAATTAAATTGGTTTAGGAAAAGATTCCAGCGAGCCTGGCGAGGAGTCAGGCACTTAGCCGACCTGATAAATTCAAGGTCACGATGGTCTGTCAGGACGACTATTTGCTGTGCAGCTCCCTGAAGAAGGTGTCTCCATTCCTTGAAGGCGGCAATAATGGCCAACAATTCTCTATTGCCCACATCGTAGTTCCTCTCAGCCGAAGACAACTGCTGGGAAAAGAAGGCACAGGGATGCAAGACATTCTTCTCACCTGTTCTCTGAGAGAGTATAGCTCCACCGGCACAGTCTGAAGCATCCACCTCTATTATAAAGGCAAGCTCGGGGTTGGGATGTACTAAGATAGGTGCGGTGGTAAATTTATCCTTTAAACAGGAAAATGCTTCCTGAGCTTGCGGGGTCCAGGAGAACCTAGACTGTTTCCGGGTAAGTTGGGTGATAGGTGACACTACCTCAGAAAAATTCTTAATGAAACGTCTATAGAAGTTGGCAAACCCGATGAAAAGCTGCACCTCATTCACATTTCTAGGAATTGGCCAATCCTTGATGGCTTGGGTCTTGCTTCCATCCATACTAATCCCTTGCGTAGATAGTACATACCCCAGAAATTGAATTTCGGTCCTATGGAATTCACATTTTTCAAGTTTGATGTAGAGATGGTTTTGTCTTAGGCGTTCTAAGACCATTCTCACATGTCCATGATGTTCCTCTGTGGAGTTAGAAAAAATTAGAATATCATCCAGATAAATTACCACAAATGTATCTAGGAGATCCCTGAAGATATCATTCACCAAGTGTTGGAAAGTGGCTGGGGCGATACTCAGACCAAAAGGCATAACTAGATATTCAAAGTGTCCATAGCGTGACCTGAAAGCAGTCTTCCATTCATCCCCAGGTCTAATACGGACCAAGTTATAGGCCCCACGGAGATCCAGTTTAGAGAAAATTTTGGCATGCCGCACTCTCTCCAACAACTCAGGGATTAAAGGCAATGGATAACGGTTTCTAATAGTAACCTTATTGAGTTCCCTATAGTCTATGCAGGGTCTCAGAGATCCATCTTTCTTCTTCACAAAGAAGATGGGTGCACCTGCGGGAGATGAAGAGGGGCGTATGAAGCCCTTGGCTAAATTTTCGTCTATATAATCCTTCAAAGCTTTTAGCTCGGGCCCCGCTAGGGGGTAGATCTTACCAAAAGGTATCTCGGCTCCAGGCAATAATTCAATTGGACAATCATATGGACGGTGAGGAGGAAGCTGATCAGCGTTCTTCTTGTCACATAAATCCACATAGTCCTGGTATACAGCTGGTAGTTCAGGGACTGACATGGTTCCTTTAGGAACAGAGCAAGCTGAAACTCCTTGACTCATCTGTTTCTCCGGAAAGTGTAATTCCTTGGTCTCCCAGTTAATCGTAGGATTCTGCGCCTGCAGCCATGGTAGCCCTAGAATAATGGGAAAGTGGGGAGAAGAGATAAGCAAAAAAGACATTTTCTCCTGATGATCTTTACCCATAAGGACCCTCAAAGGCTCTGTTTCTTGATCCACTGGTCCAGAAGTCAGTAGAGAGCCATCCACAGTCTCCATCTGTACTGGAGTAGCCTTCTTCACTGAACGTATCCCCTGTTTCAGAGCAAAGGAGATATCCATAAAATTTCCACTTGCTCCTGAGTCGATCATAGCAGAGCTAGACACCCAGGCTGAGTCAACCCAGAGTTTGATGGAAAGGAAGCAATGAGAATTGTTTCTTTTACAACTCAGCTGGGACACCGCTGAGGAAACTTGAAAAATTGCAGCGTTTATACCGTCATCGTCCCCAGAACTAACAGAGTTTAAGTCCGAGAAATCAAGATCTCTTGCAGCAGATCTCTCTGGAGCCTGAGGCTCGGACATGACAGAGCTCCTCTCGCAACACTCACAGTGAATGTAATGTATGTAGTACAGTTCATATAGCGTCTTGTGCTTGGGTGCGATGAAAACACAGGAGTCACAGGTTTGATATAGAAAAGTCCTGTATTACTTCATACAAGTTGGCAGAAATAGTCACACAGTTTGCAGACACAGAAACAGGAGACACAGCAGGCCAGAGTAATCCAAGCTCAGCAATCACTCTCCAATACAGATTCAGGATCTTCTTCTCTGTTACCGTAAGTCCATGCAAACGTGGGTCTTTCAAAGAGCAGGGTTCAGAGTCCACAAGTGCTTCAGAGTTCCTCAGTAGGAATAGCTGGAGTACAAGGTCCAAGGCTTACAGGAGCCAAGTCACAGGTTCACTGCAGGCTAGATTCTGAAGCACTGATTGCTCAGCTGTGGCTGCTTAAGAAGCAAAGGAGAGAATCAGGGCGGGAACATGCAAGCTGGAAACTCCATTTTGACTGAGGGCAAGATAGCTGCAGCAAGACAGAAAGTAAAATGGCTGACGAACAAACTGAGTTTCAGGAATATATACATAGAACCTTACATTACTCCCCCCTTAAGGACAACCTCCGGATGACCTCAGACCAGGCTTGTGTGGGTACCTCTGATGAAACTGACGGAGCAAGCGAGGAGCATTAACGTTATTGACCGGTTCCCATGAGTTGTCCTCCACTGGGTAGCCCTGCCATTTAATCAGATATTGTAACTGATTTCTATACAACCTGGAATCTAAAATTCTTTCCACCACAAATTCTTCCTGACCATCGACTAGCACTGGGTCAGGGCAAGGAGAGGAACGTCCAGGAAACGTATTGGGTGTCGCAGCCTTTAGTAGGGATACATGAAAGACAGGGTGGATTCTCATAGTTCTGGGCAGTTGAAGACGACAAGCAACGGCACTTATAATTTTACTGATTTTATAGGGTCCAATGTACTTATGTCCCAACTTAGACGATGGAATCCTTAACTTAAGATTTCTGGTTGACAGCCAGACCAAGTCTCCTACCTTGAAAGCTGGTGCAGGTTTACGAAATTTATCTGCTGCTTTCTTGTACCTTTCTTGAGCCGATTCCAGATTTTCCTTTAGAAGATCCATATTCTTCTGTAAAGACGTGATTCTTTCAGCCACTGCTGGTAAAGGCGTTTCTATGGGAAATCGTGGTAGAATGTTAGGATGATAACCTAGATTAGAGTAAAAAGGAGACTGTTTAGTGGAGGCACTCTGAGAGTTGTTATACGAGAACTCAGCTAATGGAAGTAGATCCACCCAATCATCCTGTAGGTGGCAGATAAAGCAGCGGAGATACTGCTCCAGGGTTTGATTGGTTCGTTCGGTCTGTCCATTAGTCTGGGGATGAAAAGCAGAAGAAAGGTTTACTTTAATGTCCAATGCTGCACAGAAATTTTGCCAAAACCTAGAAGTGAATTGCACCCCTCGATCCGAAATAACCTCATCCGGTACTCCATGTAAGCGAAACACATCTTTAATCATCAAATCTGATGTCTGTTTTGCAGTGGGTAAGCCGACACAAGGGATAAAATGAGCTGCCTTTGTTAGACGGTCAACCACCACTAGAATGGTGTTCTTCCCCTGAGAGGTTGGTAACTCCACAATGAAGTCCATAGAAATGGATCCCCACGGGCGGGACGGGGTGGGAAGAGGCTGTAACAGACCAGTTGGTGAGGAGCGAGGTGTTTTGCATCTTGCACAGACCTCACATGAAGTGACATAATTCAAAACATCCTTCCTGCAAGTGGGCCACCAAAAGAAACGAGAAAGAAATTCCTGTGTCTTTAGAATTCCTCTATGCCCAGCTATCTTGGAATCGTGAATGAGTTGCAATACTCTTAATCTGACTGTTTCAGGAATATACAGACGTTGTCCCTGAATCCACACACCATTCTTAAAGACAAGACTTACGTCCCTTGGGGGTTGTGCCAAAAAGGAATCCGCATGGTATGCTTCCTTGATGTCCTTAAGTAGGTCTTGATTATGAATTACTCCTAGGAATCTAGAGTCAGGAAGAATAGTCTTAGGAGGAGTAATTGGACGTGTCTCTGCTGAGTAAATCCTAGAGAGTGCATCAGCCTTTCCATTGCGCGATCCTGGTCTATAAGAGATGATAAAATTAAATTGGTTTAAGAAAAGATTCCAGCGAGCCTGGCGAGGAGTCAGGCACTTAGCCGACCTGATAAACTCAAGGTTACGATGGTCTGTCAGGACGACTATTTGCTGTGCAGCTCCCTGAAGAAGGTGTCTCCATTCTTTGAAGGCGGCAATAATGGCCAACAACTCTCTATTGCCCACATCGTAGTTCCTCTCAGCCGAAGACAACTGCTGGGAAAAGAAGGCACAGGGATGCAAGACATTCTTCTCACCTGTTCTCTGAGAGAGTATAGCTCCAACGGCACAGTCTGAAGCATCCACCTCTATTATGAAGGCAAGCTCGGGGTTGGGATGTACTAGGATAGGTGCAGTGGTAAATTTATCTTTCAGACGGGAAAATGCTTCCTGGGCTTGGGGAGTCCAGGAAAACCTAGACTCTTTCCGGGTAAGTTGAGTGATAGGTGACACTACCTCAGAGAAATTTCTAATGAAACGTCTATAGAAGTTGGCAAACCCGATGAAGCGCTGTACCTCCTTCACATTTCTAGGACTTGGCCAATCCTTGATGGCTTGGGTTTTGCTTCCATCCATACTAATTCCTTGTGTAGACAGTACATACCCCAGAAATTGAATTTCGGTCCTATGGAATTCACACTTTTCAAGTTTGATGTAAAGATGATTTTGTCTTAGATGTTCCAAGACCATTCTCACATGTCCATGATGTTCCTCTGTGGAGTTAGAAAAAATTAGAATATCATCCAAATAAATTACCATGAATGTATCTAGGAGATCCCTGAAGATGTCATTCACCAAGTGTTGGAAAGTGGCTGGGGCGGTACTCAGACCAAAAGGCATAACTAGATATTCAAAGTGTCCATAGCGTGACCTGAATGCAGTCTTCCATTCATCCCCAGGTCTAATACGGACTAAGTTATAGGCCCCACGAAGATCTAGTTTAGAAAAATTTTGGCATGTCGCACTCTCTCCAATAACTCAGGGATTAAAGGCAATGGATAACGGTTTCTAATAGTAACCTGATTGAGTTCCCTATAGTCTACGCATGGTCTCAGAGATCCATCTTTCTTCTTTACAAAGAAGATGGGTGCACCTGCAGGAGATGAAGAGGGGCGTATGAAGCCCTTGGCTAGATTTTCATCTATGTAATCCTTTAAAGCCTTTAGCTCGGGCCCCGCCAGGGGGTAGATCTTACCAAAAGGTATCTCTGCTCCAGGCAATAATTCAATTGGACAATCATATGGACGGTGAGGAGGAAGCTGGTCAGCATTCTTCTTGTCACATAAATCCACATAGTCCTGGTATACAGCTGGTAGTTCAGGGACTGACATGATTCCTTTAGGAACAGAGCAAGCTGAAACTTTTGGACTCATCTGTTTCTCTGGAAAGTGTAATTCCTTGGTCTCTCAGTTAATGGTAGGATTCTGAGCCTGCAGCCATGGTAGCCCTAGAATAATGGGAAAGTGGGGAGAAGAGATAAGCATAAAGGACAGTTTCTCTTGATGATCTTTACCCATAAGAACCTTTAAAGGCTCTGTTTCCTGATCCACTGGTCCAGAGGTCAGCAGGGAGCCATCCACAGTTTCCATCTGTACTGGAGTAGCCTTCTTCACTGAACGTATTCCCTGTTTCAGAGCAAAGGAGACATCCATAAAATTTCCACTTGCCCCTGAGTCGAACATAGCAGAGCTAGACACCCAAGCTGAGTCAACCCAGAGTTTGATGGAAAGAAAGCAATGAGAATTGTTTTTCTTACAACTCAGCTGGGACACCGCTGAGGAAACTTGAAAAATGGCAGCGTTTACACAGTCAACGTCCTCAGAGGTAACGGAGTTTAAGTCCGAGAAATCAAGATCTGTTGCTGCAGATCTCTCTGGAGCCTGAGGCTCGGACCTGACAGATCCCCTCTCGCAACACTCACAATGAATGAGTGCTGCAGTAGTCTTACGAGAACGGCTGGGGCAGTTTATAATGAAGTGCCCTGACTTACCACAATAGAAACATAGATTCTCCTTAAAACGATGTTCCTTGCGTGCATCACTAACCCGTCGTTGTAAAGAGTCTACCTGCATGGGTTCAGGTTCAGGTTCCCGTGTAATCCTACTCAAAGGTTCCTTAGCTGGAGAGGAAGGTAGGAAAAGGTTAGTACGATTGCTTTCGAACCATCTCTCTTGCCTGCGTTCAGTCAGACGAGTATCAATACGGATGCAGTAGTTAATAAAGTCACCTAACGCAGTGGGAGGGTCGGCACGAGCAAGTTCATCCTTAATCAGTGGAGATAACCCCTTTCGAAAAATAGATTTTTTGGCGGAACTGTCCCAGGTGGTATCAAGGGCCCATCTCCTGAAATCCAAGGCATATTCAGCTACTGAGTGCTTACCTTGGCGCAAAGCTAACATGGCTGCTTCAGCTGTTGCACCTCGATTGGGGTCATCAAACACCTGCCCCATGGCTGAAATAAAATCATCAAGGTGATTCAAACAATCATCCTCAGTCTCAATCAGAGGGTTTGCCCACATTAAAGCCTTGTTGGTAAGCAACATAATTATAGTAAGCACCTTAGATCGTTCAGTGGGAAATTGTGAAGCATGTGCAGAAAAAAAAAGATTGCATTGATTAATAAATCCCCTGAATTTCTCACGTTCACCGCCAAAACGAAAAGGGGGCAACTTGGGAATCCCAGCACTCGGGGCTATGGCAGGAGCCTGGACTCGCCCCTCTAGAACCTCAATCCTGGCTCGCAAATCCTGGGTAGTCTGTCCAACCACTTGCAAATTGTGATTATTGAGGTCCTGTAGATTTGTAAAACGGGTCTTTATATTCTGCAAATCTGCAAGGATATTATCAGTCACTCCGCAAAGTTCCTTTATGCGGGCCTCCATTTTCCAGATCTTTTAAGACAGGATTACTGGAAGAAGAGGAGAGAAAAAAAAAACAATAGTGTTCACCTGTGGCAACACTGCAGAGAGAAAAAAAATTAAGGGAACTGCTCACCTGGAATGGTTGTGAGAAGTCACAACCACTATCATCACAGAAAGTTTCAACCAGACATCTGATATCCAGAGTTACAGCAGACAAAAAAGAGAAAAGAAAGGAAAAAAAAAAAACAATAGTGTTTACCTGTGGTAACACTGCAAAAAGAAAAAACTTAAGGGAATTGCTCACCTGGAATGGTTGTGAGAAGTCACAACCACTGTCATCACAGAAAGTACAACCGGACGTCTGATATCCACAGTACAGCAGACACAGCCTTCCAGACGCAGCAGACACTAACGTTTTGGCTTCAGAATCTTGTAATGTATGTAGTACAGTTCATATAGCGTCTTGTGCTTGGGTGCGATGAAAACACAGGAGTCACAGGTTTGATATAGAAAAGTCCTGTATTACTTCATACAAGTTGGCAGAAATAGTCACACAGTTTGCAGACACAGAAACAGGAGACACAGCAGGCCAGAGTAATCCAAGCTCAGCAATCACTCTCCAATACAGATTCAGGATCTTCTTCTCTGTTACCGTAAGTCTATGCAAACGTGGGTCTTTCAAAGAGCAGGGTCCAGAGTCCACAAGTGCTTCAGAGTTCCTCAGTAGGAATAGCTGGAGTACAAGGTCCAAGGCTTACAGGAGCCAAGTAACAGGTTCACTGCAGGCTAGATTCTGAAGCACTGATTGCTCAGCTGTGGCTGCTTAAGAAGCAAAGGAGAGAATCAGGGCGGGAACATGCAAGCTGGAAACTCCATTTTGACTGAGGGCAAGATAGCTGCAGCAAGACAGAAAGTAAAATGGCTGACGAACAAACTGAGTTTCAGGAATATATACATAGAACCTTACAGTGAATGACTGCTGCAGTAGTCTTACGAGAACGGCTGGGGCAGTTTATAATGAAGTGCCCTGACTTACCACAGTAGAAACATAGATTTTCCTTTATACGATGTTCTTTGCGTGCATCACTAACCCGTCTTTGTAAAGAGTCCACCTGCATGGGTTCAGGTTCTGGTTCCCTTGTGATCCTACTCAAAGGTTCCTTAGCTGAGGAGGGAGGTAGTAAAAGGTTAGTGCGATTATTTTCGAACCATCTCTCTTGTCTGCGTTCAGTCAGACGAGCATCAATACGGATACAATAGTTAATAAAGTCACCTAACACAGTGGGAGGGTCGGCACGAGCAAGTTCATCCTTAATCAGTGGAGACAACCCTTTCCGAAAAATAGATTTTTTAGCGGAAGTGTCCCAAGTGGTATCAAGAGCCCATCTCCTGAAATCCAGGGCATATTCGGCTACTGAACGCTTACCTTGGCGCAAAGTTAACATGGCTGCTTCAGCTGTTGCACCTTGATTGGGGTCATCAAACACCTGCCCCATGGCTGAAATAAAAGCATCAAGGTGATTCAAACAATCATCCTCAGTCTCAATCAGAGGGTTTGCCCACATCAAAGCCTTATTGGTAAGCAACATGATTATAGTAAGCACTTTGGATCGTTCAGTGGGAAATTGTGAAGCATGTGCAGAGAAAAATAAATTGCATTGATTAATAAATCCCCTGAATTTCTCACGTTCACCGCCAAAACGAAAAGGAGGTAATTTGGGGATCCCAGAACTCGGGGTTATGGCAGGAGCCTGGGCTCGTTCCTCTAGAGCCTCAATCCTGGCTCGCAATTCCTGGGTAGTCTGTCCAAACACTTGCAAATTATGATTAGTGAGGTCCTGTAGGCTTGCAAAACGGGTTTATAAAGTCTGTACATCTGAAAGGATTGTATCAGTCACTCCGCAAAGTTCCTTTATGCGGGCCTCCATCTTCCAGATCTTTTAAGGCAGAAGTGCTGGAAGAGAAAAGGAGAAAAAAAAAAAACAATAGTGTTTACCAGTGGTAACACTCCAGAGTAAAATTTTAAGGGAATGCGCTCACCTGGAATGGTTGTGAGAAGTCACAACCACTGTCATCACATAAGGTATTAAACGGACATCTGATATCCACAGTCACAGCAGACACGGCTTTCCCAGACCCAGCAGACACTAAACATTGGCTCCTGAATCTTGTCATGTATAGTGTACAGTTCCTATAGCGTCTTGTGCTTGGGTGCGAGGAAAACACAGGAGACATAGGTTGAAATGAAATGACTTGTATTACTTCATACAAGCATGCTGAAAAGTTCACACAGTTTGCAGGAACAGCGACAGGAGACACAGCAGGCCAGAGTAACTTCAAGCACTACAATAAATCTCCAAAGCAGGTTCAGGATCTCTTCTCTGTACCGTAATTCCTATGCAAACATGGATTCACCAAACAGCAGGTTTCCAGAGTCCAAAAGTGTTCCAAGGTTCCTCAGTAGGGAATAGCTGGAGTACAAGTCCAAGGTTTCCAGGAGTCAGGTCACAGACTGACTGAGGCTTGATTCAGGAGCACTGATTGTTCAGCTGAGGCTGCTTAAGAAGCAAGAGGGAAGAATCAGGGCGGGAACATGAAAACTGGAAACTCCATATTAACTGAGGGCAAGAGCTGCAGAAAGACAGAAAGCAAAATGGCCGACGGAAAACTGAGTTTCAAGGAACATGTCAACAGAGACAAAGAACCTTACACAGAGAGAGAAAGAGTGGACAGGAAAAAAAGAACAGAGAGAGAAAAAAAGAAAGAGGGGAAAGAAAGAAATAAAAGAGAGGAAGAGAGAAAGAAAGATGGGAAAGAAAAAAAGGGGAAAGAAAGAACAGAGAGAGAAAGGAAGAACAGAGAAAGAAAGAACAGAGAGAGAAAGAAAGAACAGAGAGAGAGAAAGAAACAGAGGGAGAAAGAAAGATTCTATAAAGATATTATTGCAGCTCGGCTCCCATTGTAGTGCCCACCAGAGTTCCTGATGCAGGACATATCATGATCCACTCACATGGCCGATATCCCCGAGTCCAAGGCGATCCCGCTGTCCGCGCTGTCGGAGGAGGGCGCAGTGATGGATCTGAAGCATTCCCTGAAGTGCTTCCATGGTTCCGTCACAATCTCCTCCCGAAATTACCTCATTTCCGGTCAGCTTCTAGCACATCACTTCCGGATTGAACGTCATGTGCGAATTTTAAAGTGCTCCTCGGGACACCGCCGTGTAATTCTGTGTCCATGGGAAAAGAAAGCTCCCGGCCAGGACAGTGGGGCAGACTCTCAAAATCGGGACTGTCCCGCTGGATATGGGATGGTTGGGAGGTATGAATGCTCCCCACCATACACCTTGTACACGCACAACTCTGCACACCTCATACACACACGGTACCACTTTGTATGCCTCATACACACACGCTTCCGCTCCGTACACCTCGCACACACGGCTCCACTCAGTACACACACGGCTTCACTCCGTAAACCTCGTGCACATGCGGCTCTGCTCTGTACACCTAGCGCACACACGGCTCCACTCCGTAAACCTCGTACACATGCAGCCACGCTCTGTACACCTCATACACATGCGGTTCCGCTCCGTAAACCTGGTACAAATGCAGCTTTGCACCATACGCGTTTCCACTACGTACACCCTGTACACACACGGTTCAAGCACGGAGCCCTGTGTGTACGAAGTGTACGGAGCTGAGCAGCTCAGCTCCGTACACTTTGTACACACAGGACTCCGTTTCGTATGCCCCGTACACACACAGCACTGCTACATCCACCTCGTACACACACGGCTCCACTCCATACACCTCGTACACACACGGCTCCGCTCCATACACACATGTTTCCACTCCATACACCCCGTACACATATGGCTCTGCTCCGCTCCGTACACACACGGCTCAAGCACAGAGCCCTGTGTGTACGAAGTGTACGGAGCTGAGTGGGTCAGCTCCGTACACTTAGTACACACAGCGCTCTGTTTCATACGCCCCGTACACACACAGCACTGCTACATCCACCTCGTACACACACGGCTCCGCTCCGTACACCTCGTACACACACGGCTCCGCTCTGTACACATCATACCCACACGGTTCCGCTCCATACACCTCGTACACACACGGCTCCGCTCCGTACACCTCGCACACACATGGCTTCGCTCTGTACACCTCGTACCCACACGGCTCCGATCCGTACACCTCGCACACATGGCTCCGCTCCGTACACCTGGCACACACACAGCTCTGCTACATCCACATTGTAAACTCCTCCTGACCCCGCACACATAAACTTACCCTCATCCAGCACCATGACAACCAGCACAGCAGAGACCTGCATACACTGACGAGCCTGACCATGTGACACCTAACTCCTCCCCTCCTGTGACCTCATCACAGGTCCTGCTCGCAACACAACATCATTGCTCTGCTGTAAGAAGCTGAAGTGGAGAGCTGGGAGGGCGACGATAGGGTGCATGGGGGCGTGGCGGCTTCTCTCACTGCGGGACTCAGTGTCCCGACCGGGACAGCGGGTGGGAGGGTTAGAATTGGGACTGTCCCGCTCAATTCGGGACAGTTGGGAGGTATGTGATGAGATGCAAGTGACTCTTGACAGACCAGATAGATAGATCAGTAATAGGCACAGACGTCCACTTCGACTCAAATGCCAGCAATGTGGAGGTGGGGTACTGGTATGGGCTGGTATTATTAAAGAGAAGTTAGTTCAGGGGTCTCAAACTCGGATGGGTATATGAGCCACACATAGAAAAAAATTTGAATTTGGGGAACAGCATTCTTTGCAGGAAAAAGAGACATTTTTAGCAATATCATATTTTTCTATACACCTTTTGATAAGTCTTTTGAACATTTTTGCCGTGTTTATTTTATTTTATTAAATGGCCTTCAACTTAAGGGTTATTGTACAGTTTTATAGCTTGGGTCTTATGGATGTGGCAATAACGCCCTTTTTTTGTTTACTTTAGTTTATATATAAAACAAAATATTTAGTGGCCAAATAGGTTTTAATGTTTTATTTAGATTTTTGTTTTTTCCCATTTTTACAATTTTGGCCACATACAGTAATATTGTCTTACAATTAGCACCATATAGTAATTCTGGCAAACATCTTTTAATAATGTCCCCATCTTTTAGTAATGTCTCACATCCTGGTGCCTTTCTTGTAGTAATGCCACATCCTGGTCCCTTCTTATAGTAAGAGCCCCTAATGTGTCTTTCTTCATATACGCATAAAAGAAAAAGAAAAAGATTCCTATCTCCTGTCCTCCGTTCCCTCGGCATCCTCTTTTCTGCACAAGCAGCCCTATCCAGGGGTGTTATGTTTAGGTAGCTGAGGAGAAAAAGCAAAAACGGAAATACACCAGAGAGGCTGGAACCTATTGGATTGCAGTAACCTGAACTAACCACACAACTAGAGGTAGCCGTGGAGCGTTCCTACGTTGATCCTAGACGCCTCGTCACAGCCTGAGAGATAACTACACCTAAAGGCAGAAAGATGAAAGCTATCTGCCCCGGAGCAGATCCCCAAAGAAAATAGGAAGCCCCCAAACATATAATGGCGGTTAGACAAGAAGATAGCACAGACACAGACAGAAAATACAATGAGCAAACGTTGGGGCCCAATCTGTCTAGACAGAAAAGTACAGGAAAGAATTCTGACTGCAATCCAACAAAAACCTTAAAAAATACCAGCACTTCTGATTGCCAAAAAACCTGAGATCACACGATCTCTACCACCTAAATCAGATCTCTGGTGTAACAAAACAAAGCCGCAGCCACTGAAAAAACAGGAAAAAGCAAATGAACAAATAACAATGGCTACAGATAAATTGAGAGGAGCACAGGCCCCAGGAGGGGACCCGGCTGACCTCCACAAAAGTGCAGAAAACTATGAAAAAAGCAAACACAAAAAGAAAAGCAGAAAATATCTTATCTGAAAGCAGCAGGTGTAGGCAAGACTCCAGCAACTTCCAAATGAACCAGGAACCACAATTGAGACAAGAACAATTGATCACCGGCGACCATCATGGGAGGGAACCTCCCTTATAACAGACCAGTCAGTGATCCCAGATTGCCATTCCTCGCTGAAAGGTTCAGTACTGTCTGTCACCACCAGAGGGAGCCTCTGCTCAGAAACCATCTCTAGCACATTTACAACAGTGCCCCCCTCTTGAGGAGGGGTCACCGAACCCTCACTTGTGCAACCAGGCCGATCAGGATGAGCTCGGTGATAGGCACGGATCAGTCTCCTAGCATGGATGTCTGAAGCAAACACCCAAGAATTGTCCTCCTGACCATAACCTCTCTCTATTTTCTCGACCACATACTCCAGATTGCCCTCAACCAAAACAGGGTCAGGAGGCACAGCCATAGGAACCACTGGCTCGACAAACCTCTTCAATAAGGACTTGTGGAACACGTTATGGATCTTAAATGTCCCTGGAAGAAGCAAACGGAAGGAAACCGAATTAAGAATCTCCATGATCTTATAAGGTCCAATGAACCTAGGCTTAAACGTTGGAGATGCAACCCTCATAGGGATATTTCTTCAGGACAACCAAACCAAGTCCCCCACTTTAAACCGAGGACCATCAGTCCTATGCCGGTTGGCAAACCGCTGGGCCTTCTCTTGAGAGAGAGACAACCTCTCCACTACCTGGTCCCAAATCTGCTGCATACGCTCCACAACAGAGTCACCACCCGGACAGACAGAAGCCTCCGCCTGTCCCGAAGAAAATCGAGGGTGAAACCCAGAATTGCAGAAAAATGGAGACATCAAGGTGGCAGAGCTAGCCCTATTATTAAGAGCAAACTCAGCCAAAGGCAAAAAAGAGACCCAGTCATCTTGATCAGCAGACACAAAACATCTCAAATAAGTCTCCAAGGTCTGGTTTGTTCTCTCGGTTTGTCCATTGGTCTGAGGATGAAATGCAGAGGAGAAAGATAATTGAACAACAAGTTTAGAACAAAATGTCCTCCAAAATCTGGAAACAAACTGGACTCCTCTGTCAGACACAGTGTTCTCCGGAATGCCGTGCAACCGAACCACGTGCTGAAGGAACAAAGGCACCAACTCGGAGGAGGAAGGCATCTTAGGTAATGGCACAAGATGTATCATCTTGGAAAATCTATCACAGATTACCCAGATAACGGTCATTCTCTGAGAGACAGGGAGGTCGGAAATAAAATCCATAGAGATATGGGTCCATGGCCTCTTGGGCACAGGTAATGGGATTAACAAACCACTAGAGCGAGAGCAAGGCTTGGAGCGAGAACAAGTCCCACAGGACTGCACAAATTCCCTGACGTCACGAGACAAAGTAGGCCACCAAAAGGACCGACTCACCAAGTCTCTGGTACCAAAAATCCCGGGATGACCAGCCAACGCGGAACAATGAATCTCAGACATCACACTCTTCTTCCACTGGTCTGGGGCAAACAATTTCCCAACAGGGCAGCGCTCAGGTTTATCCTCCTGACACCCCTCCAGAGCCAGTCTCAAATTGGGCGAGATGGCGGGAAGTACTACACCCTCTTTCAAAATAACAGCAGGATCAGATAACTCAGGAGAATCCGCAAAGAAACTCCTTGAGAGGGCATCTGCCTTAACATTCTTAGTGCCAGGAAGAAAAGAAACCTCAAAATTAAAACGTGTGAAAAACAAGGCCCACCTGGCCTGTCTAGGATTAAGTCGCTTGGCTGATTCAAGATAAACCAGGTTCTTATGGTCCGTGAGGACCACCACCTGATGTTTGGCTCCTTCCAGCCAATGTCTCCACTCTTCAAAGGCCCACTTCATGACCAATAACTCCCGATTACCCACGTCATAATTACGTTCAGTTGGAGAAAACTTTCGAGAGAAAAAGGCATAAGGGTTACTCTTAGAGGTCTCTGGATCCTTTTGGGACAAAACGGCACATGCCCCAATCTCAGAGGCATCAACCTCCACCTGAAACGGCAGAGAAACATCAGGCTGCCGTAGAACAGGAGCAGAAATGAATCTCTGCTTAAGTTCCTGAAATGCAGAAACTGCCTCAGGAGGCTAATTCACCACATCGGAACCCTTTTTGGTCAGATCAGTCAATGGTTTAACAATACCAGAGAAATTACCAATAAATTTACGATAAAAATTGGCAAAACCCAAAAATCTCTGAAGAGCCTTCAATGAAGTAGGTTGAACCCAATCACAGATGGCCTGAACCTTGATCGGGTCCATTTTAATAACAGACGGAGACAAAATGAATCCCAGAAATGACACCTTCTGTACGCCAAAAAGACACTTTGATCCCTTCACATACAGTGCATTCTCTCTCAAAATCTGGAACACAGTCCGAACATGTTTCACATGAGAGTCCCAGTCATTGGAAAAAATCAAGATATCATCCAAATAAACAATCAGAAATGTATCCACAAAATCCCTGAAAATATCATTCATGAAGGATTGGAAGACGGAAGGAGCATTAGTGAGCCCAAAGGGCATCACTAGGTACTCAAAATGCCCCTCTGGGGTATTAAACGCCGTCTTCCATTCATCCCCGTGCTTAATGCGAATAAGGTTATACGCCCCCCTGAGGTCAAGCTTGGTAAACCAACTAGCACTTTTCACTCTGGAAAACAGGTCAGAAATCAAGGGTAACGGATATTGATATTTCACAGTGATCTTATTCAGGAGGCGATAATCAATACATGGCCTCAATGAACCATCCTTTTTGGCCACAAAGAAAAAACCGGCGCCCAAGGGTGAAGAGGATGGTCTGATATGACCCTTCTCCAATGACTCCTTGATATAAGATCGCATAGCATCGTGTTCAGGTACAGATAAATTAAAAAGGCGACCTTTAGGAAATTTACCACCAGGCACTAATTCAATAGCGCAATCGCAGCTCCTGTGAGGGGGCAAGGATGCAGATTTACTTTCACTAAACACATCAGAAAAATCAGTCAAAAAGTCAGGAACATCCTGAGACTGGGGAGAGGCAGAAAAAACAGGAGTGCCAGCATTAACACATTGGCAGCCCCAACTGGTCACAGACACAGATTTCCAATCCAAAACAGAATTATGAATCTGCAACCAAGGGAAACCCAGAACAATAATGTCATGCAGATTATGCAACACCAGAAATTTGCAACTCTCCTGATGATCTGGTTCAACCCTCATTATCACCTGAGTAGAAAATTGGGGTTTATTCTCTGCCAAAGGGGTAGAATCAATGCCCAATAGGGGAATAGACTTCCGCAGGGGTATCATGGGAAAGCCACAACGTTTGGCAAAGTCAAAATCCATCAGGTTAATAGC
This sequence comes from Oophaga sylvatica, assembly GCA_033576555.1. Classification (NCBI taxonomy): domain Eukaryota; kingdom Metazoa; phylum Chordata; class Amphibia; order Anura; family Dendrobatidae; genus Oophaga; species Oophaga sylvatica. The sequence goes on from JARQOD010000001.1 coordinate 813,105,408, forward strand.
TGCTCCTGAATCAACAAAAGCCTGAGCCGAAAATGTGGACATGGAGCAAATCAGGGTAACAGTCAACAGAAATTTAGTCTGAACACTACCCAAGACAACTGAGCGCGCAAAACGTCTTCCCCGCTTAGGGCAGATGGAAATAGCATGAGAGGCGTCACCACAGTAGAAACATAACCCATTGCGCTTTCGAAATTCATGACGCTGTGCCCCAGAAGTCACTCCATCACACTGCATAGGCTCAGGAACTGGCCCACAAGGCAACACCATCTCACGCATACCTCTGCGCTCACGCAAACGTCTATCAATTTGAATAGCCAAAGACATAGAATCATTGAGACCAGAGGGTACAGGGAATCCCACCATTACGTCCTTTACATTCTCTGACAGACCCTTCCGAAAAAGGGCTGCCAAAGCATCATCATTCCATTTGGTCAGGACAGCCCACTTTCGAAATTTCTGACAGTACAGTTCAGCGGCTTCACAGCCCTGACTTAATGCCAACAAGGTCTTCTCAGCCTGATCAGTGACATTAGGTTCATCGTACAACAACCCCAGAGCCTGAAAAAATACATCAACATCATTCAAAACAGGATCCCCAGGTGTCAGGGAAAAAGCCCAATCCTGAGGGTCGCTGCGCAGGAGAGAGATGACAATTTGAACCTGCTGTGCTGCGTTCCCTGAGGACTTAGGCTTCAAGGCAAAAAACAAACTTACAGTTATTTTTCAAATTCAGAAATTTAGCCCGATCCCCCAAAAACAAATCTGGCATGGGGATCCTAGGTTCCACAACCGGCAACCCAGCAAGATAGGAAGCAATACTCCGAACCTCAGTGGCAAGCTGATCCACATGGCCAGACAACTGTGCAAACTCCATTGAGAGAAAAAAAAAATCCTCCCCAGCACCCAGAGAGAAAGAGGGAAAAAATGCAACAAACAGAAAAAAAAAATAAAAAATCTCTGACAACTCTGACAACTTTTTTCTTTCCACACTATTTTTCCCTTCTGTGAGTACCATATAATTTTAGTTTTTGGCCGGTGATACTGTTATGTTTAGGTAGCTGAGGAGAAAAAGCAAAAACGGAAATACACCAGAGAGGCTGGAACCTATTGGATTGCAGTAACCTGAACTAACCACACAACTAGAGGTAGCCGTGGAGCGTTCCTACGTTGATCCTAGACGCCTCGTCACAGCCTGAGAGATAACTACACCTAATGGCAGAAAGATGAAAGCTATCTGCCCCGGAGCAGATCCCCAAAGAAAATAGGAAGCCTCCAAACATATAATAGCGGTTAGACAAGAAGATAGCACGGACACAGACAGAAAATACAATGAGCAAACGTTGGGGCCCACTCTGTCTAGACAGAAAAGTACAGGAAAGAATTCTGACTGCAATCCAACAAAAACCCTAAAAAATACCAGCACTTCTGATTGCCAAAAAAACTGAGATCACACGATCTCTACCACCTAAATCAGATCTCTGGTGTAACAAAACAAAGCCGCAGCCACTGAAAAAAACAGGAAAAAGCAAATGAACAAATAACAGTGGCTACAGATAAATTGAGAGGAGCACAGGCCCAATGAGTGGACCCGGCTGACTTCCACAAAAGTGCAGAAAACTATGAAAAAAGCAAGCACAAAAAGAAAAGCAGAAAATATCTTTTCTGAAAGCATCAGGTGCAGGCAAGACTCCAGCAACTTCCAAATGAACCAGGAACCACAATTGAGACAAGAACAATTGATCACCGGCGACCATCATAGGAGGGAACCTCCCTTATATCAGACCAGTCAGTGATCCCAGATTGCCATTCCTCGCTGAAAGGTTCAGTACTGTCTGTAACCACCAGAGGGAGCTTCTGCTCAGAAACCATCTCTAGCACATTCACAACACAGGGGTCCGTCGATGGCAGCGCTTTATTTCAATTGAATGTGCGTTTTTGTGTAAGGAAGTGGACAAGAGATAAGAATACAGTTGAAGTTGATGAGTTATTGCAAGCGAACACCGCCATCTGCTGGTCAAAAATGAAAGTGAAAGTAATGAAAGAATTACAGTAGTAGTAACCTAACAGTGGGCAGGGGTGAACCTAGCCTCTCTGCTGCCTGAGGCGAACTGCAAAATGGCGCCCCCTGTAGTAAAATCATTACAAATAAATCTGGTTTATTCTTTACTAGCCTAACCTGACGCACATGTAAAATACATACACTTTTAAATAGGAATATATTTGAAACATCGATCTTTACACTTCTTCAGGGAGTCAATGCCGCCTGAGGCGAAGTGATCAACTTGCTCCATTTTAGGTGCGCCCCTGGCCAGGGAGCAGTGCTTACTGTAGCGCTTCTACCCCGGCGGCCGTCCGTGTGGTACTAATGCGGCACACGGTTGCCACACGTATTACACACACGGACACTGATATCTCCACTAACAGTTTTTCCGGTACCGGAAATATCAGGATGTGTGAAACCAGCCTAAAGCCACATTCTCACGTTCAGTATTTGTTCAGTATTTTACCTCAGTATTTGTAAGGCCAAATCGGGAGTGGGTGAGAAATCCAGGAGTCGTGACGTGTTTCTATTATACTTTTCTTCTGATTGTTTCACTCCTGGTTTTGGTCTACAAATACTGAGGTAAAATACTGAACGTGTGACCGTGGCCTGATAGAGGGTTTCTGCTACTTCTGACTTCCCACAGACAGAAGTTGCAGTCACAAGATGGCGCCGATAAAAGGTGGAGATGGTGACATTATACACAGGAGCTCTGTATATAGTGTCAGTGTACAGGTAATACAGTGATGAGCCGTGACATTATACACAGGAGCTCTGTATATAGTGTCAGTGTACAGGTAATACAGTGATCATCGGTGACATTATATACAGGATCTCTGTATACAATATCAGTGTACAGGTAATACAGTGATCACTGGTGACATTATACACAGGAGCTCCGTGCTCTATTCTGCAGCCCCGTGCTCCATTCTGACCCCCATGCTTCATTCTGCCCCGTGGCAAATTTTAGGCAACAAAGAGAGAGAAAGAACGAGAGGAAAGAAAGAACAGAGAGAGAAAGAAAGAACAGAGAGAAAAAAAGAAAGAACAGAGAAAGAGAAAGAAAGAGGGGAAAGAAAGAACAGAGAGAGAAAGAAAGAGAGAGGGGAAGGAAAGAAAGATAGAAAGAAGAGAAAGAAAGAACAGAGAGAGAGAGAAAGAACAGAGAGAGAAAGGAAGAACAGAGAGAAAGAAAGAACAGAGAGAGAAAGAAAGAACAGAGAAAGAAGGAACAGAGAGAGAAAGAAAGAACAGAGAGAAAGAAAGAGGGAAAGAAAGAACAGAGAAAGAAAGAACAGAGAGAGAAAGAAAGAAAGATTACAGAGGGAAAGAAAGAACAGAGAGAAAGAAAGAACAGAGAAGGAAAGAACAGAGAGAAAGAAAGAGGGGAAAGAAAAAAAGAACAGAGAGAGAAAGAAAGATTAGAGAGGGAAAGAAAGAACAGAGAGAGAAAGAAACAGAGAGAAAGAAAGAAAGATTAGAGAGGGAAAGAAAGATCAGAGAGAGAGAGAAAGAAACAGAGAGAGAAAGAAAGATTCTATAAAGATACTATAGCAGCATGGCATATCATGATCCGCTCACATGGCCGGCATCCCCGATTCCAAGGTGATCCCGCTGTCCGCGCTGTTGTAGGAGGACATGGTAATGAATCTGAAGCATTCCCTGAAGTGCCTCCATGGTTCCGTCACAATCTCCTCCCAAAATTACCTCATTTCTGTTCATCTTCCAGCACGTCACTTCCGGTGGAACGTCACGTGCGAATTTTAAAGTGCTCCTCGGGCTCCACCGTGTACTCCTGTGTCCACGGGAAAAGTAAGCTCCCGGCTGGGACAGTGGGGCAGACTCTCAAAATCGGGACTGTCACGCTGGATCCAGGATGGTTGGGAGGTATGAATGCTCCCCACCATACACCGACCTCATACACGCACAGCTCTGCACACCTCATACACACACAGTTCCACTTTGTATGCCTCGTACACACAGGGCTCCGCTCCGCACACCTCGTACACACACGGCTCTGCTCCGCAGACCTCGTACATACGCAGCTCCACTCACCTCATACACACACGGTTCCGCTTTGTAAGTCTTGTACACACAGGGCTCCGCACACCACCTCGTACACACATGGCTCCGCTCCGCACACCTCGTACACACGCGGCTCCGCTCCGCACACATCGTACACACGCGGCTCCGCTCCGCACACTTCGTTTACACGCGGCTCCACTATGCACACCTCGTACACATGCGGCTCCGCTCCGCACACCTCGTATACACGCGGCTCCGCTTCATAGATCTTGTACACATTCGGCTCTGCTCCGCACACCCTATACACACGAGGCTGCAATTTGTACACCTCATACACACACAGCTCTGCTACATCCACCCTGTAAACCCCTCCTGACCCCACACATAAACTTCCCTTATCTAGCACCATGACAACCAGCACAGCAGAGTCCTGCATACACTGAGGCCCCTGATCATGTGACCCCTGACTCCTCTCCTTCTGTGACTTCATCACAGGTCCTGTGCGCACAGAGCAGCAATGTATGAGCAACACCAGCAGATGCAGGAGATGAGAATCTGTCGCCCCCTGTCTTCAGGGACGTACCGCCGCCTGAAGCAGAGTGCTCAACTTGCCTCATGGTAGGTGCGCCCCTGACAGTGGGGACCTATATTTCGACAGGAAGAGTTTAAAGACGACACCAGATCAGGTGACACCAGTGTCACAGTTAGTAATTATAAAAGACCTGGACGGGCCGAGAAGAGGCATTTGGCATGGACAGGTCATGTGGCTAGAGCTTACAGCCACCACTGCCACAGAAGGGTCTAAGAGCGATTAATGCAAGATAAGGCATGAGCTGTGAGGAAGATCCGTAAGAAGATTTGTACCCCACACCAGTAGAAAATCTGTGCGCAGCACCAGCAGAGGATTTGCACCCCGCACCAGTAGAAGATCCATAAGCAGCGCCAGTAGAGTGATTAGATCCGAACCAGGCTCGGGAGAGGACCGTTCCTGTGGGCTGTTAGTTCCAGTGTAGACATATGGTACAGGGTATGGGCTGGGTCCGTGCTTGAGGGGACAGAGACGGCCGGTGCTACAAGCACACTGAGTACCCAGTGACTCGCATATCTAGGACTTGTGGCCTGGCTGGAAATATCGGTGACCCCCGCTAGGGCCAGTGTAACGATCAGAGGTATTTATAGAGACTACGACGGGGACGGGCCTAGTACTGAGAGTGACGACCGTGAAGTTGAGACATAAAGGCATTAACAGTCATTTAACTGCTAGATAACAAGAACGGTGTGTGTAATAGAAGATTGCATAGATATTGTATTTAGTAGTATTGTTGTGTCATAAAATACTGTATAAACCCTGTTACTGTTACTGGCAATATAGTGCTTACTTGTATATATTCATATACTTATAAATAGATTTTCTTTTTGTGTTAGTTAGTGATCAACTTGCTCCATTTTAGGTGCGCCCCTGGCCAGGGAGCAGTGCTTACTGTAGCGCTTCTACCCCGGCGGCCGTCCGTGTGGTACTAATGCGGCACACGGTTGCCACACGTATTACACACACGGACACTGATATCTCCACTAACAGTTTTTTCCGGTACCGGAAATATCAGGATGTGTGAAACCAGCCTAAAGCCACATTCTCACGTTCAGTATTTGTTCAGTATTTTACCTCAGTATTTGTAAGGCCAAATCGGGAGTGGGTGAGAAATCCAGGAGTCGTGACGTGTTTCTATTATACTTTTCTTCTGATTGTTTCACTCCTGGTTTTGGTCTACAAATACTGAGGTAAAATACTGAACGTGTGACCGTGGCCTGATAGAGGGTTTCTGCTACTTCTGACTTCCCACAGACAGAAGTTGCAGTCACAAGATGGCGCCGATAAAAGGTGGAGATGGTGACATTATACACAGGAGCTCTGTATATAGTGTCAGTGTACAGGTAATACAGTGATCACCCGTGACATTATACACAGGAGCTCTGTATATAGTGTCAGTGTTCAGGTAATACAGTGATCATCGGTGACATTATATACAGGATCTCTGTATACAATATCAGTGTACAGGTAATACAGTGATCACTGGTGACATTATACACAGGAGCTCCGTGCTCTATTCTGCAGCCCCGTGCTCCATTCTGACCCCCATGCTTCATTCTGCCCCGTGGCAAATTTTAGGCAACAAAGAGAGAGAAAGAACGAGAGGAAAGAAAGAACAGAGAGAGAAAGAAAGAACAAGAGAAAAAAAAGAAAGAACAGAGAAAGAGAAAGAAAGAGGGGAAAGAAAGAACAGAGAGAGAGAAAAGAGAGGGGGGAAGAAAGATAGAAAGAGGAACAAGAACAGAGAGGAAAGAACAGAGAGAGAAAGAACAGAGAGAGAAGAAGAACAGAGAGAGAAAGAACAGAGAGGAAGAAAGAACAGAGAAGAGGAAAGGAGAAAGAGAGAAAGAAAGAACGAGAGAAAGAAAGAAAGAAAAGGAACAGAGAGAGAAAGAAAGAGAGAGAAAAAGAAAAGAAAGATTAAAGAGGGAAAGAAAGAACAGAGAGAAAGAAAGAACAGAGAAGGAAAGAACAGAGAGAAAGAAAGAGGGGAAAGAAAAAAAGAACAGAGAGAGAAAGAAAGATTAGAGAGGGAAAGAAAGAACAGAGAGAGAAAGAAACAGAGAGAAAGAAAGAAAGATTAGAGAGGGAAAGAAAGATCAGAGAGAGAGAGAAAGAAACAGAGAGAGAAAGAAAGATTCTATAAAGATACTATAGCAGCCTGGCATATCATGATCCGCTCACATGGCCGGCATCCCCGATTCCAAGGTGATCCCGCTGTCCGCGCTGTTGTAGGAGGACATGGTAATGAATCTGAAGCATTCCCTGAAGTGCCTCCATGGTTCCGTCACAATCTCCTCCCAAAATTACCTCATTTCTGTTCATCTTCCAGCACGTCACTTCCAGTGGAACGTCACGTGCGAATTTTAAAGTGCTCCTCGGGGCTCCACCGTGTACTCCTGTGTCCACGGGAAAAGTAAGCTCCCGGCTGGGACAGTGGGGCAGACTCTCAAAATCGGGACTGTCACGCTGGATCCGGGATGGTTGGGAGGTATGAATGCTCCCCACCATACACCGACCTCATACACGCACAGCTCTGCACACCTCATACACACACGGTTCCACTTTGTATGCCTCGTACACACAGGGCTCCGCTCCGCACACCTCGTACACACACGGCTCTGCTCCGCACACCTCGTACATATGCAGCTCCACTCACCTCATACACACACGGTTCCGCTTTGTAAGTCTTGTACACACAGGGCTCCGCACACCACCTCGTACACACATGGCTCCGCTCCGCACACCTCGTACACACGCGGCTCCGCTCCGCACACATCGTACACACGCGGCTCCGCTCCGCACACTTCGTTTACACGCGGCTCCACTCTGCACACCTCGTACACATGCGGCTCCGCTGTCACGGGTGTGTCGCGGCGAAGATCGTCGCGATTGCACACTCTGACTTCGCACAGCTGAGTTTCTGGTGCTGGGTGTTTTTCGGCACTGAGGGAGTTAATTTTTCTCTCTTGGTGCTGGACTGACCAGCCTCGCCCAGCTGCGATTGATGTTTTGTTAATTAGCTTCCTTCTTATACCTGCTGGTCTGCTGGGGAAGTTGTCGGTGAAAGCATTCA
>JARQOD010000001.1:813113238-813166692 GCA_033576555.1 Oophaga sylvatica
AAGAGCAGTTTGGCGATCAACAATGCCTTTTCCAGCATGATGGAGCACCTTGCCATAAAGCAAAGGTGATAACTAAATGGCTCAGGGAACAAAACATAGAGATTTTGGGTCCATTGCCTGGAGACTCCCCAGATCTTAATCCCATTGAGAACTTGTGGTCAATCATCAAGAGACGGGTGGACAAACAAAAACCTAAAAATTCTGACAAAATGAAAGCATTGATTGTGCAAGAATGGACTGCTATCAGTCAGGATTTGGTCCAGAAGTTGATTGAGAGCATGCCAGGGAGAATTGCAGAGGTCCTGAAGAAGAAGGGTCAACACTGCAAATATTGACTTGCTGCATTAACTCATTCTAACTGTCAATATAAGCTTTTGTTACTCATATGTTTGCAATTATATTTCTGTCTGTGATAAAAACATCTGTCAAACACACATAAAAACCAGAGGTCAACAGCAGATCATGTGAAAATATAATATTTGTGTCATTCTCAAAACTTTTGGCCATGACTGTACACGAGCATGCTCTAATAACACCTTATTTGAGCATGTTGCCCATCATTAGTTACTATTTGCCAGGATGTGACCTAAAAGCTGATATCCACCATGTCAGGAAATGCTTATAATTGTACTTCAGTAACTATAGAATGTAACGGGTCTGGTAGGCGGAACCTCTGAGCTTTATTATACAAGAAGGCTTTCCTTGTAAAGGAGCGGGTGGCGCCCGGGGAGACGGATAGGAAGTCACGGCAAGTGACAGGGACAGTCTCTGGACAGACAGGAAGGGGTCACGGCAAGTGAGCGGGGCAGTCTCTGATATACGGACAGGTAGTCACGGCAAGTGACCGGGGCAGTCTCTGGATAAACGGACAGGTAGTCACGGCAAGTGACCGGGGCAGTCTCTGGATAAGTAGGCAGGGAGTCACGGCAAGTGACCGGGGCAGTCTCTGGAAAGGTAGGCAGGGAGTCACGGCAAGTGACCGGGGCAGTCTCTGGATAGGTAGGCAGGGAGTCACGGCAAGTGACCGGGGCAGTCTCTGGATAAGTAGGCAGGGAGTCACGGCAAGTGACCGGGGCAGTCTCTGGATAAGTAGGCAGGGAGTCACGGCAAGTGACCGGGGCAGTCTCTGGAAAGACAGGCAGGTATATACGACCTGAGATGGTGGAGCCTCCCAGTAGGCTAGCAGGACGGTGGCAGATGAATGCTCCCAAGTGAGCAGGCGAGAGTCTCTGGAATAGCCGAGGATCACCGCATGTGACGTCCGAACCTCCGGGTAGGGCTGCAGTCAGATGGCAGATGAGCGCCCCAAGTGAGCAGGCGAGAGTCTCTGGATTAGCCGAGGGTCACCGCATGTGACGTCCGGACCTCCGGGTAGGGCTGCAGTCAGATGGCAGATGAGCGCTCCCAAGTGAGCCGGCGAGAGTCTCTGGAATAGCTGATGGTCACCACATGTGAAGGCCGAACCTCCAAGTAGGCTTGCGGACAGGTAACGGACAGCAAACGGGCAGGAAACAGGCAGGTAACTGGTAACGGCACCTGAGGGCTGAAGCAGAGTAAAACAGTGCAACAACAACATTGCTCGGGCACCTCCATTAAGGAGGAAGTACTTTATATAGGGTGGAGTCCTCCGGCATTGGCCGGGGACCTTTTTTTGAAAAATGTGCGCGGCCCCTTTAAGAGCGGGGGAGCGCGCGGGCGTGCGCCCTAAGTCCAGAAGCAGGGAAGGAGCGCGCGGCCCAGCAGGACGGAAGGAGGACGCTGAGTGCGGGTAAGGGGGGCGACGTCCCTGCCTGGCAGAGGGCGCTGTTGCAGGGGAACAGCGTCCCTGCCTGGCAGAGGGCAGGGACGTCGGCGCTACAGTACCCCCCCCTCTAGGCCCCCCCCTCTTTAGGCCAGAAAGAAATTTAGCTAGGATGAGAGGGGCATAGATGTTCCCCCGAGGCTCCCAGGTTCTCTCCTCAGGACCAAACCCCTTCCAATCCACCAGAAAATAGGTCTTTCTTCCTACCCTTTTTGTGGCCAGAATGTTCTCTACCTCAAATTCATCTTCAGCAGACACTGGAGCAGGAGGTGTACCTGTAGACTTGACAAAAGAGTTAAGTACCACCGGTTTGAGGAGAGATACATGGAAGGAGTTGGGAATCCGCAAATTGGCCGGAGAGTTTCAATTTATAGGACACTGGGTTGATCTGACTGATGATCTCAAAAGGACCGATGAACCGAGGACCTAACTTGTAGGAAGGAATCTTGAGCCGGACATACTTGGACGAGAGCCAGACCTTATCCCCAGGACGGAATTGAGGAGGATCCAGACGTTTTTTGTCAGCATGTCTTTTCATGCGCTCGGATGACAGAATGAGTGCGGACCGGGTACTCTCCCATATGGAGGAAAATTCCTTAATCAAAGATTCTGCCGCTGGATTGTCCACAGAGATAGAGACAGGAACAGGGATCCGAGGGTGTTGACCGAAGACTACAAAAAACGGAGATTTGGAGGAAGATTCACTCTCGTGATTGTTGTAAGAGAATTCGGCCCAAGGCAGGAGATCCACCCAGTCAGAATGGTGGGCATTAACGAAGTGCCGGAGATAACTGGTCAGATTCTGATTGATTCGCTCGACTTGTCCATTGGACTGCGGGTGGTAAGCGGAGGAGAAATTCAGGGTGACGTCTAGCAACTTACAAGTGGCCCTCCAGAAACGTGAGGTGAACTGCACCCCACGATCCGACACAATGTGACGAGGCAGACCATGAAGACGGAAGATGTGGCGGATAAAGTCTTTAGCCAGCTTGGGTGCTGACGGAAGCCCTGGCAGGGGAATGAAGTGAGCCATCTTGGAAAATCGGTCAACGACCACCCAAATGACCGTACAACCGGCAGAGACGGGCAGATCCGTTATGAAGTCCATGGCTATATGCTGCCAGGGGGCAGCGGGTACAGGAAGCGGGAGAAGACGGCCGGCAGGCAGGTGTCTCGGAACTTTGTTGCGGGCACAGGAGGCACAGGCAGAAACAAAGTCTATTACATCCTTGTGCAAGGTAGGCCACCAGTAATGCCGGGTAATGAGCTGGAGGGTCTTTTTCTGACCAGCGTGGCCAGCTAGTTTAGACGAATGACCCCAGTGTAGGATCCTCTCCCGATCAGGTTCCGAAACGAACGTCTTACCAGGAGGAAGACGATTTAGACTCACGGGAGCCACCTGCATCACTCTGGTGGGATCGATGATATGTTTAGGTTCCTCCTCGAGATCCGACACCAGGAAAGACCGGGACAAGGCATCCGCCTTGATGTTCTTGTCGGCTGGGCGAAAGTGTAATAAAAAATCGAAGCGGGCAAACAACAAGGACCACCGGGCTTGGCGAGGGTTAAGCCTTTGGGCATGCTGGAGGTAAGCCAGATTCTTGTGGTCAGTGTAAATGATTACCGGATGAAGAGCCCCCTCGAGTAGGTAACGCCACTCCTCTAATGCCAGCTTGATGGCCAATAACTCTCGGTCTCCTATGGAGTAATTGCGCTCAGAAGAGGAGAAGAGTTTGGAGAAGAAGCCGCAAGATACCATCCTCCCGGAAGAAGATTTTTGAGTAAGTACCGCTCCGGCTCCAGAAGAGGAAGCGTCCACCTCCAGGAAGAACTGCTTGTTGCCATCCGGGCGATGCAGCACTGGAGCGGAAGAGAAGGCCTGTTTTAAGGACAGAAAGGCCTCTTCTGCTTCGGGTGTCCACTGTTTGGGGTTAGCATCCTTGAGGGTGAGCGCGGAGATTGGAGCAGTCCGGGAAGAGAAGTGCAGTATGAAGAGGCGGTAATAATTGGCGAATCCCAGGAACCGCTGAATGGCCTTCAACCCCTCCGGTCGGGGCCATTTCTCGATGGCAGATAGTTTCTCCGGATCCATTCGTAGGCCTGTCTGAGAAATGATGTAGCCCAAAAACGGAAGCGAGGTCTGCTCAAAGAGGCACTTCTCGTATTTGGCGAAGAGGTGATTCTGCCTGAGCCTGAGCAGAACCTGACGAACATCCCTCCGGTGAGACTGGAGATCTGGAGAGAAGACCAAGATGTTGTCTAGGTACACCACAACGCAGGAGTAGAGAAGGTCTCGGAATATGTCATTGACCAACTCTTGAAAGACTGCCGGAGCATTACAGAGACCAAAGGGCATCACCAAATACTCGTAGTGGCCGTCTCGGGTGTTGAATGCCGTCTTCCATTCATCTCCCTGACGGATACGGACTAGGTTATATGCTCCACGAAGATCCAGTTTGGTGAAGATTCTAGCCCCCCTCAGACGATCAAACAATTCTGGAATGAGCGGAAGAGGGTACTTATTCTTCACTGTGATCAAGTTTAGGCCTCTGTAGTCAATACAGGGACGGAGAGAGCCGTCTTTCTTTTTGACGAAGAAGAAACCTGCTCCCGCTGGGGAGGTAGATTTCCGGATGAATCCCTTGGCCAAATTCTCCTCGATATATTCGGACATCGACCTAGTCTCAGCAGCAGACAATGGGTAAATACGCCCACGGGGAGGCGTAGTACCGGGTAGTAGATCGATCGGGCAATCATACGGTCTGTGAGGAGGTAATGTCTCAGCTTCCTTTTTATTAAAGACATCAGCGAATGACCAATATGGAATCGGGAGCCCTGGTAGATTAGCTGGTGTAGGAGAAGGACGGACGGGATGAACAGGAACCAAACACGTTTTATGACAGTCCTGTCCCCAGCGAAGGATCTCTCCAGTCTGCCAGTCGAGCACGGGTGCATGCTTTTGGAGCCAAGGCAGACCTAGTAAGAAAGCGTGAGAGAGTCCAGGCAGAACATGAAACGAGATACTCTCCGAATGCAGCATTCCCACCTGCAGGGTTATAGCTTCAGTGATAAGTTGGATGGGACGTGGTAGGAGACCCCCATCCACAGCAGCAACAGATACTGGTTCGACCAGAGGTCTGGTAGGAATGTGATATTTTTCCACTAGAGCCTGTGAAACAAGATTCCCGGCTGCTCCAGAATCAAGTTGGGCTAATTCGAAATAACGGTTCTCACCGAGAAGAATTGAGACTGACAGCAGCAGGGATGAAGAGGATTTATTCTTGTCTAGGTTGACCTCTCCGAGCGAACCTAGACACAGGCGTTTCCCGACCTCTCCGGACAGGTACGGATCCGGTGCTCCTTACTGCCACAGTAGAAGCAACTCCCCTCAGCCCGGCGTAAGTCCTGACGGGCTTTGACCATCTTGGTCTGGTCAACCTGCATAGGCTCAGCATTGTGCATCTGGGGAGAAATGGAAGGAGTTATAGGTCTCTGAAAAGAAGGTGCTAGACGAGGAAACCTTCTCTCACGGGTGACCTCTTTGGCACGCTCCTGGAACCGTAGATCAATTCGATTGGCAAGAGTTATTAGGTCATCGAGAGAGGTTGGAATGTCCCGACCGGCAAGTTCGTCTTTAATACGGCCGGACAGACCCTCCCAGAAAACCGATATCAAAGCGTCATTGTCCCAAGCCAGCTCTGAGGCAAGGGTACGGAACCGTATGGCATATTGACCAACGGTGAGACTTTCCTGACGGAGACGCAGCAGAGATGATGCAGAGGAGGTCTTCCGTCCGGGTTCGTCAAATACCTTCCGGAAGGCCGAGAGGAAAGCGGGCAGGTCAGACACCAGAGGATCCTCCCTCTCCCATAGAGGATTAAGCCAGGCCAGAGCCTCTCCGGTGAGATGGGACATGATGAAGGCAATTTTGGCCCGGTCGGAGTTAAACTGGTGTGCTAGGAGTTCAAAATGCAGGGTACACTGGTTAATGAAACCCCGAGCCAGAGCTGGATCGCCTCCAAACCGAGGAGGAGCTGAGAGTCGAGGTCCAGGAATGGAAACCACGGAACTGGTATGCAGCGGGACTGCCGGATTGCGAGTCATGGCGCCCGCGGTGGTTGTTGGTGAAGTAGTCAGGGTGTCCAGGCGGGAATTAACATTCCGTAAGTGACCCAGGATGGACTCCTGTTGAGACCTCTGACGAGATAGTTCATGACATAGGTCCGAGAGCGAAGGGGTTTGGGTGCCACCGGGTTCCATGGCCCGAGCAAACTGTAACGGGTCTGGTAGGCGGAACCTCTGAGCTTTATTATACAAGAAGGCTTTCCTTGTAAAGGAGCGGGTGGCGCCCGGGGAGACGGATAGGAAGTCACGGCAAGTGACAGGGACAGTCTCTGGACAGACGGGAAGGGGTCACGGCAAGTGAGCGGGGCAGTCTCTGATATACGGACAGGTAGTCACGGCAAGTGACCGGGGCAGTCTCTGGATAAACGGACAGGTAGTCACGGCAAGTGACCGGGGCAGTCTCTGGATAAGTAGGCAGGGAGTCACGGCAAGTGACCGGGGCAGTCTCTGGAAAGGTAGGCAGGGAGTCACGGCAAGTGACCGAGGCAGTCTCTGGATAGGTAGGCAGGGAGTCACGGCAAGTGACCGGGGCAGTCTCTGGATAAGTAGGCAGGGAGTCACGGCAAGTGACCGGGTCATTCTCTGGATAAGTAGGCAGGGAGTCACGGCAAGTGACCGGGGCAGTCTCTGGAAAGACAGGCAGGTATATACGACCTGAGATGGTGGAGCCTCCCGGTAGGCTAGCAGGACGGTGGCAGATGAATGCTCCCAAGTGAGCAGGCGAGAGTCTCTGGAATAGCCGAGGATCACCGCATGTGACGTCCGAACCTCCGGGTAGGGCTGCAGTCAGATGGCAGATGAGCGCCCCAAGTGAGCAGGCGAGAGTCTCTGGATTAGCCGAGGGTCACCGCATGTGACGTCCGGACCTCCGGGTAGGGCTGCAGTCAGATGGCAGATGAGCGCTCCCAAGTGAGCCGGCGAGAGTCTCTGGAATAGCTGATGGTCACCACATGTGAAGGCCGAACCTCCAAGTAGGCTTGCGGACAGGTAACGGACAGCAAACGGGCAGGAAACAGGCAGGTAACTGGTAACGGCACCTGAGGGCTGAAGCAGAGTAAAACAGTGCAACAACAACATTGCTCGGGCACCTCCATTAAGGAGGAAGTACTTTATATAGGGTGGAGTCCTCCGGCATTGGCCGGGGACCTTTTTTGAAAAATGCGCACGGCCCCTTTAAGAGCGGGGGAGCGCGCGGGCGCGCGCCCTAAGTCCAGAGGCAGGGAAGGAGCGCGCGGCCCCAGCAGGACGGAAGGAGGACACTGAGTGCGGGTAAGGGGGGCGACGTCCCTGCCTGGCAGAGGACGCTGTTGCAGGGGAACAGCGTCCCTGCCTGGCAGAGGGCAGGGACGTCGGCGCTACATAGAAATATCGGACTAGATTGGAAGATCTAAAAACATTAAAGCAGAAACTTTGTGAAAACCAAAATTTGTATCAATATCAAAGCTTTAGGCCACAACTGTAGTCTCATATTTATTTTATTATTAATTTTACTCATATATATAGCGCCATTACATGTCAAGTATAGAGTGACACTCCCCTTGAGAAAGCACTTTAGCGAAATTTGCGGTGGTGTTTGTGACCTGGCACATCATACCATAGGTATGCACTGAGCTTGCAACAATGCCATCTGCATGACCCAATTGGCCTTTGTGATACACTAGAGATACATTTTTGTAATGTTCACTGGTAACTACAGTATATTGTTTTTTTGATGATCTACATTTTGGTCTGACGCGGCACTATTGCCTTATATTATATCTTTGACACACCACCACACCGCACCTCTCTATACTTGACATATCCTCTTTGTTTTAAACCTCATGTATATGTTCTCTATTTTGTATGATATATAGTTTTAAACTTTTGTTCAATAAACTTTATTGATTTTATTTTTTGTGTGAGTGGTTTATGGATACCTTGTGTCCATCTTTAGGTTAAAAATAAAAGGAAAATGTGTATCATATAATAATTGCACTCTGATTATACAAAATAAAAATAAGATAAAAAAATAAAATAAAAATATATATATATATTTTATTAGTTATTTACTGAAAACAAGTCATTGTTAAAAGAATATTTATAGATAAAAACACAAGAAAACAGGACACAATATTATAAACTATAAAGCATTACAATGAAAGGCCACTAGATGGCAAAAGGCTAGTACAAAGTAGAATATAAGGGTAATGCTCAGAAAATAGTGCAGTATAATCGTCTTAAATCTGGTTAGTATTACATCATATTAACTAAAAAGACCCTATATGTAGGACATGAATGAAGGAAGAGAACCAAAATGGACCCTATCAATGCTAATGCATACAGCACAATCAGAAAAAAATGTGGTAATGCAGATATAAACACAGATATAAAAAAGAAAAAAGGATACAATGTATACCACAAAAATATGAAATCTTTATTAAAGCAATGTTGCACATAGAACAATAATAAATAAAAAACATATGTAAAAGAAGAATAGTAAAATAATCCGGCTGACAGCAATATATATTACCCAAATGATGTTAACAGGCTCAAATTAAATATCAGAGATGTGGGAATAATTACACAAACATATGTAATAGCTCCATATGAAGTGCTCAAAATATAATCAAAACCACTATATAGAAATCATTATGTGTGTAAAGTATCATCTAAACTTAAATCACCACTCAGTAAACATATTAAACTGGTGCAATACACCCACATTAGCGTGTAAAAATTCAAACACCTAATACCATCCACCAAAAAGAATCATGTGGCAGGAGATCACTACCTGAGAGCCTGAATGGGGTGCTGACAGCCAGAGAAGAACGCGCCCCGACGCGCGTTTCGGTCTTGATAACCCCTGACGAAGGTTATCAAGACCGAAACGCGCGTCGGGGCGCGTTCTTCTCTGGCTGTCAGCACCCCATTCAGGCTCTCAGGTAGTGATCTCCTGCCACATGATTCTTTTTGGTGGATGGTATTAGGTGTTTGAATTTTTACACGCTAATGTGGGTGTATTGCACCAGTTTAATATGTTTACTGAGTGGTGATTTAAGTTTAGATGATACTTTACACACATAATGATTTCTATATAGTGGTTTTGATTATATTTTGAGCACTTCATATGGAGCTATTACATATGTTTGTGTAATTATTCCCACATCTCTGATATTTAATTTGAGCCTGTTAACATCATTTGGGTAATATATATTGCTGTCAGCCGGATTATTTTACTATTCTTCTTTTACATATGTTTTTTATTTATTATTGTTCTATGTGCAACATTGCTTTAATAAAGATTTCTTTATTTTGTGGTATACATTGTATCCTTTTTTCTTTTTTATATCTGTGTTTATATCTGCATTACCACATTTTTTTCTGATTGTGCTGTATGCATTAGCATTGATAGGGTCCATTTTGGTTCTCTTCCTTCATTCATGTCCTACATATAGGGTCTTTTGAATTTTTTGGATGGTCTACCATCCCATTTTTCTTGGAATACTGGTAACACTTGGTTTATTATCATTTTTATAATTATTATATTTCATTATACATCAAGATACTTTTGTATGTGTAAATTACACCAGTTTTTCTTGTTTCATTTTCTCATCATATTAACTAAGTAAAGATATATCACCCCATCAGACTCTGACGTGCATTTTGACTCTACTTCATCTTTACTTCATTGACCGTTCCATTGGGTCCTCATTGTTGTTGGAGGTTGGATGCCTACAACAAGCACTGCCTCGTCAGAGAATGACCGTTATCTGGGTGATTTGTGATAGGTTTTCCAAAATGATACATCTTGTGCCATTACATAAGTTGCCTTCCTCCTCCGAATTGGTGCCTTTGTTCCTTCAGCACGTGGTTCGGTTACACGGCATTGCTGAGAACATTGTGTCTGACAGAGGAGTCCAGTTTGTTTCCAGATTTTGGAGGACTTTTTGTTCTAAACTTGGTGTTCAATTGTCTTTCTCCTCGGCTTTTCATCCTCAGACCAATGGACAAACTGAGAGAACAAACCAGACATTGGAGACTTATCTAAGATGCTTTGTGTCTGCTGATCAGGATGACTGGGTCTCTTTTTTGCCTTTGGCTGAGTTTGCTCTTAATAATGGGGCTAGCTCTGCCACTTTGATGTCTCCATTATTCTGTAATTTTGGGTTTCACCCTCGATTTTCTTCGGACAGACGGAGGCTTCTGTCTGTCCGGGTGTTGACTCTGTTGTGGAGCGTATGCAGCAGATTTGGGACCAGGTAGTGGAGAGGTTGTCCCTCTCTCAGGAGAGGGCCCAGCGGTTTGCCAACCGGCATAGGACTGATGGTCCTCGGTTTGAAGTGGGGGACTTGGTCTGGTTGTCCTCAAGAAATATCCCTATGAGAGTTGCATCTCCTAAGTTTAAGCCTAGGTTCATTGGACCTTATAAGATCATGGAGATTCTTAATCCTGTTTCCTTTCGTTTACTTCTTCCAGGGACATTTAAGATCCATAACGTGTTCCACAAGTCCTTATTGAAGAGGTTTGTCGAGCCAGTGGTTCCTATGGCTGCGCCTCCTGACCCTGTTTTGGTTGAGGGCAATCTGGAGTATGTGGTTGAGAAAATATTGGATTCTCGTTTTTCTAGACGGAAACTCCAGTATTTGGTTAAGTGGAGAGGTTATGGTCAGGAGGACAATTCTTGGGTGTTTGCTTCGGACATCCATGCTAGGAGACTGATCCGTGCGTATCACAGAGCTCATCCTGACCGACCTGGTTGCACAAATGAGGGTTCGGTGACCCCTCCTCAAGGGGGGGTACTGTTGTGAATGTGTTAGAAATGAATTCTGAGCAGAAGCTCCCTCTGGTGGTTGCAGACAGTGCTGAACCATTCAATGAGGATTGGCAATCAGGAATTACAGACTGGCTGGATATAAGGGAGGTTCCCTCCCATCATGGTTGCCGGTGATCAATTGTTCTTGTCTCAATGTTGTTTCCTGGTTCACTTGGAAGCTTGCTGAGTCTTGCCTCTTCTCCTGCTCTCAGATAAGATATTTTCTGTTTTTTGTTTTTGTGCTTACCATTTGCATATTTCTCTGCATTTCTGTGAGGTTAGCCAGGTTTCCCCCCCGGGGGCTTGGGCTCCTCTCAGTTCCTCTGGAGCCACTGTTATTTGTTCATTTGCCTTTTCCAGTTTTTTCAGTGGCTGCGGCTTTGTTTTGTTACACCAGAGAACTAATTTAGGTGGTGGAGGTCGTGTGATCTCAGGTGTTTTTGCAATTAGTAGCGTTGGCTTTTTTTAGGGTTTTTTTTGGATTGCATTAAGTATCCTTCCTATCCGTTTCTGTCTAAGCAGATTGGGCCCCAACATTTGCTCATACTATTTTCTGTCTGTGTCTGTATTTCCTCTTGTCTAACCGCCATTACATGTTTGGGGGCTTCCTATGTTCTTTGGGGATCTGCTCCGGGGCAGATAGCTTTCCTCTTTCTATCTTTAGGTGTAGTTAACCTCTCAGGCTGTGACGAGGCGTCTAGGACCAACGTAGGTACGCTCCACGGCTGCCTTTAGTTGTGGTGGTTAGTCAGGGTACTGCAATCCAGTAGATTCCAACCTCTCTGGTGTATTGCCGTTTTTGCCTGCTCTCCTCAGCTACCAAATCATAACACAAGTGGGTCTTTAAAACCAAATATGACTCTGAAGGTAAAGTCCACAGATTTAAAGCAAGGTTGGTCTCAAAAGGATATTCTCAAAAGTATGGCGAAGATTACGAAGCTACATTTGCTCCAGTCGCTAAACAGACTACGTTCAGAGCTTTGTTAGCTGTAGCTGCTGTACAAAAGATGTATGTCAGACATTTGGATATAAAAACTGCTTTCTTAAATGGTGACATTGAGGAGGACTTATACATGACTCAACCTGAAGGTTATGTAAAAAGAGGTGAAGAGAATCTTGTTTGCCAACTACAAAAATCTCTCTATGGTCTTAAGCAATCAGCAAGAGCATGGAACACCAAGATGAATAAAGTCTTGTTGGAAGAAGGATTTAAAAGAGGTCAAGCAGATCCATGCTTATACACAAAATATACAGATGGAAAGTGGATGTATATTCTCTTATATGTGGACGATGTGATTGTAGTTCATCAAGAAGACGCAGAAATTGGAAAAATGACTGAAATTCTGAATCAGCATTTTGAAACAAAAGACCTTGGAAGTGTGACATATTATCTAGGAATCCAAATCCAGAGAGAGGAAGATGGGAGTTTTCTTCTAAACCAAAGTGCAAAAATTAATTCGATTCTGAATCAATTTGGAATGTCAGAGGCCAAAGGTATATCAACCCCAATGGAACCATCCTACCTGAAGCTGGAAGAAGAAGATGACCTGTTGCCTAACAATGAGAAATATCGTCAGGCAGTGGGGGCACTTCTGTACATATCAACTATGACTCGACCGGATATCACAACAACAGTTGGAATCCTTTGCAGATATGTGGAAAAACTGCGCCAAAGAGACTGGAATGCTGTTAAAAGACTTCTGCGATATTTGAAAGAAACGCAAGATGTAAATTTAAAACTATCTGCAGCGGGAGATCTAGAACTTACCAGCTATGTAGATGCGGATTGGGCTGGTGATTCGCGTGATCGAAAATCCACAAGCAGATACTTGTTTAAAGTTGGAGAAAGTTCAATCTCCTGGTCTAGTAGGAAACAAGTGTCTGTTGCCTTGTCATCCACAGAAGCGGAGTATGTGTCCGCAGCCTATGCAAGCCAGGAGGTCGTTTCGCTAAGACAATTGATGGACGATCTTGGCAAACCGTCAACTCAGCCGACGGTGATTTATGAGGACAACCAAGGATGCATTAAACTTGCATGCATGAAAAGATCAGTGCTAGAATCAAGCACATTGACGTCAGACACCATCATCTACGTGATCTGATAGATCGTGGCATAATTCAGTTTGTCTATTGTGAAACTGATAAGATGCTAGCTGACATTATGACAAAGCCATTGCCATGAGCCAGGTTCCAAGAATTGAGAACCACAATGGGAATAAGAGGATAAGTAGTTGTTGAGTGGTGGTGTTGGAATAATGCATATTGATTTGTATTTATTGCAACAACTACTACTGTACTGTTTGATATGTTGTGCATATTGTGAGGTTGTTAACAAAGTTTTGAAAAAAAAAAACCCTCACTCACAGACAGGATGCCTCCTCCTTCTCTTCCTGTGTTGTTGTAATGTTTTTCATGCTGCAGCTATAGCAAATATCAGGCTGATCACATTTCATGCTGTGTTGTAAGCTGTCTATACTGGATGTGAATAAATCTACATTCTCTGTTGCTGACTCCGGATGTTACGCTGGTTAATCCGCTGCTAACACACAAGCAGTGGACTGCTGCTGGAGTCATTGCTTCAAGAGGCACCACACACAGACGTATCCAAGACATGGGCTACATCTCTGTGTGACCAACAGACAACGCCAGAAGCTTCTTACCTGGGCCAAGAAGAAAAAGAACTGCACTGTTGCTCAGTGGTCCAAGGTGTTGTTTTCAGATGAATGTAAATTTTGCATTTCATTTGGAAATCAAGGTCCCAGAGTCTGGAGGAAGAGTGGAGAGGCACACAATCCAAGCTGCTTGAGGTCTAGTATGAAGTTTCCACAATCAGTGATGGTTTCAGGAGCCATGTTATCTGCTGGTGTAGGTCCACTGTGTTTTTTCAAGACCAAAGTCAGCGCAGCGTCTACCAGGGAATTTTAGAGCACTTCATGCTTCCCTCTGCCGACAAGCTTTTTGGAGATGGAAATGTAATTCTCCAGCAGGACTTGGCACCTGTCTGCATGGCCAAAAGTACTAATACCTGGTTTACAAACAACAGTATCACTGTGCTTGATAGGCCAGCAAACTCGCCTGACCTTAACCCCAGAGAGAATCTATGGGATATTGTCAAGAGGAAGATGAGAGACACCAGACCCAACAATGCAGAACAGCTGAAGGCTGCTATCAAAACAACCTGGGCTTCCATAACACCTCAGCAGTGCCACAGGCTGCAATTCAGTGAGGAAAAAGCTTTCCCTGGTACTATATAAAGTAGATTTTAATTTGCATAAAAAGCACAGCAAAAAGCAAAGTGTGAACATAGACTAATGTTTTAATGTTTCAGAAACAAAGCTGTGTAAAGACTTGTTTTTTTTACACAATGAATTGATATTTTCATTGTTAGCATTTTGGATTGCACACAACTTTTTGATCTCTTTATTTAGTTTCTTGGAAGGTAGTATGAACAGAAACATCAATTCTGACATTTTTTTAGCTGTATTTTTGGTATGCTCACTGGACTGTACAAATGACATGCTACAGGACAGAATGATTATGGTGACACATCTTGTGTATATTATATATTTGCTTTACTAATCTTGCACAATAAAAACAGCACAAAAAAACTTCTGTCTGGACATTTGAAGACCCATAACATTTTTTTTTTTTTTTTGCACAACAAGCAACCGTTTACATTTGTGCAATTTTGTGACACATAGGTTTGTTTTTTGGGCTGTTTTGTGTTATTATTTTAGAATTGAGAAAAGCAAAAATAGCAATGCTGGAATTGTGCTTTCTTATTTTTTTAATCATGCGGGATAAATAATGTGATAATTTAATAGTTTAGGGCAGTATAGATACAAGGATACTGATGTAAGTTTTTTTTTATATTTCACATTCTAAAGCATTTATACTGGGGAATATTTTTCTTTTTTTTTTATTCCTACTAGGAACCATAACCTTTTTTGAGCCTGATCTCTCATATAATGTGCCTACTCAGGCTTGGACTGGCCCACTATTGATGAATCCCTCAGTAGTCCCCATTGCAGGTGTGGGCCACCGCCACCCAATATGAGCAAAGTAACACTTGATTCACTGTGTAAAGACAAAGACTGCATTTAATTATTCATTAAAAAAATTAACCAATTGATCATATGGAAGTATAATGTAATATTTGCATGTATTTAGGCCACAAGGTCAACGTTACTTAGCAGTTTCTTGCATGATTCAACTATTGACTACATGATCTGATATCTCATTACACCCTTACCCCTGTTTGTCTGCTTAAGTGTTTGTCATTTTATTGGTACATATATAGTTCCATGTGAACTAATATGTATGGTATTAATTCTAATAAATAATATATTTTACTTTTGTGTAGTGTGGTACATTATTTGTAGGATTTAGGGTCTATAAAGAGTAGCAAGATTGTAGACATGGTACAGTAAATGTTTAAGCCCTTCCCACAGCAGACAGTTTGGGCTTTCGTGACAAGCCCTATATGTTTTAAATGTGATGTGTAAATTTATGTAATATTATTTTTTTATATGCTTCTAAATGTCACAGTGATACTGAGAAGGGGCAATAAACATGGAGCTTCCCAGGCTAGTAGTAATAGCTTGCAGCTGTCTACGTAGACTTTACTGGTTATTGAAAAGGTGGTACCACCCAAAAAAATGATGTGAAGTTCTTCCTATCTACTATATAATCGTCTAATTCTGTCTGTCTGTAACGGAAATCCCGCGTCGCTGATTGGTCGCACCCGGCTGGACGTCCTGTCCACCTCTCTGCTCAGCTGCCTCCGGATTGGATGTGGGTGTTGCTGCGGGAGTGGTGAGAGCACACCCCTTGGATACCCGACCGCGGCCTTAGCAACGTCACAGGGACTGTCACAGAACCTGTGTTAGAGATCAAATGGAGGGGAAAATGAGCAAATGGAGGGGAAAATAATTATTGCGGCGTGATGGCATGATGTGCGTGGGCGGCGGTGGGTGCTGACGCCGGCCCTGCGTAGTTTACTCATGTTTACTAAACAAGTTCTCTCAGTCACAGGGTGATGTAGTTCAGTCACGTTTACTGGACAAGTTCTCTCAGTCACAGTGCGACATAGTTCACTCACGTTTACTGAAGACGTTCAGTCACTACTACATATTCTAGAATACCCGATGCATTAGAATCGGGCCACTGTTATGTTTTGGTAGCTGAGGAGAGCAGGCAAAAACGGCAATACACCAGAGAGGTTGTAATCTACTGGATTGCAGTACCCTGACTAACCACCACAACTAAAGGCAGCCGTGGAGCATTCCTACGTTGGTCCTAGATGCCTCGTCACAGCCTGAGAGGATAACTACACCTAAAGATAGAAAGAGGAAAGCTATCTGCCCCAGAGCAGATCCCCAAAGAACATAGGAAGCCCCCAAACATGTAATGGCGGTTAGGCAAGAGGAAATACAGACACAGACAGAAAATAGTATGAGCAAACGTTGGGGCCCAATCTGCCTAGACAGAAACGGATAGGAAGGATACTTACTGCAATCCAAAAAACCCTAAAAAAAAAGCCAACGCTACTAATTGCAAAAACACCTGAGATCATACGACCTCTACCACCTAAATTAGTTCTCTGGTGTAACAAAACTCAGCCACAGCCACTGAAAAAATTGGAAAAGGCAAATGAACAAACAACAGTGGCTCCAGAGGAACCGAGAGGGGCCCAAGCCCCCCGGGGAGGGGATCCTGGCCAACCTCACAGAAATGCAGAGAAAAATGCAAATGGCAAGCACAAAATCAAAAAACAGAAAATATCTCATCTGAGAGCAGGAAAAGAGGCAAGACTCAGCAAGCTTCCAAGTGAACCAGGAAACAACGTTAAGACAGGAACA
Source organism: Oophaga sylvatica (assembly GCA_033576555.1). Taxonomy (NCBI): domain Eukaryota; kingdom Metazoa; phylum Chordata; class Amphibia; order Anura; family Dendrobatidae; genus Oophaga; species Oophaga sylvatica. Next base: position 813,129,818 of record JARQOD010000001.1, read on the forward strand.
ATTGATCACCGGCAACCATGATGGGGGGAAACCTCCCTTATATCCAGCCAGTCTGTAATTCCTGATTGCCAATCCTCATTGAATGGTTCAGTACTGTTTGTAACCACCAGAGGGAGCTTCTGCTCAGAATTCATTTCTAAAACATTCATAACAGTACCCCCCCCTTGAGGAGGGGTCACCGAACCCTCATTTGTGCAACCAGGTCGGTCAGGATGAGCTCTGTGATACGCATGGATCAGTCTCCTAGCATGGATGTCCGAAGCAAACACCCAAGAATTGTCCTCCTGACCATAACCTCTCCACTTAACCAAATACTGGAGTTTCCGTCTAGAAAAACGAGAATCCAATATTTTCTCAACCACATACTCCAGATTGCCCTCAACCTAAACAGGGTCAGGAGCCGCAGCCATAGGAACCACTGGCTCGACAAACCTCTTCAATAAGGACTTGTGGAACACGTTATGGATCTTAAATGTCCCTGGAAGAAGTAAAAGAAAGGAAACAGGATTAAGAATCTCCATGATCTTATAAGGTCCAATGAACCTAGGTTTAAACTTAGGAGATGCAACTCTCATAGGGATATTTCTTGAGGACAACCAGACCAAGTCCCCCACTTTAAACCGAGGACCATCAGTCCTATGCTGGTTGGCAAACCGCTGGGCCTTCTCCTGAGAGAGGGACAACCTCTCCACTACCTGGTCCCAAATCTGCTGCATACGCTCCACAACAGAGTCAACACCCGGACAGACAGAAGCCTCCATCTGTCCCGAAGAAAATCGAGGGTGAAACCCAAAATTACAGAAAAATGGAGACATCAAAGTGGCAGAACTTGCCCTATTATTAAGAGCAAACTCAGCCAAAGGCAAAAAAGAGACCCAGTCATCTTGATCAGCAGACACAGAGCATCTCAGATAAGTCTCCAATGTCTGGTTTGTTCTCTCAGTTTGTCCATTGGTCTGAGGATGAAAAGCAGAGGAGAAGGACAATTGAACACCAAGTTTAGAACAAAAAGTCCTCCAAAATCTGGAAACAAACTGGACTCCTCTGTCAGACACAATGTTCTCAGGAATGCCGTGTAACCGAACCACGTGCTGAAGGAACAAAGGCACCAATTCGGAGGAGGAAGGCAACTTAGGGAATGGCACAAGATGTATCATCTTGGAAAACCTATCACAAATCACCCAGATAACGGTCATTCGCTGAGAAACAGGGAGGTCGGAAATAAAATCCATAGAGATATGGGTCCATGGTCTCTTGGGCACAGGCAATGGCATCAACAAACCACTAGAGCGAGAGCAAGGCTTGGAGTGAGAGCAAGTCCCACAGGACTGCACAAACTCCCTGACGTCACGAGACAAAGTAGGCCACCAAAAGGACCGACTCACCAAGTCTCTGGTACCAAAAATTCCGGGATGACCAGCCAACACGGAACAATGAATCTCAGACATCACACTCTTCTTCCACTGGTCTGGGACAAACAATTTCCCAACAGGGCAGCGCTCGGGTTTATCCTCCTGACACCCTTCCAGAGCCAGTCTCAAATTGGGCGAGATGGTGGAAAGAACTACACCCTCTTTCAAAATAACAGCAGGATCAGATAACTCAGGAGAGTCCGCAAGGAAACTCCTCGAGAGGGCATCCGCCTTAACATTCTTAGTGCCAGGAATAAAGGAAACCACAAAATTAAAACGTGTGAAAAACAAGGCCCACCTGGCCTGTCTAGGATTAAGTCGCTTGGCTGATTCCAGATAAACCAGATTCTTATGGTCCGTGAGGACCACAACCTGATGTTTGGCTCCCTCCAGCCAATGTCTCCACTCTTCAAAAGCCCACTTCATGGCCAATAACTCCCGATTACCCACGTCATAATTACGTTCAGTTGGAGAAAATTTTCGAGAGAAAAAAGCACAAGGGTTACTTTTAGAGGTCTCAGGATCTCTTTGGGAAAAAACGGCACCTGTCCCAATTTCAGAGGCATCAACCTCCACCTGAAATGGCAGAGAAACATCAGGCTGCCGTAGAACAGGAGCAGAAGTGAATCTCTGCTTAAGTTCCTGAAACGCAGAGACTGCCTCAGGAGGCCATTTCACCATATCAGAACCCTTTTTGGTCAAATCAGTCAATGGTTTAACAATAACAGAGAAATTACCAATAAATTTACGATAAAAATTGGCAAAACCCAAGAATCTATGAAGAGCCTTTAATGAAGTAGGTTGGACCCAATCACAGATGGCCTGAACCTTGACCGGGTCCATTTCAATAACAGATGGAGACAAAATGAATCCCAGAAATGAGATCCTCTGTACGCCAAAAAGACACTTTGATCCCTTCACATACAGAGCATTCTCTCTCAAAATCTGGAACACAGTCCGAACATGTTTCACATGAGAGTCCCAGTCATTGGAAAAAATCAAGATATCATCCAAATAAACAATCAGAAATTTATCCACAAAATCCCTGAAAATGTCATTCATGAAGGACTGGAAGACAGAAGGAGCATTAGTGAGCCCAAAGGGCATCACTAGGTACTCAAAATGCCCCTCTGGGGTATTAAACGCCGTCTTCCATTCATCCCCGTGCTTAATGTGAATAAGGTTATATGCCCCCCTGAGGTCAAGCTTGGTAAACCAAGTAGCACTTTTCACCCTGGAAAACAGGTCAGAAATCAAGGGTAACGGATATTGATATTTCACAGTGATTGTTCAAGAGACGATAATCAATACACGGCCTTAATGAACCATCCTTTTTGGCCACAAAGAAAAAACCGGCACCCAAGGGTGAAGAGGATGGTCTGATATGACCCTTCTCCAATGACTCCTTGATATAAGACCGCATAGCGTCATGTTCAGGTACAGACAAGTTAAAAAGGCGACCTTTAGGGAATTTACTACCAGGCACTAATTCAATAGCGCAGTCATAGCTCCTATGGGGGGCAAGGATGCAGATTTACTTTCGCTAAACACATCAGAAAAATCAGTCAAAAAGTCAGGAACATCTTGAGCCTGGGGAGAGGCAGAAAAAACAGGAGTGTTGGCATTAACACATTGGCAGCCCCAACTGGTTACAGACACAGATTTCCAATCCAAAACAGGATTTATGAGACTGTAACCAAGGGAAACCTAGTACAATAATGTCATGCAGATTATACAACACCAAAAATTTGCAAATCTCCTGATGATCAGGTTTAACCCTCATTATCACCTGAGTAGAAAACTGGGGTTTATTCTCCGCCAAAGGGGTAGAATCAATCCCCAGTAGGGGAATAGACTTCCGTAGGGCATCAAGTGAAACCCACAACGTTTAGCAAAATCAAAATCCATCAGGTTAATAGCTGCTCCTGAATCAACAAAAGCCTGAGCAGAAAATGTGGACAGGGAGCAAATCAGGGTAACAGTCAACAGAAATTTAGTCTGAACACTACCCAAGACAACTGAGCGTGCAAAACGTCTTCCCCGCTTAGGGCAGACTGAAATAGCATGAGAGGCATCACCACAGTAGAAACATAACCCATTGCGTTTTCGAAACTCATGACGCTGTGCCCCAGAAGCCACTCTATCACACTGCATGGGTTCAGAAGCTGGTTCACAAGGCAACACTATTCCATGCATACTTCTACGCTCACGCAAACGTCTGTCAATTTGAATCACTAATGACATAGAATCATTGAGACCAGAGGGAGCAGGGAAACCCACCATAACATCTTTTACATTCTCTGACAGACCCTTCCGAAAAAGGGCTGCCAAAGCATCATCATTCCATTTGGTCAGGACTGCCCACTTTCGGAATTTCTGACAGTACAATTCAGCGTCCTCAAGCCCCTGATTTAATGCCAACAAGGTTTTTTCAGCTTGATCAGTGACATTAGGTTCATCGTACAATAACCCCAGAGCCAGAAAAAATGCATCAACATTACTCAAAACAGGGTCCCCAGGTGTCAGGGAAAAAGCCCAATCCTGAGGATCGCCGTGCAGGAGAGAGATGACAATTTGAACCTGCTGTGCTGCGTTCCCTGAGGACTTAGGTTTTAAGGCAAAAAACAACTTACAATTATTTTTGAAATTCAGAAATTTAGCTCGATCCCCCAAAAACAAATCTGGCATGGGGATCCTGGGTTCCACAACTGGCAACCTAGCAAGAAAGGTAGCAATACTCCGAACCTCAGTGGCAAGCTGATCCACACGGCCAGACAACTGTGCAAACTCCATTGAGAAAAAAAAATCCTCCTCAGCACCCAGAGAAAAAGAGGGAAAAAATGCAAAAAAAAAAATCTCTGACAACTGACAACCATTTTTTGTTTCCACACTATTTTTCCCTTCTGTGAGTACCATACAATTTTCAGTTTGGCCGGTGATACTGTTATGTTTTGGTAGCTGAGGAGAGCAGGCAAAAAAGGGCAATACACCAGAGAGGTTGGAATCTACTGGATTGCAGTACCCTGACTAACCACCACAACTAAAGGCAGCCGTGGAGCGTTCCTACGTTGGTCCTAGACGCCTCGTCACAGCCTGAGAGGATAACTACACCTAAAGATAGAAAGAGGAAAGCTATCTGCCCTGGAGCAGATCCCCAAAGAACATAGGAAGCCCCCAAACATGTAATGGCGGTTAGACAAGAGGAAATACAGACACAGACAAAAAATAGTATGAGCAAACGTTGGGGCCCAATCTGCCTAGACAGAAACGGATAGGAAGGATACTTACTGCAATCCAAAAAAAACCCTAAAAAAAAAGCCAACGCTACTAATTGCAAAAACACCTGAGATCACACGACCTCTACCACCTAAATTAGTTCTCTGGTGTAACAAAACTCAGCCGCAGCCACTGAAAAAATTGGAAAAGGCAAATGAACAAACAACAGTGGCTCCAGAGGAACCGAGAGGGGCCCAAGCCCCCCGGGGAGGGGAACCTGGCCAACCTCACAGAAATGCAGAGAAAAATGCAAATGGCAAGCACAAAAACAAAAAACAGAAAATATCTTATCTGAGAGCAGAAGAGGCAAGACTCAGCAAGCTTCCAAGTGAACCAGGAAACAACGTTAAGACAGGACCAATTGATCACCGGCAACCATGATGGGGGGAAACCTCCCTTATTTCCAGCCAGTCTGTAATTCCTGATTGCCAATCCTCATTGAATGGTTCAGTACTGTTTGTAACCACCAGAGGGAGCTTCTGCTCAGAATTCATTTCTAAAACATTCATAACAGGCCACCATCTAGTCTTTAATAACCAGCAAAGGTTAAGCAGACAGCTGTGGGATGATAGTAATAGGCTGTGAAAGAGGCCATGGATATTTGCCCCCTCCTAGACTAAAAACACCAGCTTTCAGCTGCCCCAGAAATGGCACATCCATTGCGTTGACAAGCAGGATAATAGTTTTGGGGTTGATGTCAACTGTTTTTTGTCCGCTGATATCAAGCCCAGGAGTTAGTAATGGAGAGATGTTTATCAGACATCCCCATTACTAACCCCGTACTCAAAGTAATAAAGACACAAGCAGAAAAAAAATGGACTTTACTCCCCAAGGGGTTTGCACATTAATGAGCAGGACAGTTTTACAATTCTGACCAGTGTCACTTTATGCGGTAATAACTCTGGAATGGATTCCACAGTTTTTTCGTGACATATTGTATTTCATGATAGTGGTAAAATTTGATTGGTATGACTTGCATTTAATTGTGGAAAAAAACAGCAATTTTTCAAAAATTTGGAAAATTTAGCAATTTTCAAAGTTTGAATTCTTATGCCCTTAAATCAGAGAGGTATGTCACACAAAATAGTTAATAAATAACATTTCTCACATGTCTACTTTACATCAGCAACATTTTTTAAACAATTTTTTTTTATTTTCGCAAGGCTATTAGGAAAAAATGGACCCAAAATTTGTTGCACAATTTATCCTGAGCCTGCTGATGCCCCATATGTGGGGGAAAACCATTGGGTGCACAGCAGAGTGCAGAAGGGAAGGAGCACCATTTGACTTTTTCGATGCAAAATTTGCTGGAACAATTAGTGAACACTATGTTTTGTTTGGAGAGCCCCTGATTTGACTAAACAGTAAATCCCCCACAAGTGACACCATTTTGGAAACTAGACCCCTCAGGGACATTACCTAGATGCATGGTGAGCACACTGAACACCCAGGTGCTTCACAGAAGTTTATAATGTTGAGCCGTGAAAATAAAAAAAAAAAAAATTTTTCCAACAAAAATGTTTTTAGCCCCAAATTTAGTATTTTCATAAGGGTAACAGGAGAAATTGCACAGTACAATTTGTTTTGCAATTTCTTTGGAGTACGACGATACCCCATATGAGGGAGAAAACTACAATTTGGGTGCACGGCAAGGCTCGGAAGGGAAGATTATTTTACTTTTTGAATGCAAAATTTGCTTTAATGAGTAGCAGATGCCTTGTCCCGTTTGGAGAGCCCTTGATGTTCCTAAACAGTGGAAACCCCCCAAAAGTGACCCCATTTTGGAAACTAGACCCCCCCAAGGCTTCACAGACGTTTATAACATTGAGCTGTAAAAATATAAAAACTCGCCTTTTCCCCACAAAAATGTTTTTTAGCCCCAAATTTTGCATTTTCATAAGGTTAACAGGAGAAATTACACCAAACAGTTTGCTGTGCAATGTCTCCTAAGTACGCAGATACCCCATATGTGTGGGAAAACTACTTTTGCGGCATAGTGCAAAGCTCAAAAAGGAAGAAGTACCATATTGGAGTTCAGATATTGCTGAAATGGTTTGAGGGGGCCATGTCACATTGGCAGAGCCTCTGAGGTGCCAGAACAACAGAAACCCCCCCATATGTGAACTCATTTTGCAAACTACATCCAATAATTTAATCTAGGGGTGCAGTGATCATATTGGCACCACATGTGCCTCACAGAATTTTATACCATTGAGCAGTGAAGAAAGAATAAATTACATTTTTATCACTAAAATGTTGTTTTAGCCCTAAATTTTTAATTTTTCTGAGGGGTAATAGGAGACATTTTTACAACAAACTGAGGTCCATGTTTTCTTGAGTGCGCCAATACAGTGCATATAATCGAGAAATATTTTTCAGGCTCAGTGCAAAGCTCAGAAGGGAAGGAGTGCCATATTATAGTACAGATTTTACTCTTATGGTTTGCGAGTGCCATGACCCACTGGGAGAGCCCTTGAGGTGCCACCACAGAAGAACCCCCCATAAGTGAAACCATTTTACAAACTACACCTCTCAACCAATTCATCTAGGGGTGCAGTGATCATATTGACACCACGGCCACGGGTGTGTCACATAATTTTATACCATTGTCCAGTGAAGAAAAAATAATACAATTTTTACCAACAAAATTTTCTTTAGCCCCAGATTTTACATTTTCACACAAGAAGTGGGTAAAAATGGCAACAAAATGTGCCCAATTTCTACTGAACCTGGCAATACCCTTATATGTGGCTGTACAGTACTGCTTAGCCACACAGCGAGACTCAGGAGGGACAGAGCACTATTTACCTCATGGAGCACAGATTTTCCTGGAATAATCTGCGGACTCCATATACAGAACCCCTAAGTGCAAGAAGAGCAGAATCCCTCTCTCAATTATAGCGATTTGGAAATTTATCTACAGGTGTAGTGGTGATTTTGACTCCATGGGTGTTTTCCAGAAACAAGCAGCAGTGGATGTTGCGGGTTGAAAATTACAAACTGCCACTGTAGTGACCAGTATGTTTGGCCCAGCTCATGCTTCTAGAGATAAGCACCAGTTAGTTAGCAGGGTTCTCATCACTTCAGCAATGCCAAACAAGTGGTCGCGATATGTGGATTAGGCACACTGGGGCTCAGAAGGGAAGGGGGCATTTGAATTTGGGAGTGCAAAATTTGATTAATTTCTTTTGGAGGGTGAGGAGCCATTTCACTTTTCCAGAGCCTTTGCACTACCAGTAACGTGGAAGCCCCCTATATTTCCATTAAGAGATAACAGACCTGAGTGGGTACTTGCTTTTTTTTGTCTATTGAGTTGAAGCTTTTGTTAGGAACATTTTACACAAAGTTTGGGATCACATTTATCCTCTATGCTGAGAGTAGTACTTAGGACATATTACTCGTCAAACTGAATTTGACAGGTGGTCCCGCCCCCTATCAATTTGATGTCCTCTTGATAGTGATTTGATATCCTTGGGATATCAAAGCTGTTGTGTGTACTTCCTACCAGCAATGTATCTGATTCTCATTTTGATATGAATTTATATTCCTCAGCCAAGTATTTATTTTCTATAAGGATTTTTAAAGCGTACTACTAATATGCTGCTGTGTTTTCAGCGGAATGTAATGAGTGTGAAAAGTAATTTTCAGTCTACGCTACTCTGTTTTTTCTAGCACTGTCATAAATCAGCAGTTGTTTTCTTGAAATGAGGTAAACGACATGTGTTTTCACAGCCGATGTGTAATATATGGCGCTGTTTATTGTGGACATGGTAATAAAACAAATATCTGTTTTTCTAGCCGTGATAGATAGTTGGTTATGTTTTCTGAACCAGATTCCCATATTAGTAGACTATATATGTACCAATATGCTGGACAGATTCTGATATTTATGCTATGAGAACTGACATGACAAATGTAAAAATTACAAACAGATGTAGAAGAGAGCGATCATGTTAAAAAAGCCTTTGTCAGAATTTTCTACACACAGCTGAGCAAACATTCTGGTCAAGGGAATGAAGCGAGACAAACACATCTCTGTTGAATAAGATAGCAAATGTGACGCTCTATCTTTAAGGGCTCATACTCACTGGCTGGAAAAAAATCGGTCCGTTTTCTGCAGGAAAAAAACGGTACATTTGTTGTAAAAAGGCATGCGATTTTGATGCGATTTTAAATCGCACCATGCTTTTTCCATCAGTTTTCCATCTGTATGCAATGCGATTTTAACATGAAGTTTTACATAGAGCAGTTATCTCTATGTAAAAAGTCATGTAAAAATCACATTGTAAAAAAAAATGTACACAAAAAGCAAATAATTATATATATATATACATATATATATGTATATATATATATAGGTCATACACTTCTACATAGTATAATAGCCGCTAATTCATCCCTGGCTATACTGTAAAATCACACTGACAGCTTTAATAAAGAATAGAAAGAATACATATACACACATAGAAAACATATATATATGTAATTGTGACATATATATACATATATTTATAGTTGATACACTTCTACATACTGTAATAGCTGCTAATTCAATTGCCGGCTTTTGTGAAATCACAAAAGCCGACATGAAATGATACATTGTTTAGACACAGTTAAGCATGTCATTTCATGTATTTTGATATATGGTTTTAACTTACAATTACATAAGTGTATGTGTGCAAAATTTCAGACATGTAGGGGTTAATTAAAGGTGTAAATTCGTTGAAAAAAAATGCGTGGGCTCCCGCTGTATTTTCTCCACCAGACAGACAAAGCCAGCGAGTGGGGGCAGATAATAATAGCCTAGGGAGGGTACATTTTTTTTTGTGCCCCCCCTGGCTACTAACATCTGCCCCCAGACACCCCAGAAAGGGCAAATCTCTAATTAGATTCGCCCTTTCTGGCACTTTGCCCGTCTATTCCCATTGCCCTGTAGCGGTGGCGAATGGGTTAATAAGGGGTTAAAGCCACCTTGCTATTGAAAGGTCACTTTAAGCCAGGTTAATAATTGAGAGCTGTCAATTAGACAACTATCAATTATTAATCCTATTGAAGGAAATAAAAAAATCACACACACTTTAAGAATAAATAATTTTAATGAAATAAAAACACATTTTTTTGACTATCTTTTATTAAACTCTTAATCCCTGCGAAGCCCTTGATCTTCTATAATAAAGAAAAAATAATAAAACAATATTATTCTTACCTATCTGGCGATCTGTCACGTCCCACGATGTAATCCTTCACAAAGGGTTAACTAGCAATCAGCTAAGCAGCGCAAGTAATCCTGCGTGCTCAGCTGAAAGCTCATGAATGAATGAGCTTATCTCCTGCCGACAGGAGAGGATGTGATTAATGAATGAAGCTTAATTGATTGTGTCCCACTTTCACTTTAGGTCAGGTCACTGAAGTGAAAGTGGCAATAAATCAATTAAGCTCCATTCATTAATCACTTCCTCTCCTTTCGCTGGGAGATAAGCTCATTCATTCAGGGGGTAACAGCTCAGCAGGCAGCATTTAGCTCTCTGCTAACTGTAACCTGTTAACCCTTTCTGATGGATTACAGCGTGGGACCTGACTGTGCATCGGATTGGTAAGAATAATTTTGCTTTTTTATTTTATTTTTATTTCAGGAAATGGTTTTAGCAGGAAAATAAAATATGGTCAAAAACTGTGTGATTATTTAATTAAACTTCTTTTTTATTAAACTGTGTGTGTTTGATTTTTCTATCATACAATAGGATTAATAATTGATAGTTGTCTAATTGACAGCTCTCAATTATTAACCTGGCTTAAAGTCACCTTTCAATTGCAAGGTGGCTTTAACCCCTTATTAACCCATTCGCCACCGCTACAGGGCAATGGGAATAGACGGGCAAAGTGCCAGAAAGGGCGAATCTAATTAGAGATTTGCCCTTTCTGGGGTGTCTGGGGGCAGATGTTAGTAGCCAGGGGGGGCACAAAAAAATGTACCCTCCCTAGGCTATTATTATCTGCCCCCATTCGCTGGCTTTGTCTGTCTGGTGGAGAAAATACAGCGGGAGCCCACGCTATTTTTTTTCAACGAATTTACACCTTTAATTAACCCCTACATGTCTGAAATTTTGCACACATACACTTATGTAATTGTAAGTTAAAACCATATATCAAAATACATGAAATGACATGGTTAACTGTGTGGAAACAATGTATAATTTCATGTCGGCTTCTGTGATTTCACAAAAGCCGGCAATTGAATTAGGGGCTATTATACTATGTAGAAGTGTATGAACTATAAATATATATATATGTATGTGTCACAATGTCATGTATATATATATATATATATAATATATATATATATATATGTATTCTATGTGTATGTATCTAGTGTTTTGTGAGCTGTCAGTGTGATTTTACAGTAGCCGGGGATGAATTGCCGGCTTTTCAAAGGAGACTGGTGCATATAAATCGGACAGCACTTGCATGGTGCGAGTGCTGTGCGTTTTTTAATCGCACCCATTGACTTGCATTGGCGATTATCATCCCAAAATCGCATCAAATCGCAGCATGCTGCGATTTTTTTCTCACACCAATTTCTGATGAGAAAAAAATCGCAAATGAGAACTCACCTATTGACTAACATTGGTCAGATTTGAATCCAATTTTTTTTCCTCTGATTTTCATCCGTTTTCGGCGCCAGTGAGTATGAGCCCAAAAGCTGATAATCTCGCACATATAAAATCTGACACGATTCTATAATTTCTTTGCTTATCATGAGTAAAGTTCTGTAAAATCTTATTGAACAAAAAGCCGCGGGCTAGATAATGCAGGAAATATATGCAATAATGTCCACATACAGTACTATACGTATCCTGAATTTGCCTGTTTTGATAATAATAAGACTCACAATTCTTGTTCAAGAATGTCACAAACTCGCGCGGAAAGATACTATCCGCACAAAAGCCGTAGCTATCAAAAAATATGTCATTCTTATCATCGCAGAGTACAATCAATATCCTGTGGCATCCGGCTTGACACGACGGATCTGTATTCACGATGAATGCTACAGGTCATTGATTTATTCGTTGTGCTGGCAGCAAATCACACAGAAACACGCCGCCGAACAGTCGCTCTGTATAGCTATCCCCTTCAGCACCGCCGTAAGTTGTAGACTATCCACCATTAATTAATTAAAATTGTACAAGATCTCTCTTCTATTATTAATTTCCAGAATGGCGGGGTTGATTACAAAAACAAGCATATTTATCGTATGGGGCGTCGGTAGCGCAAATCGGACTTCGGCACGCAGGTTACCTGTTTTAGTGAGCGAGAAATGTCCACCAGGTTCTTGATCAGGTGATAAATCAAATGCAAGCACGATCTATGGCCATGGCACAATCAGCTTTCTGCTTACCGAATATATGGGCGAGAGCCATATACTCTCTGATGGCTAAATCAACATTAAAATTAGGATTATAAGGCCTCGCCGGGATCTGCTGTCCATCCAGGTAGAGGGCTGCGTGGTTGATATTGTAGTGATGGAAGAGCAGCGGGTTTCTGGCATGAGAGCCGATAAATGCTTCATTATCTACAAAGCCCAATATAACCGTTTTAGGTATCTGTCCTAGGAAGAGATTCTCGTGGTTCGTGATCCGTGTTCCAGTGGCTATACTGTACACTTACATGCATGTCCGGTCAATAGCGTACTTGGCTGTTGCTGACAAGAGGGCCTGACTGTGGCCTATTCGGACTGACGGAGATACCTGCAACTCTCTTTACAAAGAGAGCAGCTTGCGTGATTTGCACTTTCAGCGGTTTGGCCTCAGCCGACATGAGGTAGAAAGCATCCTTATTTCTCGTTAACTTAACCTTAAGGTCGAGTCCGTTCAATATTAGCTTTGGTTGATTAAATATATCACCAAAAATTGGCCCCAAGAGATCCAGAGGTTTGGAGTGGGAAGTTGCAGCGGCTCTTTTAACAAATCCCGCATTTGCGCCATCCAAGCTTCGGTCATTATGATGTCCCGCTGTGTCTTTATAGAACAAACCGGCGGTAAATTGCAAGGACAGCATCTGCGAGCTGTAATTTAAAAGGGTCTCTATGTACGCTCTATAGCTGTAGAGATTGTCCAATTGTGAGATAACTCGGTCTCCCAGAGTACTATCGACCTGGTTAAAAAGAGTAGCTAGAGGATAGTTTATGAGCGCTACACTCGCACCATCGGCGATAGCCGAATTATTCTGCTTGACGATGCGACAATTTATGTACAGCAGGGTGTTATTCAGGTCGTAATAATAATCCCCGCTCCCTGATATGAAAAATTCCAGCAGGGTATTGTCCGACAGAGCGGCAACCGGTTGAACTTCTACAAATAGGGATTTCTCTATACTCGTCTGTGTCGGGGGTATGTCAAAAATATCCAGTTCACATTTTGCGCACTCTACAGAAGCATCATGCAGGAAAGCCATATTGGTCAGAAGATGTCCTCCTCAGCGAGTCTCATTAGTTTCTGACGGGGTCGTCTCTTGGATGTTTTTTTATTCATGAGCATCGGGGTAAAGGCGGGCACGCACGTCTCTTTCTTTTTTGTGATTTTTTAGTGACATAAATTAGCCCGCACCATTTTGCTGGGACTGTGTATTTATCCTGTTCATAAGGGCTGATGAGACAGTAGTGACAGCGTCTTTAGCAATGTTTTTGACAGCTGTCTTCACGTGCGATTTTACCAGTTCTAAGCCCTTTCTGAAAAGCGGTACTGCACGGCAAAATAAGCCTTTAAATATCTCTGCCAGTCCGGATCCATACATGTACTCGGTCCCCCTGAACACCTCTAACCCGTGCCCCGACTGGGCAATATAGTAGCGGGCATAAACAGCGGGGTCTCCGTACGGCCTTTGAGCCAGCATTTTTAGCGTGCTATTCGCGCCTCTTCCGGAAATGTTGTCTCACAATACTCTTTCTGTATTTGAATTTAACAGGGGTGCCTTGGTCTGATAAGATGGAGATTGTCACAGAATCAAAATGATGCTTGCATAAGGGCACGTAATCGGGAAGTGTGTATTGAAGAGTGGTAATTTCACCGCTCTTGCCGCTTATCTGCGCCATTCTCAGAAGTTGAACGTAACTATCCCCCACAAGCTGATGCTGAATTATATCTGTATACACATATAATGTATAAAACCCCGCTTTTATATTGGCATAAATCTTCTTCCGCTCAACCAGGTTATCGTACGTCTCAATGTGTGGTTGGAGTACTAAAATATGCGCCAATTTCTGACCCGGAGCAAACTGTATCGTAGGGGAATCCGATAGGGTAACATTCCTCTTAACATCGTCATAACGCAGTTTAAATCCGGCGCTGGAAATCTTCAATATATCAATTCTCTCATTAATAGCCCGTATGAGGTCTGTGATTGTCAAATAAAAACCCGACTTTACGTAATATTCCTTTAACACATCGCCGCGTTTTCCTATATAGAAATTCCCATCATCCTGTTCAAACGTGTACCATGTATGGGGATAATGAATCTCAGTTAGCGCAACTTCGTATTGGCCTGAAAGATGAACAGGCTTAGATAATTTTGTGGTATACTCAGCGATTGTATTTTCAGGGTATATATCGCCAGATGCGTTGGGAGGGTGATAAAGAATAATCCAGCTTCCATGATTATATGTCTGTCAGCTCTGAAGCCGGTATCCAAGTATTAAATTTCTCCGGATACCCATGCCATTTAATAAAACAATGAATCTCGCCCCTGACACGTTTTTTTCTCAAAATCTTCTCTACTCGGTAGACACGATTCTCATCGAAAGGTATTTTTTGCAACTCTTCCTTATAAAATGATCCCTCGACAACTTCGCCCGCTAAATCGCTAATTTTATAAAGAGGCTTATGAAATTTATTGGAGATGGCGTTAATTAAAAATATCTCCTCCTTGCTGAACGTCTTTTAACCTTTCGTAAAAGGGTTGTTAAAACGGGATATCCTGACATGATCTCCGATTTTTAAAGTGGGTTTAATATGTTTATTAGTCATACTAGCGCTATAAATATTTTTCCATATTTGTAACAAATTTTGCTTCGTCACATCGCACGGACGGGTGCGAATCGTAGTGTGAAAGGTGTGATTGTAACTGTGTACCAGACTGGGTAAAATATCGATATACCTAAAGGTATTATGCCTCGTGAGATAGCGCCACATACGAGTTTTTAATGTACTATTACATCGCTCTACTATAGCGGCCTTTACGGTATTGTTGGTAAAAAATTGATGAATTTTATGTATTTTCCAAATACGCTTCATGTGCGAATTCATAAATTCTTTGCCACTATCCGTCTGTAATTTCTGCGGCGTACGTCAGTTGCTTTCAAATATTAATTCGAATGAACGAGCTACAGTTGCGCTGGTCTTGTTGGGCATCGCGACAACCCACGCGTGTTTGGAGAGTACGTCAATCACAGTCTGGAGATATTTCACATCATAATTTTCCCTTGAATATTCAATTAAGCTAACCAAATCCGCTTGCCACTGCGAATCAACGTCCGCGACATAAATCTTATTTGTGGCGAATCTTTTTCTTACAGGCTTATGTAGAGTGTAAGCATCTTGTTTATTCAGCAAATCAATAGCTTACGGCTTTTTTATACCGCTATTTCTAACTTCTCTGAATAGGCTTGCAATACCGCTGAATGAGGCTGGAGCTTCAGGCGTGAAATATTGCTTCTCTAATATTGTTTCAGCGCGTTTAGTCGCCATGATTGGATAAATGAATGTGTGGCGATGATCAGAAATTCAAGCGTATAAAATGTCGGATTTTAATCCAGCTATATCGTAATTGTATTAATACACGCAATAACTGTGCTAGCAGAAGGCTTGTGTAGGAGGGGGAGTAACTGGGATGATTTTTTTTTTCTGTGTGTTTCTGGGGGTGTTGACAGAAGGCGTGTTTTCTGCTAGCCGAAATAAATTCATGGAGCTGCAGCGTGCTAGGAGATCTGTCAGTTGTAAACTTCCAGGGCACGTGCGATTCCAAGCATCTCAGAACTAATCTTAATGTAAGTACAGTGCCTACAAGTAGTATTCAACCCCCTGCAGATTTAGCTGGTTGACACATGCGGAATTAACTTGGCATTGTGACATTTGTACTGTAGATCAGCCTGGAAGTGGGAAATGCACTGCAGCAAAAAAATTTTTATAATTTTTTTTTTTTTTTTTAAAACGTTAAAAGTTAATTCAGAGTGTCATTTATTATTCAACCCCTCAAACCACAAGAATTCTGTTTGGTCCCCCTAAAGTATTAAGAAGTAGTTCAGGCACCAAGAATAATGAGCTTCACATGTGTGGATTAATGATCTCTTTTGCCAGCCTTTTCTGACTATTTAAGACCCTCCCCAAACTTGTGAACAGCACTCATACATGGTCAACATGGGAAAGACAAAGGAGCATTCCAAGGCCATCAGAGACAAGATCGTGGAGGGTCACAAGGCTGGCAAGGGGTACAAAACCCTTTCCAAGGAGTTGGGCCTACCTGTCTCCACTGTTGGGAACATCATCCGTAAGTGGAAGGCTTATGGAACTACTATTAGCCTTCCACGGCCTGGACAGCCTTTGAAAGTTTCCTCCCGTGCCGAGGCCAGGCTTGTCCGAAGAGTCAAGGCTAACCCAAGGACAACAAGGAAGGAGCTCCGGGAAGATCTCATGGCAGTGGGGACATTGGTTTCAGTCAATACCATAAGTAACGTACTCCACCGCAATGGTCTCCGTTCCAGACGAGCCCGTAAGGTACCTTTACTTTCAAAGCGTCATGTCAAGGCTCGTCTACAATTTGCTCATGATCACGTGGAGGACTCTGAGACAGACTGGTTCAAGGTTCTATGGTCTGATGAGACCAAGATCGAGATCTTTGGTGCCAACCACACACGTGACGTTTGGAGACTGGATGGCACTGCATACGACCCCAAGAATACCATCCCTACAGTCAAGCATGGTGGTGGCAGCATCATGCTGTGGGGCTGTTTCTCAGCTAAGGGGCCTGGCCATCTGGTCCGCATCCATGGGAGGATGGATAGCACGGCCTACCTGGAGATTTTGGCCAAGAACCTCCGCTCCTCCATCAAGGATCTTAAGATGGGTCGTAATTTCATCTTCCAACAAGACAATGACCCAAAGCACACAGCCAAGAAAACCAAGGCCTGGTTCAAGAGGGAAAAGTCAAGGTGTTGGAGTGGCCTAGTCAGTCTCCTGACCTTAACCCAATTGAAAACTTGTGGAAGGAGCTCAAGATTAAAGTCCACATGAGACACCCAAAGAACCTAGATAACTTGGAGAAGATCTGCATGGAGGAGTGGGCCAAGATAACTCCACAGACCTGTGCCGGCCTGATCAGGTCTTATAAAAGACGATTATTAGCTGTAATTGCAAACGGGTTATTCCACGAAATATTAAACATAGGGGTTGTATAATAATTGACCCACACTTTTATGTTTAAAATTTATTAAAATTCAACTGAGCAACATAACTTTTTGGTTTGTAAGATTTATGCTTCTGTTAATAAATCCTACTCTCGTTTGCAGTTTGAAGGCTCTAACTTAGGCTATGGTTCCACGGTCCGGAACCATAGCGCTTTTGACGGAGCGGAAATTCCGCTCCGTCTAAGCCCCGCCCCCTTTCTGACGCGCGATATTTACGGAGGTGTTCAGGACACCTCCGGAACACCTCCGGAAAGAACGCAGGGCTACATAGCCCTGTGTAATATTCTGTTGCGGCGACGCACCGTCGCCGCAATACGCGAGGACATGCTGCGGTCTAAAAAGACGCGCCGCATGTCCGTTTACGCAGGTTTGCCACCTGCGTATTGTTACGCATAGTGGAGACGGGATTTCTTGAAATCCCCTCCACTATGCTGTAACATCTGGACGCTGCGTGTTTGGCGCTGCGCCAGCGCACAGCGCCAAACACGCAGCGTTTCCTGACCGTGGAAACTCACCCTTATTTGCATCTTATCAAACCAGCTAAATCTGCAGGGGGTTGAATACTACTTGTAGGCACTGTAGGTTCCTCCTGAGAAGAGAGGCAAAGTGGATCCTACGCACAGGTGCAGTGCAGTTCACTGGCTTTAGCGATAAGATCGATGTCGGTTTTTCTTTAATTCCGTGTTTTTGTTTGCTCATTATTAGGTTTCCATGTTGTGCAGTCTTGGTGGGGGAGGTGCATGCCTTTCATCGGGTATATACCTCCGTAATTTCCTTTGATTTACTGACCAGTGGAAGCTCAATAGAGCGAAACGGCCGTCGTCAGCCGCACACTCCTGATCCCGTTCTCCCTTTGAAGATGCTGTAACCCATGTGTATAATAAAGTATGGACTTTTACTGGCGAGTGCTACCGCATCTTTTTTCTCTTCGTCCTATAGTTGTACTGCAAATAAATACACAGCCAGAATAAAATCTTCTATTTCAAATAAAACAAGTTTTACTTTATTTAAAAATAACAGTTATACTCACCTAACGCCTAATTCCACCGAAGCCCTCGTCTTCAGTAATAAAACAAAAAATAAAAACAGTATCTCTCACCTGTCCGTTGTTCTGTCCCATGCCGTAATCCATGTCTGATAATTCGTTTTCAACCTGGACGGTGCCAAGATGCGACCGTCCAGGCTGAGAACCACTAGTGAATGAGCAGCTGCGAGCGCAGCCTCAGTGACTAGTGGTGACGTAACTGAGGCTGCGTTCCCGGCCGGGCTGAACTGAACTGCGGTGACCTCGGTGAAATGACGTTGAATTCTCTCTGATATATGGTGGATACCGAGACTTTGAAGGAGATCAGGTCCCTCCTCAGGAGTTGTGAAGGAGAAAATTCTATTTCCGTGGTAAATCTGAAGTATTGTAGAATATAGCCACTGGTATCTAATTCCAGCATTTACGTTTTTTTGTGGAGTTATGGAATGTCTTCCTTGTCTGTAGTGTCAGTTTAGAAAGGTCCTTAAAAAGGGAAATTGAGCCTTATGGGGCCATATGTTTCATAGAGTCTCTCATTTCTAGTTTGAAAGGATACAATGATGTCTCTTGGTGTATCCTTTGACAGATGCCGGGGTTTTGGAATCCTATGTGCATTGAGCACAGTCTTGACCTGCAGATTAAGCGCATTTCTTCTGGTGACAGGTTCTCCTTAAGTTAGGGCACTATTAGTTATATAAACTCTATGCCAAACTCCATCTAAAGGGTTCAGTTGGACATCAGTTTTTAAAGTACAAGATCCATCCGTGTTTTTAACGAATAGAGGTACCTATTCTAATATTTGTGGCTGTTCTCATGTCTGTGGGTTGAATTGTCTTGCACCAAAATGGGGAAACATATCAGTTATGAAACCCACCAATGCAAAACTAGCAGCCCGTGTGTCACGCTGTCTAATGATATGTATACAATGTCAGTAAACTATTAATACAGGAACAACACTCTATACAACAACTAGTATAGCAACATCAGCATGTAAGTATAGAATAGATTTACCTGACACGATATTTGCTGAACTCAGGGTTAATCTTGAGGACTTGATGAGCTGAAACAGGAAAGAGGTGGACCGGGATCTAACCTGACCCTAAACTGGGGTCCTAACTAATCCCTCACCTTGGAGGTACTGATAATGGTTCAGAGGTCCAAGTCTCCAACCTAACCCTGTCTCCTATCAGACCCTGAACCCTGTAATCAGTCCTAAGAAGGATCCTGACTACCACCAAAGGGATATGGGCTGATCTCAGCTAAATACACAGATTAGACATATAAGACAGACAGGATAGCACTCTCTTGCATACACACTCATACACCAAAGGAACATAAATGGTCTGGGAAATAAACTCTAACCAAGTTGAGCTTAGAACAACTAAGGAGCTCACAACTAAAGTCTATACAGATTCATTCCTATCTGTGGTCTGCATGAAGGTTTCACTGGCAACTCCCCAAGCAGACAACCAGGAATTTAAAGGAAACCAATCAACAAATAATCAATTGCAGCCGGGAGAAACTGCACCCAGTCCCAGCACCGAGCACAGACAGAATTAACTCCCTAGCTGCCAAACACAAAGAAACAGCAGATCAGCTGTGAGAAGTCAAAATGTGCAACCGCGACGATCTTCGTGGCAATGCACACATGACAGTACCCCCCCTTCTACGAGGGGCCTCCGGACCCTCAGGGCCAGGCCTGCCCGGGTGAGTTCTGTGGAAGGTCCGAACCAAACGATCTGCGTTAACATCAGACGCAGGGACCCACGTCCTCTCCTCTGGACCATACCCCTTCCAATGCACCAAGTACTGAAGGGACCGGCGATTCAGACGTGAGTCAATGATCTTTGATACTTGAAATTCCAAGTTACCATTGACCAACACAGGAGGAGGAGGTAGAGGTGACGGTATGACTGGTGCCACATACCTTTTAAGTAATGACTTGTGGAACACATTATGAATTTTAAACGTAGGAGGGAGGTCCAGACGAAATGCCACAGGATTAATTATGGAACTGATCCTGTACGGCCCGATGAATCTGGGACCCAGTTTCCAGGAGGGCACCTTAAGTTTTATATTCCTGGTAGACAACCATACCAGATCGTTCACATTCAGATCTGGACCAGAAACTCTCCTGCTATCAGCCATACGTTTGTAACGGTTCCCCATCGCACTCAGATTATTCAATACACCTCTCCACACAGAAGCAAGTGACGACGAGAAACGCTCCTCCTCAGGAACCCCAGAAGGGCCCCCCCCATTGAAAGTACAAAACTGGGGATGAAAACCATATGCCCCAAAAAACGGGGACTTACCAGTGGACTCGCTCCGCCTGTTGTTAAGAGCGAACTCTGCCAGAGGCAAGAAAGATGACCAGTCCTCCTGGTTCTCCGATACAAAACACCGGAGATATGTCTCTAAGCTCTGATTCAGACGCTCTGTCTGACCATTGGTCTGCGGATGAAAAGCCGAGGAAAATGACAATTGCATCCCCCGACGTAAACAAAATGCCCTCCAGAATTTGGACACAAACAGACCCCCTATCTGACACCACATCAGAAGGCAACCCATGAAGTCTAACGATCTCCCTAATGAACACCTGCGCCAGAGTTTTAGCATTAGGGAGTGCAGGAAGAGCAACGAAATGTGCCATCTTACTGAACCTGTCAACAACCACCAGTATGACAGTATTCCCTGACGACGGAGGAAGGTCCGTAATGAAGTCCATAGATAAATGAGTCCATGGACGCTCCGGAAGTTTCAAGGGTAAAAGGGTCCCAGACGGACGGGTATGAGGGGTTTTAGAGCGAGCACACACCCCACATGACGCGACAAAAGTTATAACATCTTTATTAGCATTAGGCCACCAAAACCGGCGAGAAAGGAGATCTAAAGTAGCCTTACTCCCTGGATGTCCTGCTAGAGCAGAATTATGATGTGCCTCAATAACCTTTTGTCTCAACAGATTTGGGACAAACAGTCTCCCTGGAGGTCCTGCAGGGGCGTCCCCCTGAGCCTCTAACACCTCCTCCTCAAGCTCAGAAAATACAGCCGACACTACCACCCCCTCCTGAAGGATAGGACTCGGGTCATCCGTTTTCCCGGCCCCTGGGAAACTGCGAGACAAGGCATCAGCCTTTACATTCTTAGACCCCGGGCGATAAGTGACGACAAAATTAAACCTGGTAAAAAACAACGACCATCGAGCTTGTCTGGAATTCAGTCGCTTAGCGGATTCCAAATACAGCAGGTTCTTGTGATCAGTAATAACGGTGACCGGGTGGACTGCCCCCTCCAAAAAGTGACGCCATTCCTCAAAAGCCAATTTAATGGCCAAAAGTTCCCTATTGCCGATATCATAATTCCTTTCGGCGGACGACAATTTCTTAGAAAAGAAAGCGCACGGATGCCATTTACCAGGGACGGACCCTGGGACAATATAGCACCCACCCCTACGTCAGACGCATCCACCTCCACAATGAACGGCTGAGATGCATCTGGTTGGATGAGAACGGGTGCCGAAGCAAAACATTTCTTCAAAGAGGAAAAGGCTTGGCAAGCTTTGTCCGACCATTTAGAAAAATCCGTCCCTTTTCTTGTCATGTCAGTGAGAGGTTTGACGACAGATGAGAAATTACAAATAAATTTCCGGTAGTAGTTAGCAAACCCCAAAAAACGCTGCATTGCCTTAAGATCCCCTGGCTGATCCCATTCAAGCACTGCTCTCACCTTTTCAGGGTCCATACGGAAACCGGAGGCTGACACCAAAAAACCCAAAAACTGAAGTTCCTGTACGGCAAATACACACTTCTCCAGTTTGGCGTATAGTTTATTGTCTCGCAAGATCTGCAACACCTGTCTCACATGCTCCTGATGAGACACAAGATCTGGCGAGTAAATTAAAATGTCGTCCAAATATACAACCACAAACAGCTCCACAAGGTGACGAAAAATGTCATTAACAAAATGTTGGAATACTGCTGGTGCAGTAGTCAGACCAAAAGGCATGACAAGGTTCTCATAATGTCCCTCCGGCGTGTTAAACGCCGTTTTCCACTCATCCCCCTCTTTTATCCTAATCAGATTATACGCCCCCCTGAGATCCAATTTAGAGAACCATTTGGCGCCAACAATTTGATTGAAGAGATCAGGAATAAGAGGGAGTGGATACGGATCTCGAACAGTAATCCGATTAAGTTTGCGGAAATCCAAGCAAGGGCGTAGGCCTCCATCTTTCTTCTTCACAAAGAAGAACCCCGCGGCTACTGGGGAAGATGAAGGTCTAATATGCCCTTTGGCCAGACTTTCAGAAATATAATCTTTCATAGCCTGCCTCTCAGGACCAGAAAGATTATACAACCTAGCTTTAGGCAATTTAGCATCAGGAAGGAGATTAATAGAGCAGTCATACACGCGATGAGGAGGCAACTCCTGACACCCCTCCTCAGAGAAAACATCCCCAAAATCCTCCAAAAAAGGAGGCAATGTACTAGGTACGACCGCACTGATGACTGTGTTCATGCAGTTGCTTTTGCAAAACTCACCCCATTGGCTTATTTCTCTGGACTGCCAATTAATCACAGGGTTATGTTTAACCAACCAAGGAAGTCCCAACACAATGGGAGTAGGTAGACCCTCCAACACATAACAAGATAATTGTTCCCTATGTATTGCCCCTACCCGAAGGTCAATGTTATGAACCTCATAAACAAAGCTACCTTGGCCGAGAGGCCTGGCGTCAATGGAGAATATAGGGATCGGTTTGACCAATACACTCAGATGCATACCTTGAGCCTGAGCAAACTGAGCGTCAACCAGATTAGCCCCGGAACCACTATCAAGAAGAACAGACAATCTCTCCACTCTCGTACCAACCACCACCTCCACTGGTACAAGGAACTGAGAAGAACTGGCGGATGAAATACATACTCCCAGGTTGTCGTCCACCACACAACCTGGGATTAACAGTTTTCCGGCGACTTTTGGCTCAACAAGGCACGGGATGGACATTCTCCAACAAAATGCCCCTCTTTCCCGCAGAAAAAACATCTTCTAGTCCTGCGGCGTACCGCCAATCCCCTCCTACGAAATGATGTCCCTCCCAACTGCATAGGCTCATCCGAACAGACAAGGGGAACCTCAACATAAGCGACTTTAGTGGTAGGTGGAGAAACAACAGGGAGTGGGGTTACCTCACCCCTCTCCCGAAGCCGTCTATCAGTACGGATAGCTAAGGCCATAGCAGCCTCCAGTGAATGAGGAGACTCATACTGAGCCAAAACGTCTTTTAATTTATCAGAAAGCCCATGACAAAACTGGCTTCTAAGAGCTGGGTCATTCCACTGAGTATCTGTGGCCCATCTACGAAACTCAGAAGCAAATTCCTCTGCAGGACGATCTCCCTGCTGTATCTTACGTAATTTTGTCTCAGCAAGAGAGACTCGATCTGGGTCATCATATACCAATCCCAGGGCAGTAAAAAAATTGATCTACAGACAGTAGAGCCGGGGATCCCGGAGGAAGGGAAAATGCCCAGGATTGAGGGTCCCCTTGCAGAAGTGAGATAACAATTCCCACTCTCTGCTCATCACTCCCTGATGATCGAGGCCGAAGCCGAAAATACAATTTACATGCCTCCCGGAAGGTGAAAAATTTGTATCGCCCACCAGTGAACCTGTCCGGGAGAGCTACTTTAGGTTCAACTCTGGTTTGCTCCAGGGGAGACAAAACTTTGGACTTAATGTCCGTCAGCTCCATGGATAATCCCTGCAACTGCAGAGCCAGCTGGGCTACTGGATCCATGGTAACTGGAGATAATTTTTATGGCCAGTGAAAATGTCACGCTGTCTAATGATATGTATAACAATGTCAGTAAACTATTAATACAGGAACAACACTCTATACAACAACTAGTATAGCAACATCAGCATGTAAGTATAGAATAGATTTACCTGACACGATATCTGCTGAACTCAGGGTTAATCTTGAGGACTTGATGAGCTGAAACAGGAAAGAGGTGGACCGGGATCTAACCTGACCCTAAACTGGGGTCCTAACTAATCCCTCACCTTGGAGGTACTGATAATGGTTCAGAGGTCCAAGTCTCCAACCTAACCCTGTCTCCTATCAGACCCTGAACCCTGTAATCAGTCCTAAGAAGGATCCTGACTACCACCAAAGGGATATGGGCTGATCTCAGCTAAATACACAGATTAGACATATAAGACAGACAGGATAGCACTCTCTTGCATACACACTCATACACCAAAGGAACATAAATGGTCTGGGAAATAAACTCTAACCAAGTTGAGCTTAGAACAACTAAGGAGCTCACAACTAAAGTCTATACAGATTCATTCCTATCTGTGGTCTGCATGAAGGTTTCACTGGCAACTCCCCAAGCAGACAACCAGGAATTTAAAGGAAACCAATCAACAAATAATCAATTGCAGCCGGGAGAAACTGCACCCAGTCCCAGCACCGAGCACAGACAGAATTAACTCCCTAGCTGCCAAACACAAAGAAACAGCAGATCAGCTGTGAGAAGTCAAAATGTGCAACCGCGACGATCTTCGTGGCAATGCACACATGACACCGTGGAGGGTGTGGGGAAAGTCAGACAGTACTCGGATGGTATTTGTGTGCTGGCTATGTCTCACCGTTTAATATCAGAAGCTTAAGAAACCTCTATGTTTTATTTATACTAGAAAAACTGACCTAACACCTGAAAATCGAATCCAAAACATGGATGAAAATCAGTCTAAATTACTGGACATGTGAATAAGACCTAAAGCTAAAAGGGGAAATTCTGCAACATATATCCTAGACTGAAAACACAAAAAAAGGCACAGTAAAACCAAAAAATACTCTGTTGCAAAAAATAACAGTAAACAGCAAGTGCTAATAAAAGGATGTAAAAAACACAGGGTATTTGGTTAATACATTTTTTGCAAAAAATGTATATTAAGCCGCTCTACCAAACGTCAAGTTATACCCGTATTAGAGCAGTCCCTGACTAATGTATGTAATCCCTATCTGATGTATTTAACCCCTTCACCCCCAAGGGTGGTTTGCACGTTAATGACCGGGCCAATTTTTACAATTCTGACCACTGTCTCTTTATGAGGTTATAACTCTGGAACGCTTCAACGGATCTTCGCGATTCTGAGATTGTTTTCTCGTGACATATTGTACTTCACGTTAGAAGTAAAATTTCTTTGATATAACTTGCGTTTATTTTTGAAAAAAACGCAAATATGGCGAAAATTTTTAAAATTTTGCAATTTTCAAACTTTGAATTTTTATTCCCTTAAAACAGAGAAATATATCACACAAAATAGTTAAGAAATAACATTTCCCACATGTCTACTTTACATCAGCACAATTTTGGAACCAAAATTTTTTTTTGTTAGGAAGTTATAAGGGTTAAAAGTTGACCAGCGATTTCTCATTTTTACGACAAAATTTACAAAGCCATTTTTTTTAGGGACCACCTCACATTTGAAGTCACTTTGAGGGGTCTATATAGCAGAAAATACCCAAAAGTGACACCATTCTAAAAACTGCACCCCTCAAGGTACTCAAAACCACATTCAAGAAGATTATTAACCCTTCAGGTGCTTCACAGGAACTAAAGCAACGTGGAAGGAAAAAATGAATATTTAACTTTTTAGCCACAAAAATGATCTTTTACAAACTTTTTTTTTATTTTCACAAGAGTAAAAGGAGAAAATGGACAGATAAGGTTGTTATGCAATTTCTCCTGAGTACGCCAATACCCAATATGTGGGGGAAAACCACTGTTTGGGCACACGGCAGAGCTCGTAAGGGAAGGAGCGCCGTTTGACTTTTTCAAACTAAAATTGGCGGGAATTGAGATTGGACGGCATGTCGTGTTTGGAGAGCCCCTGATGCGCCTAAACAGTGGAAACCCCCACAAGTGACACCATTTTGGAAACTAGACCCCCTAAGGTACTTATCTAGATCTGTTGTGAGCACTTTGAACCCCCAAGTGTTTCACAAAAGCTTATAATGCCTGAGTGTGAAAAAAAAAAAAAAAACAATTTTCCATAAAAATGATTTTTTAGTCCCAAATTTTTGAATTTTCCCAAGGAAATTGAACCCCAAAAGTTGTTGTCCAATTTGTCCTGAGTACGCTGATACCCCATATGTGGGGGGGGGGGAACTGTTTGGGTGCACGGCAGGGCTTGGAAAGGAAGTAGTAACGTTTTGGAATGCAGACGTTGATGGGGGTCATGTTCCGTTTGCAGTGCCCCAGATGAGCCTAAACAGTGGAAACCCCCCACAAGTGACCCCATTTTGGAAACTAGACCCCCTAAGGAACTTATCTAGATCTTTGGTGAGCACTTTGAACCCCCAAGTGCTTCACACAAGTTTATAATGCCCGGGCATGAAAATAAAAAATCCTATTTTTTCCCACAAAAATTATCTTTTAGTCACTAATTTTTTATTTTCCCAAGGGTAACAGGAGAAATTGGACCACATAAGTTGTTGTCCAATTTGTCCTGAGTACGCTGATACCCCATATGTGGGGGGGAACCACTGTTTGGGCGCACGGCAGAGCTCGGAATCGAAGGAGCACCATTTGACTTTTTCCAACCAAAATTGGCTGGAATTGAGATTGGATGCCATGTTGCATTTGGAGAGCCCCTGATGTGCCTAAACAGTGGAAACCCCCCACAAATGACCCCATTTGGGAAACTAGACCCCCTAAGGAACTTTTCTAGATCTTTGGTGAGCAATTTGAACCCCCAAGTGCTTCACACAAGTTTATAACGTAGAGCCGTAAAATTTAAAAATCATATTTTTTCCACAAAAATGATCTTTTCACCCCAATTTTTATTTTTCCAAGGGTAACAAGACTCCAAAAGTTATTGTGCAATTTGTCCTGAGTGCGCTGATACCCCATATGTGGGGTAAACCACTGTTTGGGTGCATGGCAGAGTTTGGAAGGGAAGGAGCGCCGTTTGACTTTTTCAACGCAGAATTGTCTGGACGCCATGTCGTGTTTGGAGAGCTCCTGATCTGCCTAAACAGTGGAAACCCCCATAAATGACACCATTTTGGAAACTAGACCCCTCAAGGAACTTATCTAGATGTGTGGTGAGAACTTTTAACCCCCAGGTGTTTCACTAAAGTTTATAACGTACAGCTGTAAAATAAAAAATCTTTTTTTTTTTTTACAAAAATGATTTTTTCGCCCCCAATATTTTATTTTCACAAGGGTAACAGGAGAAATTGGACCCCAAAAGTTGTTGTCCAATTTGTCCTGAGTACGCTGATACCCAATATGTGGGAGAAAACTACTGTATGGGCGCACGTCAGGGCTCGGAAGGGAAGTAGTGACGTTTTGGATTGCAGACTTTGATGGAATGGTCTGGGGGCGTCATGTCGCCTTTGGAGAGCCCCTGATGCGCCTAAACAGTGGAAACCCCCCACAAGTGACCCCATTTTGGAAAATAGACCCCACAAGGAACTTGTCTAGATGTGTGGTGAGCACTTTGAACCCAAAAGTGCTTCACAGAAGTTTATAACGCACAGCCGTAAAAATAAAAAATCTTTTTTTTTTTTTGCAAAAATGATTTTTTTTGCCCCAATATTTTATTTTTACAAGGGTAACAGGAGAAATTGGACCCCAAAAGTTGTTGTCCAATTTGTCCTGAGTACGCTGATATCCAATATGTGGGAGAAAACTACTGTATGGGTACACGTTGGGGCTCGGAAGGGAAGTAGTGACGTTTTGGATTGCAGACTTTGATGGAATGGTCTGGGGGCGTCATGTCGCATTTGGAGAGCCCCTGATGCGCCTAAACAGTGGAAATCCCCAACAAGTGACCCCATTTTGGAAAATAGACCCCACAAGGAACTTATCTAGATGTGTGGTGAGCGCTATGAAGCCCCAAGTGCTTCACAGAAGTTTATAATGTACAGCCGTAAAAACAAAAAAAAATTATTTTTTTTGTAAAAAAATGATATTTTCGCCCCCAGTTTTTTATTTTCCCAAGGGTAACAGAAGAAATAGGACAAATTGCACAATAACTCTTGGGGTCCAGAGTACGCTGATACCCCATATGTGGGGATAAACTACTGTTTGGACGCATGGCAGAGCTGAGAAGTGAAGGAGCACCGTTTGACTTTTTCAACGCAGAATTGGCTGGAATTGAGATCAGACGCCATGTCACATTTGGAGAGCCCCTGATGTGCCTAAACAGCGGAAACCCCCCAATTCTAACTCCAACCCTAACCCCAACACACCCCTAACCCTAGTCCCAACCCTAACCACAAACCTAACCCTAACACACCCCTAATCCCAACCCTAACCCTAACTTTAGCGCCAACCCTAACTTTAGCCGCAACCCTAACCCTAATGGGAAAATGGAAATAAATACTTTTTTTTAATTTTATTATTTTTCCCTTACTAAGGGGGTGATAAAGGGGGGTTTGATTTACTATTTATAGCGGGTTTTTATGATTGGCAGCTGTCACGCTAAAAGACGCTTTTTATTGCAAAAATAGTTTTTGCATCATCACATTTTGAGAGCTATAATTTTTGCATATTCTGGCCCACAGAGTCATGTGAGGTCTTATTTTTTGCGGGACGAGTTGACGTTTTTATTGGTACCATTTTTGAGCACGTCACGTTTTTTGATCGCTTTTTATTTTGATTTTTGGGAGGTTAGAATGAACAAAAATCAGCAATTCATGAATTTCTTTTGGGGGAGGTGTTTATACCGTTCCGCGTGTGGTAAAATTGATAAAGCAGTTTTATTCTTCGGGTCAGTACGATTATGGCGATACCTCATTTATATCATTTTTTCATGTTTTGGCGCTTTTATAGAATAAAAACAATTTTATATAAAAAATAATTATTTTTGCATCGCTTTATTCTGCGAGCTATAACTTTTTTATTTTTTCGCTGATGATGCTGTATGACGGCTCGTTTTTTGCGGGACAAGATGACGTTTTCAGCAGTACCATGTTTTTTTATATCGGTCTTTTTGATCGCGTGTTATTCCACTTTTTGTTCGGCGGTATGATGATAAAGCATTGATTTTTTGCTTCGTTTTTTTTTTTTAAAGGGGTTCACTAAAGGGGTTAACTAGTGGGACAATTTTATAGGGGGGTCGTTACGGACGCGGCGATACCAAATATGTGTACTTTTATTGCTTTGCTTTTTTTATTTACAGGAAGAATGAATTTATTGGGGAATATATATATATTTTTTTAATTTATTTTGGATTTTTTTTTTAAAACATGTTTATTTTTATAACTTTTTTACTTTGTCCCAGGGTGGGACATCACTGTATTTTATCAGATCGCTGGTGTGACAGTGTGCACAGCACTCTGTCACACCAGCGATCGCTCAGGCAGTGCAGCAGGCTTCTCAGTGCCTGCTCTCGGCAGGCACTGAGGTAGCCGCCTCCCTCCAGGACCCCGGCGCCATCTTGGATCCGGGTCCTGGGAGGGAGGAAGCCCTCAGAACAGCGCAATCACATCGCGCTGCTCTGAGGGTCTCAGGGGGGCGCGCAGGGAGCCCCCACCCTGCGCGATCCTCCCCTGTGCCCCCAGTACACCGCGATCATGTTTGATCGCGGTGTGCAAGGGGTTAATGTGCCGGGAGCGGTCCGTGACCGCTCCTGACACACAGTCATGGGTGTCAGCTGTGATAATCAGCTGACACCCGGCCGCGATCGGCTGCGCTCCCCCCGGGAGCGCGTCCGATCGCACGAGACGTACTATCCCGTCCCCGGTCATACGGGCCCAGGTACCATGGACGGGATAGTACGTCCGATGGCAGTAAGGGGTTAAAAACCTGGTCATATGTATAATACCTGTATGAGCAGGATTCAGAAAGGTAATGTCCAATGTGGACACGCAGCATAGAACGGCTTTTATGTGCACGGCTCACAAGGAGGGGTGGAAAACTCCCTGGTCTTGTAGAAACAAGTAAACAATTGATTAAAACAGGAACACACGAGCCCTGCACACAGTGAACAAGCCTGTAGGGAAATTGTTCACACCACCAGACATATATCCTAGATAGAAAAAATAAAAAGAAGGTTCAAATACTGAATAAAAGGAGATTACTACATAAACTCCAAACTATTGCTCTTTTCAGAAGGAAAGGCTGATTGAAAGTAAAAGAATTAATTATGACTTTGCTCCTCATTTGTAAACAGACTTTAGCTCTAATATGAACCCTGGTAAATCAGAATTCCTTGCATCCTCAAATCTGTGGAAATACCTTTACGTCATTGGCAATACTACCAGTTTAATACATTTGTTTAAAAGACAATCAACTGCTTTCAAAAGAATAGACCAAAAAGGTTTCTGTAACCAATTTATTTGAAAAGAAATTCTTGTACATTGTACAAACCCATAACTACCAATAAAATAAATATAGAGGAAAAAAGACAGTGTTACAATTAGAAGTTCAACCAGTTAAAAAGCTCAGAACATGATGCATTTGTGAGAAGCCTACAGATGCCAGTGGTCACAGACATTTATGTTGTACTTCCTGTGTAAAAAACAGATCATAAGACCCAGTTATTTGAAGAGCTACTCAGTGGTAACAAAAATATAGAAAGATCGACCATTCAAGTGAGGTTTTTACCAAAACGAGGTTCATTCTATATTGATGACGTTGATAGCTGTAAGAATCAAATGCACATTTCCCTACACATATACAACTGCCAGTTAAGAATTATCCAGCCGGTCTTATTCTTATTCCCCAGGTTTAGATTAAATGGAAAAAAATAAAATCATGTGATTTCTGCAAGGCCAGCCTGCTTACATATTATACACAACCTCTCTCACTGGGTTATGAATTAGAAAAGAACTTACCGATTCATCAAGTTTTTACAGTAAAGCTTTTTTTTTCCCCAGAATTCATTTTAGGATTAATTTTTAACATAACTGTTAGTTTTCTACAAATTATATAAGTCCAGCCACGGAACTCTTGATTCATCCCAAAAAAAAAAAAAAGGTCTGGAGAACCCTATCTGAAAGAAGCAGAATTTTCACATACTCCATTCACTGAGTGAAGGGCAGTAATGGCCAAGCAAACTGCTCTCATCTCTTGCAGCTCTAAAGAAAATGAATAGAGGAAAGAAATATGTTCAACCTCAGCTCCTTTCAGACAGGGCTCTCCAGGCTCATTAAAGAGATCGGTGCGAGTCCATCAATAAGTTATGCCCTTTTCAATCAAAAAGGGATAACTTATATACCGTAATTGGTGCAGGTTTTTTAAAGTGGTTCTCCAACAATGTAATGAAATTGCATCCGTCACGTAATTCTAACGGAAGCCCATCCTATTAATGTGTCAGGATGGGCTGCAGCCTGAAAAACAGCACACAAGACCTGTGTTAACGGACAGAAGAACTATATTGTTAGCACACGCACCGATGCTGCTGGAGAAGGGCTGTGTTACCAGAAGAAATAAATCTTCTTGGCTAAGCAAAAAGAATATCTTAGCCCTCCACTCCTTGCTCAATCAGTCGAGAAGAGTAATTTATTTTGATATTACCGCTCATGGAGGTATATGGGATTACAATAAAGCTCCTCTTTCTGTTGAGACACAGGTTTCAGTGGCCGTGTTTCCTCAAACTGCAGCTCTTTATGACACATAACCAGTAGAGAGGTCATTTTATCCCACTGTTGGAGAACCTCTAAGACCTTTTATAGTTTGTGAGACAGTTTAATGTTGGATTATGACTAACTAGTTCCCATCCGTTGAAATGGAGCTCAACAATTATGAAGTACTTTAATTGAGCTGTGTACAAAAAGAAATTAGATTAGATAAACATGTTTCTCCTTATTGTCTTGTTCTACTTTAGAAACAGTATATGAAAGAGTGAAATTAGTGATGAGCGAACATGCTCGGTTAACATGTTATCCGAGTATCTAGGGCGTACTCTAATATGTTCAAGTCCCCGCGTCTGCATGTTTTGCAACTGTTAGACAGACTGAAACATGGGCGTATCCAGGATCAAAACTAGGGGGGGGGCAAGTCAATGTCGCATCTTATACAGGTTACATCATATACACTGTACATTATCCTGCATATTAGGTATGGAGTATTAGAACTGTTGTATATTGTATAATACAGCAGTGTATGCGACACTACGCTGTATATACCATATATTATACATGGCAGTCGCGCTCATGTCAGGAGCGGTACCAGCAAGTCTGAGGATTGCAGTGCGATCCTCGCATGAGTTATACGGTCGTCTGTCTATGCCCTTGTTATAATAATACTGAAATATTAATTATTAAAGTATTAAGGAGCTCACAAGTAAAAAAAAAGCCCCCTACCTCCCCTGTCCCCCACCCACACCCCAAGAGCCCATTGTCTCACATGCATCCCTTAGTGTTCTGTCCCACTGACCCCACAATACCCCCATCCTCTCACATGTACCCCTCAGTGCTGTTGCCCCTCCCCACTTCAGCCCCCACAATACCCCCATCCTCTCACAGTAAACCCCCAGTGCCCTAGCCCCACAATACCCCCATCCTCTTATATTCAACCCCAGTGACCTGTCCACCCTCCCTCACAATACCCCATCCTCTCACATCAACCACTGTGCGCCAGCCCCCACAATATCCCCATCCTCTCACATTCACCAACCAGTGCCCTGTATCCCCTCCCCCACAATACCCCATCCTCTCACATTCTCTCTGTGCCCTGTTGCCCCTCCCCCACTTCAGCCCCCACAATACTCCCATCCTCTCACATTAACCCCCCCAGTGCCCTAGCCCCCACAATACCCCATCCTCTCACATTAACCCCCCAGTGCCCTAGCCCCCACAATACCCCCATCCTCTTACATTAACCCCCCCAGTGCCCTAGCCCCCACAATACCATCCTCTCACATTAACCCCCCCAGTGCCCTAGCCCCCATAATACCCCATACTCTTACATTCACCCCAGTGCCTTGTACCCCTCCCCCACAATACCCCATCCTCTCACATTAACCCCCCCAGTGCCCTAGCCCCCACAATACCCCCATCCTCTTACATTCACCCCCAGTGCCCTGTACCCCTCCCCCACAATACCCCCATCCTCTCACATTAACCCCCCCAGTGCCCTAGCCCCCACAATACCCCATCCTCACATTCCCCCACAGTGACCATGACATGCCTGAGCAGAATGAATTTAATAAATTCCATCCCCTCTTACCATGAAGCTTGCAGGCAGTGGCTGAGGCAGGAGCAGGAAGTGTCCAGTGTCTGCACACAGAGGGCACTAGGACCCAGTGTGGCTGAGACAACCAGAGCCTGCAGGGCAGAAAGTGAAACTACAGCTGCAGCAGCCAGGAAGGAAGAGGCTCATCTGGTGAGACAGCAGCTCCGTGCACTGCGCACACAGACAGGCACTACAATCTGTGGCAGAGGGAGCCGGCATTGTGCTGCTCTCTCCGCTCTCTTTCATTGTGTGCCCCTGCTTCTAGGGGGGGGCACCTGCCCCCCCTGCCCC
This sequence comes from Oophaga sylvatica, assembly GCA_033576555.1. Classification (NCBI taxonomy): domain Eukaryota; kingdom Metazoa; phylum Chordata; class Amphibia; order Anura; family Dendrobatidae; genus Oophaga; species Oophaga sylvatica. Next base: position 813,163,480 of record JARQOD010000001.1, read on the forward strand.
ACGGTGGGTACGCCCATGGACTGAAAGCATATGGGGATTCACAAACAGGCAATCCACGCATACAGTGGTGGCCAAAAGTATAGGCATCCCTGCAATTCTGTCAGATAATACTCAGTTTCTTCCTGAAAATGATTGCAAACACAAATTCTTTGGTATTATTATCTTCATTTAATTTGTCTTCAATGAAAAAACACAAAAAGAATTGACCTAAAGCCAAATTGGATATAATTCCACACCAAACCTAAAAAACGAGGTGGACAAAAGTATTGGCACTGTTTGAAAAATCATGTGATGCTTCTCTAATTCGTGTAATCACCAGCACCTGTAACTTACCTGTGGCACCTAACAGGTGTTGGCAATAACTAAATCACACTTGCAGCCAGTTAACATGGATTGAAGTTGACTCAACCTCTCTCCTGTGTCCTTGTGTGTACCACATTGAGCATGGAGAAAAGAAAGAAGACCAAAGGACTGTCTGAGGACTTGAGAAACCAAACTGTGAGGAAGCATGAGCAATCTCAAGGCTACAAGTCCATCTCCAAAGACATGAATGTTCCTGTGTCTTCTGTGCGCAGTGTCATCAAGAAGTTTAAAGCCCATGGCACTGTGGCTAACCTCCCTAGATGTGGAAGGAAAAGAAATCTTGACGAGAGATTTCAACGCAAGATTGTGTGGATGGTGGATAAAGAACCTCGACTAACATCCAAACAAGTTCAAGCTGCCCTGCAGTCCGATAGTACAACAGTGTCAACCCGTACTATCCGTCGGCGTCTGAATGAAAAGGGACTGTATGGTAAGATACCCAGGAAGACCCCACTTATTACCCAGAGACATAAAAAAGCCAGGCTGGAGTTTGCCAAAACTTACCTGAGAAAGCCTAAAACGTTTTGGAAGAATGTTCTCTGGTCAGATGAGACAAAAGTCAAGCTTTTTGGGAAAAACCATCAACATAGAGTGTACAGGAAAAAAAAAAAGGCATTCAAAGAAAAGAACACGGTCCCTACAGTCAAACATGGCGGAGGTTCCCTGATGTTTTGGGGTTGCTTTGCTGCCTCTGGCACTGGACTGCTTGACCGTGTGCATGGTCTGAAGACTACCAACAAATTTTGCAGCATAATGTAGGGCCCAGTGTGAGAAAGCTGGGTCTCCCTCAGAGGTCATGGGTCTTCCAGCAGGACAATGACCCAAAACACACTTCCAAAAGCACTATAAAATGGTTTGAGAGAAAGCAGTGGAAACTTCTAAGGTGGCCAGCAATGAGTCCAGACCTGAATCCCATAGAACACCTGTGGAGAGATCTCAAAATGGCAGTTTGGAGAAGGCACCCTTCAAATATCAGGGACCTGGAGCAGTTTGCCAAAGAAGAATGGTCTACAATTCCAGCAGAGAATTGTAAGAAACTCATTGATGGTTACCGGAAGTGGTTGTTCGCAGTTATTTTGGCTAAAGGTTGTGCAACCAAGTATTAGGCTGAGGGTGCAAATACTTTTGTCTGGCCCATTTTTGGAGTTTTGTGTGAAATGATCAAGGATTTGATTTTTGCTTCATTTTCTTTTGTGTTTTTTCCTTGCAAGCAAATTAAATGAAGATAAAAATAGCAAATAATTTGTGATTGCAATCATTTTCAGGAAGACACTGAGTATTATCTGACAGAATTGCAGGGGTGCCAATACTTTTGGCCACCACTGTATGTTGCGGCTGTCTAACAGCCACAAATCATGCAGCCGCGGGGACTTGAACATATAATTCAAGCACGCCCAATATTCTCGGATAACACCCGAGCATAACACTTTATCAGAGCACATTTGCTTATCACTAATTTCAATCCTTAAAACCACACAGTCATTTCTGTGGATTTCATGGTAACAGTGCTTGAAAACACTACTGAAGACTACATGCAAATATTATTAGCAATTGTATTTCACAGTGCGCCTTCCCAAATAATATGCAGTAAAGTATTCATACCAATTGTTAGAAACCACATTATGGTACTGAGTATCACTAAATTCATCTTTGTGCTGGCTCAAGTGTAAAAATTACTGTCTGTGGGCATGCATAGTGAATAATGTACATTCTGAAATGTGTATATTTCCACGAACAACTTTGCACTAGTGATGCAAAACCACTGCAGGGAGTCAACTCATGGTAATTAGAAAATGTCCATTTTATTGTAAAGTTTTGAGGTATATTACCAATGATAACCATAACTCAACAGCTCCACAGGTTTCTGCAGCAAACAAGTTCTGGCCAATGAATTAGAAAAAGGCAAAGTGATATAATAAAATAAGATGGACAGTGTATCCATGCTCCACATAGACCAAGGTTTCAAGAATGTTTCAGTTTATGCAGGATAAAACAATCTCAAGCCGACCAGCAGTCAGGCAGTCTCATTTCCAACATTTAACAGTTACATTTTATGGAAGATAATACAGTGTCAGATAGCATTCAGTGGTCAATATAAGAAGGAATAGGAACACACAATCGCCATATTCATGATTCTTGAATAGGGAATGTAGTGGGAGTTAATATTAAAACTTACAACCATGAACAAAAAGATTATTCCAATTGCAAAAAGACTAGGTGAGACAGAATTCGCATATATCGAGCCTTCGCGGTGGTGATGGGAAGTGTCTGCTTAGGTCATTTTTTTGAAGCCATTTTCACTTATGGAACACAGAGAAACATATCTTCTCATCAATGCATACATCAAATATACCTCAGCAGCTAAGGAGTCACATAAAAAATGCCACCATTTAATAACATTAGAACCAAAAACAAAATCGGAATTTTCAAGATCAAGAAAGTTTTTCATTAAATTGTTTATTGGCTAAAAAGTGAAAGTGATCGGCAGCATAAAATATCAATCCACACAGCAAGTTAAGCTTTCACTGTCTGTTGGCATATCTAAGTTATACACATTATTCGAGAGCTCTACCAATCACTGAGGATGACTGCGCTTTATCCAAACTGTGATTTAAAAAGACCGATCGACCAATGGAACGTCTGTACAAAACATTTGCACTTTTATCCAATAAGTGAGCACTGCTACAATTCATGGAATGGCATCAGAACACTTACTGCATCATATAGCATCTAGAGAAATACTACATTATTCATCCAAACTAGTCTGCTCTAGTGCCTAGCATTCGCCTTTTTCTGTAACAATTTTATAATGTGAAATTTCATGGTTTTTATGACCAACAGAAATTAAAA
>JARQOD010000001.1:813166792-813338819 GCA_033576555.1 Oophaga sylvatica
CTCTCCCCAGGCTCAAGATGTTCCTGACTTTTTGACTGATTTTTCTGATGTGTTTAGTGAAAGTAAATCTGCATTTTTGCCCCCCCATAGGAGCTATGACTGCGCTATTGAATTAGTGCCTGGTAGTAAATTCCCTAAAGGTCGCCTTTTTAACTTGTCTGTACCTGAACATGACGCTATGCGGTCTTATATCAAGGAGGCATTGGAGAAGGGTCATATCAGACCATCCTCTTCACCCTTGGGTGCCGGTTTTTTCTTTGTGGCCAAAAAGGATGGTTCATTAAGGCCGTGTATTGATTATCGTCTCTTGAACAATATCACTGTGAAATATCAATATCCGTTACCCTTGATTTCTGACCTGTTTTCCAGGGTGAAAAGTGCTACTTGTTTTACCAAGCTTGACCTCAGGGGGCGTATAACCTTATTCGCATTAAGCACGGGGATGAATAGAAGACGGCGTTTAATACCCCAGAGGGGCATTTTGAGTACCTAGTGATGCCCTTTGGGCTCACTAATGCTCCTTCCGTCTTCCAGTCCTTCATGAATGACATTTTCAGGGATTTTGTGGATAAATTTCTGATTGTTTATTTGGATGATATCTTGATTTTTTCCAATGACTGGGACTCTCATGTGAAACATGTTCGGACTGTGTTCCAGATTTTGAGAGAGAATGCTCTGTATGTGAAGGGATCAAAGTGTCTTTTTGGCGTACAGAGGATCTCATTTCTGGGATTCATTTTGTCTCCATCTGTTATTGAAATGGACCCGGTCAAGGTTCAGGCCATCTGTGATTGGGTCCAACCTACTTCATTAAAGGCTCTTCATAGATTCTTGGGTTTTGCCAATTTTTATCGTAAATTTATTGGTAATTTCTCTGTTATTGTTAAACCATTGACTGATTTGACCAAAAAGGGTTCTGATGTGGTGAATTGGCGTCCTGAGGCAGTCTCTGCGTTTCAGGAACTTAAACAGAGATTCACTTCTGCTCCTGTTCTACGGCAGCCTGATGTTTTTCTGCCATTTCAGGTGGAGGTTGATACCTCTGAAATTGGGGCAGGTGCTGTTTTGTCCCAAAGAGATCCAGAGACCTCTAAAAGTAACCCTTGTGCCTTTTTCTCTCGAAAATTTTCTCCAACTGAACGTAATTATGACGTGGGTAATCGGGAGTTATTGGCCATGAAGTGGGCTTTTGAAGAGTGGAGACATTGGCTGGAGGGAGCCAAACATCAGGTGGTGGTCCTCACGGACCATAAGAATCTGTTTTATCTGGAATCAGCCAAGCGACTTAATCCTAGACAGGCCAGGTGGGTGTTGTTTTTCACACGTTTTAATTTTGTGGTTTCCTTTCTTCCTGGCACTAAGAATGTTAAGGCGGATGCCCTCTCGAGGAGTTTCCTTGCGGACTCTCCTGAGTTATCTGATCCTGCTGTTATTTTGAAAGAGGGTGTAGTTCTTTCCGCCATCTCGCCCAATTTGAGACTAGCTCTGGAGAGGTGTCAGGAGGATAAACCCGAGCGCTGCCCTGTTGGGAAATGTTTGTCCCAGACCAGTGGAAGAAGAGTGTGATGTCTGAGATTCATTGTTCCGCGTTGGCCGGTCATCCCGGAAATTTTGGTACCAGAGACTTGGTGAGTCGGTCCTTTTGGTGGCCTACTTTGTCTCGTGACGTCGGAGTTTGTGCAGTCCTGTGGGACTTGCTCTCACTCCAAGCCTTGCTCTCGCTCTAGTGGTTTGTTGATGCCATTGCCTGTGCCCAAGAGACCATGGACCCATATCTCTATGGATTTTATTTCCGACCTCCCTGTTTCTCAGAGAATGACCATTATCTGGGTGATTTGTGATAGGTTTTCCAAGATGATACATCTTGTGCCATTACCTAAGTTGCCTTCCTCCTCCGAATTGGTGCCTTTGTTCTTTCAGCACGTGGTTCGGTTACACGGCATTCCTGATTACATTGTGTCTGACAGAGAAGTCCAGTTTGTTTCCAGATTTTGGAGGACTTTTTGTTCTAAACTTGGTGTTCAATTGTCTTTCTCCTCGGCTTTTCATCCTCAGACCAATGGACAAACTGAGAGAACAAACCAGACATTGGAGACTTATCTGAGATGCTTTGTGTCTGCTGATCAAGATGACTGGGTCTCTTTTTTGCCTTTGGCTAAGTTTGCTCTTAATAATAGGGCTAGCTTTGCCACTTTGATGTCTCCATTTTTCTGTAATTTTGGGTTTCACCCTCGATTTTCTTCGGGACAGACGGAGGCTTCTGTCTGTCCGGGTGTTGACTCTGTTGTGGAGTGTATGCAGCAGATTTGGGACCAGGTAGTGGAGAGGTTGTCCCTCTCTCAGGAGAGGGCCCAGCGGTTTGCCAACCGGCATAGGACTGATGGTCCTCGGTTTAAAGTGGGTGACTTGGTCTGGTTGTCCTCAAGAAATATCCCTATGAGAGTTGCATCTCCTAAGTTTAAGCCTAGGTTCATTGGACCTTATAAGATCATGGAGATTCTTAATCCTGTTTCCTTTCGTTTACTTCTTCCAGGGACATTTAAGATCCATAACGTGTTCCACAAGTCCTTATTGAAGAGGTTTGTTGAGCCAGTGGTTCCTATGGCTGCGCCTCCTGACCCTGTTTTGGTTGAGGGCAATCTGGGGTATGTGGTTGAGAAAATATTGGATTCTCGTTTTTCTAGACGGAAACTCCAGTATTTGGTTAAGTGGAGAGGTTATGGTCAGGAGGACAATTCTTGGGTGTTTGCTTCGGACATCCATGCTAGGAGACTGATCCGTGCGTATCACAGAGCTCATCCTGACCGACCTGGTTGCACAAATGAGGGTTCGGTGACCCCTCCTCAAGGGGGGGGGGGTACTGTTGTGAATGTTTTAGAAATGAATTCTGAGCAAAAGCTCCCTCTGGTGGTTACAAACAGTACTGAACCATTCAATGAGGATTGGCAATCAGGAATCACAGACTGGCTGGATATAAGGGAGGTTTCCCCCAATCATGGTTGCCGGTGATCAATTGTTCTTGTCTCAACGTTGTTTCCTGGTTCACTTGGAAGCTTGCTGAGTCTTGCCTCTTCTCCTGCTCTCAGATAAGATATTTTCTGTTTTTTGTTTTTGTGCTTGCCATTTGCATATTTCTCTGCATTTCTGTGAGGTTGGCCAGGTTCCCCTCCCCGGGGGGCTTGGGCTCCTCTCGGTTCCTCTGGAGCCACTGTTGTTTGTTCATTTGCCTTTTCCAGTTTTTTCAGTGGCTGCGGCTTAGTTTTGTTACACCAGAGAACTAATTTAGGTGGTAGAGGTCGTGTGATCTCAGGTGTTTTTGCAATTAGTTGTGTTGGCTTTTTTTTTAGGGTTTTTTTTGGATTGCATTAAGTATCCTTCCTATCCTTTTCTGTCTAGGCAGATTGGGCCCCAGCGTTTGCTCATACTATTTTCTGTCTGTGTCTGTATTTTCTCTTGTCTAACCGCCATTACATGTTTGGGGGCTTCCTATGTTCTTTGGGGATTTGCTCCGGGGCAGAGAGCTTTCCTCTTTCTATCTTTAGGTGTAATTAACCTCTCAGGCTGTGACGAGGCGTCTAGGACTAACGTAGGAACGCTCCACGGCTGCCTTTAGTTGTGGTGGTTAGTCAGGGTACTGCAATCCAGTAGATTCCAACCTCTCTGGTGTATTGCCGTTTTTGCCTGCTCTCCTCAGCTACCAAAACATAACACCGTGGGTGTTATGCTGCTGCCAATAGGAGGACACTAAGCAATACATAAGCAAAAAAGATTAACTCCTCCTCCTGCAGTATACACCCTCGGTTGGCTCAACCATGAACCAGTTCGGTGCCAAAGCAGTAGGAGCTCATAACAAATGCAATATGTCAAAACCAAGAAAGAGGCATGAGGCTACTGACCAAACAAGGGTGGGAGCTGTGTCTCCCAATAAGCGTCTCGGAGAAAAGGATTTTACGGTGAGTACACAAAAATCTCCTTTTCTCCATCGCCTCATTGGGAGACACAAACCGTGGGACGTCCTAAAGCAGTCTGATTGCAGAATCTGTCTGCCAAGAGCCGCATCTGAAGAAACTTGAGCATGTACTTTGTAATGCTTGACAAAAGTGTGCAGACTTAACCATGTCGCAGTCTTGCACACTTGCTGTGCCGAAGTCTGGTGCCGAATGGCCCAGGAGGCCCCCACAGATCGAGTGGAGTGTGCCTTAATCCCAGCCGGGATAGGCTGACCTTTGACACGGTACGCCTCTTGGATCGTCAAACGGATCCATCTGGCTAACGTGGCTTTGGAAGTTAGAAAAACCTGCCTGCGTCCTTCCGGAAGCACAAACAGGGCGTCCGATTTACAGGAAGATGCTGTTCTCGAGATGTACCTCTGGAGAGCCCTCACCAGATCCAAGGTGTGAAGGGCTTTTTCAGTATGGTGACTCGGCGCCGGGCAGAACGAGGGCAGGACTATATCTTCATTGATATGAAAGGCCAAGACGACCTTGGGTAGGAAAGAAGCCGAAGTCCTAAGGACTACCTTGTCCTGGTGAAAAAAGATAAAAGGAGATTTACAAGACAAGGCTGCCAATTCCGAAACCCGCCTGATAGAGGTAATTGCAACTAGGAAGACAACCTTCCAGGAAAGAAAGGATAAGGACACTTCTGGTAAAGGCTCAAAAGGGGATTCCTGTAAGGCACTGAGGACCAAATTAAGATCCCAAGGTTCCAAAGGCCTTTTGTAGGGTGGAACGAGATGCGACACTCTTTGGATAAAAGTCTTGACCTGAGACTTAGATGCAATCCGACGTTGGAAAAGTACGGATAAGGCGGAAAACTGCCCCTTGAAGGGAAGAAAGTGCCAACCCCGAGTCCAAACGTGCGTGAAGGAATTCCAGAATGGAAGGAATAGAAAAAAACCCAAAGGCGAACGGCCCTTATCTTTACACCAGGAAAAGAATGTTTTCCAAATGCGATGATAAATGCGCATGGAAACCGGCTTCTTGGCATTGATCATTGTAGAGACAACTTTTTGAGCAAGGCCAGCCTGGCTTAAAATCCAGGCTTCAATGGCTATACCGTCAAATTCAACGCTTTTGAATTGTGATGGTAAATTGGACCTTGTGAGAAAAAGTCCGGATGACCCGGCAAACTCCAGGGTACGTCTGCGACCAGACGCACTAGTTCCGCATACCGCGAGGCCAGTCTGGGGCGACAAGAATGAGAGGAACGCCTTCCGCCTTGATCTTTCGGATTACCCTGGGAATTAACGGAAGGGGCGGAAAGATGTAAGGAAGGCGAAATTGACTCCAAGGGAGGATTAGCGCCTCCGAGCCGAAGGCTAGCGGATCGCGGGAACGACTTATGAAAATCTGAACTTTGGTATTCAGCCTGGATGCCATGAGATCCACATCCGGCGTGCCCCAACGTTGGCAAATGATTTGAAAAAAAATTTCCGGTGGAGAGACCATTCTCCAGAATCTAGACCCTGGCGACTGAGAAAGTCGGCCTCCCAATTGTCCACTCCTGGGATGGAAACCGCGGAGATGGGGCGAGCGGTTTGACTCGGCCCACCTCAATATGTGCGATACCTCGAGCATCGTCCTTCTGCTCCGAGTGCCGCGTGGCGTTGTCTGACTGAATCCGGATGGAGCGACCAGCCAGAAGGAGATGGAAATGCCAGAGGGCCAGTTTGATAGCTCTGATCTCCAGGATGTTGATCGGAAGACGAGACTCCGTGGGAGACCAACGGCCCTGAGCCGTGTGATGAAGAAACACCGCTCCCCATCCGAGGAGACTGGCATCGGTGGTCACCACCAACCAATGGATGGGCAGAAAAGATTTGCCTTGACTCAATGATGAAAGGTTTGTCCACCATTTCAGCGAACTTCTGACTTTGGGAGAGAGATGAAAGCGACGACCTAAGGACACTGGGTTCCTGTCCCAGACTGATATTAGCTCCTGTTGAAGAGGTCGGAGATGGAATTGAGCAAACGGTACTGCCTCGATGGAGGCTACCATGTTTCCCAAGACCTGCATGGCGAACCGTAGAGATTGGGAGCGGCTTAGAGATAATAGGAGCACTCCCCGCCTCAGAGAAGCAATCTTCTCTGGAGGGAGAGATACCAAGCCTTGGGAGGTGTCCAGAATCATTCCCAGAAAGGAAAACTTCTGAGAGGGGATTGGAGAGGACTTGTCCAAATTTACCAGCCAACCCAGGCGAGAGAGGGTGTCGATAGTAATTTCGACATTCTCTGCACAGGCCCGAAAAGTCGGTCCTTTGATGAGCAGGTCGTCTAAATACGGAAGGACCACCACACCCCGAGAGTGAAAAATTGACATGACAGCCGCCATGACTTTTGTGAACACTCTGGGGGTGGTTGCGAGACCGAAGGGTAGAGCGGCAAATTGAAAATGATCGCCTCCAACTGCAAAACGCAGAAACTTTTGATGGCCTTTGAAAATCGGCATGTGTAGATATGCGTCTTGATATCGACTGACGCCAGGTATTCCTTTCTTTCTAGAGACGCTACAACAGACCGAAGAGATTCCATTCTGAAATGGCGAACTCTGATGAATTTGTTCAACAGTTTGAGGTCCAGTATAGGACGCGAGGAGCCGTCCTTCTTGGGAACCACAAAAAAGGTTTGAATAAAACCCTTTGAACCTTTCCTCGTGAGGAACCGGGACGATGACCCCGCTGGAGCGAAGAATGTTCAAGGCGTGAAGAAAAGGAGTTGCGAGAACATTGGACTTTGGGGGGGAGACTGGAAGAAGCGCCTTGGGGAAGAGACAGGAATTTGATTCTGTAGCCGGAGTCTACGAGATCTCGAACCCACCGGTCTTGAACGACTGACCACCAGGCCTCGCGAAAACAGGAGCAGGCGTCCGCCTACCCTGTTTGGCTCCCCGGGCCCCGCAAGTAGTCATTGTGAAGATGATTTTCGGGAGGAAGAATTCTTGTTTCTTGACTGAGAGAATCTGTTTCTCCAGGGCTGAGAGGTCCTGAATGATGGTTGCAGGCCCCTGTCTCTGCGAGACGAACGGTGTGCACGAGACGAGGTGGAAGCCGAGGACCAGTTAAAGGAGATGCAAAATGGCCGGGAACGATTTTGGTATTGGGGCGGAAAGGAACGGTAAATTCTGCGCTGTGGAAGAAATTTACTCTTACCACCGGTAGCGTCAGAAATGATCTGATCAAGACGATCTCCAAAGAGACGCCCTGATTAATAAGGTAGCGCAGTCAGGGACCTCTTTGAAGCAGAGTCTGCGCGCCACTCTCGGAGGCAGAGGGACCTTGGAATGGTAATGGCATTGGCAGCTGTAAGCTCAGCGCAATTAGCCGCATCTAAGGACGCATGAACTAAGTAGTCGCCTGCCCGCATAATCTGCTAAGCCAGATTACGTGCTTCAGAGGGGAGAGGAATATCACTAGTAACCTTAACCAGATCTTCAGCCCAGGCCACCATGGCCCTTGCCACCCAAGTGGCCGCGAAAGAAGGAGAGAGACGAAGCTCCAGCCGTCTCAAAGACCGATTTAGCAAGGTTGTCCGCCTGTCTATCACAGGGATTTTTAATAGATGAACCGTCTGAAAGGGACAGAAGAGTCTTTGAAGCCAAGCGAGATACAGGTGGATCTACTACTGGAGATTCAGTCCACAATTTCGCCACAGATGTCGAAAAAGGGTATCGCGCTTTCAGAGACTTCAGTCCAGAAAAAACGTTTGTCTGGTCGATCCCTATGTTCCTGAACAATGTCCGTGAACTCCGAATGGATAGCGAAAAACTTGTGAGGACGCTTGGCTCTCTTGCAAAAGACAGGATGATCCGGGTGAGACCCGGGATCTTCATCTACCTTGAGGGCCTTATTAACTGCCTCTATGAGAGAGTCCAGGGACTCTTGAAAACCTGGTGAGTTTGGGTCATCACCTATGTCCGACTCATATTCAGAAACATGATCACTGAGATCTCTGGGAGAGGGGGAGCGAGGGCCTGAGCTCGCTGAACCGCTAGACGGATTGGGAGAAGCATTATGGCGGCGTTTTCCAGACGGCCGCTTTGCTGAAGCCGTGGGTCTACCTCTATCTGATGAGGCCTCTCTGAAGACTGATGGACCCCTTTCTGGAAAGGGGATGCCCTGGCTAGAAGAGGAACCACGGAAGAAAACCAAAGCCTTAGTCAGGGAATCCAAGGACTGTGCCAGAAAAGCAGGCCACTCGGAAGGACCCGGCTCACTGGGATCAGGAATACATAGGGGCTCCTGAACAATAGTAGGGGGCTCCTGAGCGTCAGGAGCAGAAGGCTCTTGGGCACATGATGCACAGAATTGAGTACCATGCTTTGATGGCAGGGGAGCGTTGCATGAGGCACAGGCGGTATACACCACTGTGTGGTTTTTGTCAGGCCTTTTTGATCCCTTTGATTGGGACATTTTGCACCTGTGAGCCTGCAGCAGGAGAAGGGTTAAGCGCTGTTTAGCCTAGTCGCAGCGTTCTGCAGCGCTGTCCCACCAGAAAGATGGCGACCGAGATTACAATAGCGCTTCTCCTATGACACGAGAAGCGCCAGAAGCAGTGGGAGGAGAGGGGGAGGGACCAGGAGGGAATCCCATGGTATCTGAAGCCGGCCAATAGCGTGCGATGTGGGCGGAGTTACGCAGCGAGCCCCCCCCCCCATTGAGGCCTATCCCGGGCCGAAGCCGGGGACTAAATTTATGGCTGCGGCCTATCCCGGGCCGAAGCCGGGGACTAAATTTATGGTTGCGGCCTATCCCGGGCCGAAGCCGGGGACTAAATTTATGGCTGCGGTGCGGAGCGACGCAGAGGCGGCCGTGGTGACAGGCGGCCGCTGCACACAGAAGCGGTCGCAGTGGGCCCAGATATAGGAGCCGCATACCCCATGTAATGCTTGTACTCACTGCGGGGAGGGAGTCCAGAGAAAAACCCCGAAAAAGTGGGGGCCTCCACAGGGACTACGGCAGATGTGGCCGTACTTCCTCAATCCACCGTCCCCTTTGATAGGGGGGTGGAGAGGGATCTTAATCTTCCTCCATAGCGCCACCGCTTTCAGTAGAGGTGATGAGGGGTATCCATCCATCGTTCCACGCCATATCATATCGCCCACATCGAGGGGTATCTCATGGGGAGAGCGGGCCCATTCAAGGGATCTGTCGCCCCATGGTAGCGTAGCAGGAGGGGTACGTGGAGGCGACACTCCACGTTGCCGCCTGTTGATAGTTTTTGGGAGATCGGGACTTTTCAATAAGCCCCGTCGCCCTTCCGTGCGTGAAGAGAGAAAAATAATAAAAAAAGGTAAAAAATGAAAAAAAAGTGGGATCTGAGAGCAGACCCTTGTGCCTCCTACAGACAATAAGCAAGAACTGGTTCATGGTTGAGCCAACAGAGGGTGTATACTGCAGGAGGAGGAGTTAATCTTTTTGCTTATGTATTGCTTAGCGTCCTCCTAGTGGCAGCAGCATAACACCCACGGTTTGTGTCTCCCAATGAGGCGATGGAGAAAACTAGTGTTGATTAAATAGCTTTGGATAATTGCTTATATACTCCCGGCCAGTGGACGTGGACACAGTCCATACACTTGTATTCAGCAAGGCCGTGCCACTAGACGGGTTCTTGCAGGGAATATGCATAAAGCTCAGAAACCAGGGCAATACAATTATGGCTCTACCATCAATTCTATTGAATTTTACCATTCTGGGATACATATAATTTATTGTTTGACTTATTTTTTACAAGGAAAAGGAATAATTAATAGTCAATGTTTCTGCTTTTATTTTATTTATTTTTTACCCTCAAACTATGTATCATAAAGTTTGAATAATTTGTAATCTTTGCGGTCGTGGCTCTACCACAATTTTTTAATATTTGTACCTTTTTTTTTACTTAAAAAAAATAATACATTCTCAATTCTCAGTGTTTTAGTGTCAGGTCTCATTCACACATTAGTTTGTTTTTTCATAAGAAAAAAGTAAAAGAAATAAAAACGATAGACTTTCAATGTGTTGTCAGTTTTTTTACTCAGGTTTTTTCATTACTGATTTTCTTGTTTCCAAAAAAAAAAACCACTGATGGAGGATTTCAAAGCTTGTCAGGGCATAGCAGTAGGGTACAGTCATGCGGCCATATTACTCGCACGAGGATCGCTTCGCAATCATTTGAACTGGCTGTCTGCTCTCCTGACCTGAGCGTGACAGCTGCAAAGAAATACATGAGACAGCCAACAGTCAGTCCGAGGATTGCGATGTGATTCTCGCGCTAGTAATATGGCAGTCTAATTGCACCCTTAAACAGTAAAAAACAGCACAATTGATTTTTTTTTTTTTAAATATTGTTCAAAAAGAAAAAAAAAATGAACATGTCAATAGTCTCATAAATTACAATGGGATCTGTCAAATTAGTGAAAAAGAAACAGACACATTTGTGAATAACACACATATAAATGGGGCCAAATACTGAGACGCAATATTTTAGCCTAGGCCTCAGGCAGGCCTACCCTCACTCAAACTCCATAGAGGTTGAAGGACTAGCAAAGGTGGTCTCCAAAACCAGCTGTAAATTACTGCAACTGCCTGTTCTGTATGCATGCACACAGGTTTTCTAGTAATGAGATAAATAGGAGTGATACATAAAACTTTGTTTTTCTGGAGTGCAAATCTTTCATTCAAACAATAGGCAGGCACACAGTGTACAGTCCTACCTTCAGAGTCCTGGTGTTCACTGTTATTGGAGTGGCCTTCCTCAGACTTCATCTCAGTACTGTCAACCTGTGTGTTTAGGTTGTCCGGGGCAGGGCTACAATTGCTGCTGTTCTCTTGCTTTATTGGTGATGCATCGGCTATTGAACTCTGGTTGCTATTATCATCTGAAAGGTAGGAATGCATCGCTTATTATGATACTTTCCTTGCTAGAAAACACAATTTACATAGAACAAATTCATGCACAAACCAATGGAAAAATGCAGTTATGTCATCAGTCTAGATAGCTTTAATTCAGCATGAAAAAGCAGACAGGCGAATATGCAGATGGACATGAATTGCTACTGATGAGATTTTAGGAGAGCATATATAAAGGAAGAGCACACACAGATCTAGATACAGAAAAAAATCTTTATTAAATTATTTGGGTACAAAATATTAAAAAGGTAGGGCAAGTGAAGAGTGGCTGGGACCCAGTAAAAAGGGCACCACAGATTGGTAGCGTACAGACAATTAATAAAGCATTGCTAGATGCGGTTGATCCTGCCAAATTACACTATATTAGTTATGTGCTATGTGATTGGACTCTAAACATTTACGGGACTTAGGGTTGTCAGGATGGCACTCCCGCCAAAACGCGCGTAGGGGCAGTGGCACCATGGATTGGCTCAGGTACAGAGTTTAGTTATCCTTACAACTGTCTTGACAACAGCTGAACTATGCTCTTTACTTGATGTTTACATTCTGGTCTTTAGACTTAGCACTTTAGTATAAAATGATGGCCAGTATTAGTTTTAGGTAGCTTTTTTTTTATCATGGTTCAATGCCAATAAATTAAATAGCATCTAGCAAAGCTTTACTAATTGTCAGTACGCTGCCAGTCTGTGGTTCCCCTTTCTCTTGGCTTCCAGATACTATTCACCTGCCTTATCTTTTTAACATTTTGTATCCAAATTAACAAAGATTTTTTGTGTATCGAGTTCTGTGTGCACTTTTCCTTTCTAAGCTCTCATGTTCACAATGGTGATGAATTCCTTTCTATTATAGTCCTATATGTAGGTACTTTATGTATAATAATATATTGCTTACTCTGCATATAAGTATCTTGTACCATGCCAGCAGCTAACTTTTGATATAACTGATGAGAATCTATGTAGCCTGGAAGGGGGAGGAAGATGGAGGGGCTCTGCTTCTACCTCTCTCTCCCACATAGGAGATGACCCTGGCCAATGATAAGATTCTACCTCAGTAATGTAACAATCTGTCTTCACTGAATACAGATTTTACCTGGAAAATGAGAACTTTGAAAATGAATGATCAATTCAGGAGGTGAAAGAAGCAGTAAAGTAAGTGATATATCGCTGGAATCAGGGTCTCTCCCTCTACATTATGCTGCTCTCAGATAGGGTAGCACAAGCCTGGTCAAAGATTCTGGGTAGTCAGACAGCACATCCTTAGTAACCACCGTCCACTTGTTTTAGAACTTCAGATCAAAGTAAAAAAATCTATCAGTTCCAAGATTTATTTCCTTATCTGCCGGTGCAGTGGTTATAAACACACTTTTATAAATACACTGATAGATATCTAAGGTTCACACTGAAGTTTTGAGGCTAGTCTATATGTGAAGCTGATGGACCCTACTATACAGTAAGTGGGATCCATTAGAAAACAAGTCCAACATGGCTCTGTTAAGAATAGAAGCCATGATGCTAATGTGAGGAGTGCCTAAATTATAGTATAAATACCTCTATACCTACCGTGCATGTCCATCATCCCTGGGGAAGAGCTATTTTCTGGGGTAGTCAGTTCAGAACCACATTTCTCATCTTTTGTTTTCTTTTTGTTTTTTGTCTTCTGAATCGAAAAGTAAAAAGGAAACACAAAAGAAAAAAAAACAAAAACAATACCACAATATTTAAAAAAAAAAAAAAAATAACATATGACAATCATCAACTTATCTCAAAGGGTGAAGTAAGAAAATTCAAACGTTAATTAAGAGGTAAATATTACTGAATTTAATATAAACTACCCAGAATAGAGACCCCATGTACACAAGTCATATACAAGTGTAGTTAGTATAGTAAGCATGCAGTCTTTACATTAGGCATCTACCCTTTTATGGACAGTAACAGAATAAGTAAGAAAATAGTACATTGACATTAAAAATAGAAGAAAATATTCTATACTGTTCAAATTTGGAAGAATATCAAATACATAATTTATAACTCCTCGCAGTAAACAATTTCTAAGGGTAAGTCTAAATTTTGCAAGTTTGTTTCTGCAGAAGCAGAGCAAAAAACAAACAAACCTACACATAAAATAAAGAAAAAAAAGTGTTTAAAAATCTGTACTTAAGGATTTTTATTAAAATCTAGAGGTAATGTACAACACTACATTACCTGCAGATGCGGTTGCAGATTTTTTTTCTTTCTCCGTAAAATTGGGAAAATTAGCAATAAGTCTATAAGGCCCCCAAAGAACGAACATCATGCATATTTTTTAAAGGGCTGTCCGCTACTTTCATATTCATGGCCTATGCTTAGGCTGGATCATCAATACCAGATTTGTGGGAGTCCGTCAAAGGCATTGTGAGCTGCAGCTGGATGTAGGCAATGTTTGGAGCATAACAACACATCAAATACATGGTTTAGTGCCTATTGGTGAGAATAGCAGCTCAACTCATATTCAATGGGCAAAAAGCTAAGCGGCCTCTCAGCAACAACCACTAAACAGTGCACGACGCTAGAGCCTATAACAGATAATCAGTGGGGGTGCCCAATGTCGGACCCCACCGATCAGATATTCGTGGTCAGTATAAAAGCAATGGACAACCCCTTTAAAATATGCACACTAATTCCCGTGAGAAATAAATATCCAAATGCCCTGGGATAAGATTTTCCTTCTACCGCAACCATCTGTAATGGAAATGTAATATAGCGTATATACAACAATACAATATGGAACTTAGATCCTAACTTCAAACAAATTCAGCACTTTAATAAAAAGATGTCCCATAGGCAATAATCAAGACCGTTGCCACTTTTCAATACCTGTCAATATTTGGCCACCAGGCAACTATTTTGCATGGCTTGAGGGCTGAGATCTTTGGTGCGAATGTCAGGCATATCGTGAAAAAAAAGAGGGGTTTCTTAAAAATTAAAAAAAAGAAGTATCAGGAACGGTAAATATTTACTGCTGCTTATATAAAAGCTTTACATCAGCCACAGCCAATGTTGAAGAAAGCTAATGAACCAACCACCATGTTTTTGAAGTGTGGAAAGAAACTATAAAACCCAAGAGCAACATATTAAGGGAGATTATACAATACACAATTACATCCTTGCAGGCGTTACTCATGGTTTTATCCGACTCTGGGACTACATGCTGCTAATAAGTGGCAACTGTCCTGACCGCTACCTATCGGGAAACTTTTTATGACAGTCTAGAATCCTCCTAATAAAATATCTCCATGTAAAATAATGATGAAAGCTAAAATACTACAAATGTCTCATTTCAATTGAACAGGTAACAATTTCGCCATTATCTTGATATTTACATTCAGTTTTCATTATTTCTGCCTCTACTGACATAAAGCAGATGTTTCCACACCCACAACTAACTTCGACCCACAAGGCCCGAGTATGCATCATACTAAAAATCACATAATGATGCAACCTGAAGCCTAGATATAAAACATTGGGGACTTCAATTTCACGTCCTCTACAGACTGAGCCGCTGGTAGACGTATCAACCTAGTTGGTGTCATTTTTTACTAGCATTTGAGCTTTCATCATTAAAAAGCAGCAAATCCAACATGGTTAGTGTTAATGTAGCATATAAATCATGCTTGTGTGTTAGTGATGAACCCACATCCTGCAACATTGAAATCAAACTAGAGTAGAAAAGACAGAATCTGACTTTTCCACAAGGTTTTGGTCGCCTCAGAAGTCCCGAATTCTCATCTGTCACTTTCAAATCAATCTGAAGGGAAAGAAATGTACAGAAATAAATTGACTGGATGTAGATTTCCAGTGCTATTGACTTGTATTAAATATATATGTGCCCCAGAGGGAGACTAATAGACATACTGCAGAAGAACATTCACAATTTATTCTTTTTGATTACTTTTTTTGTCACTTTATACATTTCTTTTTCATTTCTTCAGAGAGCAACCAAGACAAGACAATAATTTTTTTTCTGTATGGCAGCAAGCATTTTTTTTTAGCGTGTGAATATCAGGTTGGTCAGTCTCATGAGGAGGCACCGCATATGTTATGGTTACAAGGGAAATGGTTTTCAGCTTTCCTTAGTGAATGAATGGCGCAGAGGCGAGCATACTCAACCTACCCTTCATTCAGAAGGGCTCTGCAGAGCCTGATTCTTGGGATGGGATAACTGTAGTCAGTCTCCCTCTCGACCCAAGATTGGGCAAGAAAAAAATAATTTTCTTCTGGCAAGAGCTATAAAATTTGGTCAAAATCATTTTTTTTTTTACATACTTGAAAAGAAATTTGACAGGAAAGGTCTCAAGTGCTGAACTGTTTATTTAGTCTAGGCAGGGTATGACCACGCGTTTTACGCATTCAGGAAATACTGGTTATCTTCAGTAAGGTATTGTTAAAAGAACTAGGGGTAGCACTTGTAGCAAACCACTATGGAGAGCAATGACCCAATTTTCTGGATATTTTGGATGCCAACTACTGACATGGAAAAGACCCATTTTAGCCAGAGCTTATGGATGGGTGAACTTTACCCATTCAAACTTATAGAAGGGACAATCCATTACCAGGTTACACTTTTTAAAATGTCCTAAAATGTGTGTGTGCAAACTCTAAACAATTTTCACTTGCAAGAAAGCAAGCACTATTTTTTGATTTCCAGATATAATGCCGCTGCCTTGTACAAATATGCATATTTAAACTGCACATAAGTCAGTGTAAAATAAAGAAAAAAAAACAAAACAATCTTTCAGGTAGAGTTGTGTCTATAAGCCATCAATTAAGAAATTAGAAGTGAACTAATAAAAGCTTACATCATCCCCTTTCGGCTCAGCAACTGGCACCCATTTGTAAATCCTAAGTGAGGTATCTCCAACAGTCACCCATTTCTTCTCCCTAAAAATACAAGAGAAAATAATATAATCTGTGGCTTCATAAAAGGGGCTGTCCAATATTAGACAACCCCAGCTTAATAAGTTCAGGTCCCCAATTAAAATGAACACAATCCATGTTCCCCTCCTGCAGTGGCGCTGTTCCCCTATGTTGGCTCTGCTTTTCCAGGGGGGTGACGTGAGTTATTGTCACATGCCAGCTGCACAGGGCTGTGGAGTCGGTAAGGCCTCTTTCACACATCATTTTTTTGCTGTCAGGCGCGATCCGGCATTTTTTTTTAAAAAACAGATCGTTTTTTTTTTTACCACCGGATCCGGTTTTTTGTCATTGACATGCATTAGCGCCGGATCGTGCCGCATGTACTACTACTACTACTACTCATTTTCCGGGTAAAAAAGGTCAGGACGGATCCAGCTAAAGGGTATGCCACACTAAGCGAGATCGCTAACGAGATCACTAAAACGTCACTATTTAGCGATCTCGTTAGCGACCTCGTTGTGTGTGGCATGTAGCAACGATGTGGCCCCTGCTGTGATGTCGCTGATCGTTTACTAGCGTTCTGGACCATTTTTTGATCGTTGGCGTCCCGCTGGTGAGCCTATATCGCTGTGTTTGGCACCTTTTGCGAACGACGAGCGACCTCGTTTGTGACGCATATGGGTGTTTTTTAGCGTCACGGAGTGGATCGCAATATCTGTAAGTTCTCTTTTGCATCACAGAGAGGATCGCAGAAGTTGCAAAGCAGGCTAGCAGGACGCAGAGAGCAGGAGCGATGCTGGAAATTCCAATGAATCAGAAGCGCTCAGTACATGCTAATGACAGATCCTAACGACCGCCAAAGTCGTTAAAGAGATCGCTGACCACTGATGAGTCGTTTATGAGATCTCCTGTTTGGCAGCTATTAGCGACCTAAAAGCGATCACACCAACGATCTCGTTAGCTTGTGTCGTTATTGAGATCGCTAAGTGTGGCAGTACCTTAAGAAACGGATCCTGCACATCAGGTTTTTACAATCTACGCCGGATCCGTCTTTTAAACAATTCGCCGGATTGTGTCTGATTGCAAAAAACTGATGTGTGAAAGAGGCCTAAGCCAAACCTCCGACTCCAACTCCTCAATTTCTATGACACCGACTCCAACTCCACCATATTAGGCTCCAACTCCACAGCCCTGCAGCCATTGAGCTGCCACTCATCACCTGTAGCCTTTACTATTTCGTCAGAGAAAACGTTCGCCCTGATGGAATATTGATGAGCTGTAGCTAATGAACGGCTGATCATTTTATGCAGTTGACACGACAGAGTAATGTCATGTAAACCTCTGTAAAAAATGTGACATGGGGGAACAGCTCCGCTGCAGGAGGGGGATATCAATTATTTTTATTTTAATTGGGGCCCTGAAATTAAGCTAGGGTTGCCATGTGTTGGACAATCATTTAAAGGGGTTGTTCAGACTTTTGAGAAGTCTGAAGTCACTATGTGACCGCAGACGTCTGAATCCTGAATCCATGAACACTAACACAGTCAGGATTCTCCAGTCTTGATGAATTCACTCGCATTGAGAGAGGCTGAGCATATTTAGTCGGCACGTGACCGCGTGTATGCAGATCACATACTTGTGGTGACATGACCGCTCGGTCTGGGCCTTAACACCGGAGAATCCTGACAGCGTGTGGTGAGCACACTGTAAGCATTCAGGAGTCTATACTCACTAGTTACAAAGTGACTGCAGACCTAGCAACGGCCAGACAACCCCTTTTATTGCAAAAAGGAGCTCTCATATACAATATAACAGGATTAGTTACATTGTTACTGAAGGTTTATTCATTGCAACTGTGACTCCAATCAGACACTCCTAAGATTAGTAATAGGGATGATGGCATGAGCTGCTTATTTAGGCCACTCTCACACGAAGTTTGCATTGAATGTTTGCTATATGCACCAGAAATAGCCAATCATTGTGGTGTTCAGGAGCATCGCCAGCTGCATTAGCTTTTATAACTGAGGCAGCTTCCTTTTCAAAATTCTAACACACTTCCTCCACTGACTAGAGAGCAGTTTATATCGCAGCGATGGACCCATTAGATCCTACTACAAAACGCCTCACACTGTTTATATACTCCAGATCCTTCAGCAGTGGTCAGGAACTTCATTCCACTCCAGACCCACTTTACCAAAAGGGATTATTAGGATGGAAGTATTAGAAATGGTCTACAGACTAGTGGCACTATTATACGGACAGACTTAGGAGCCCGAGATGTTTCATTTGCCACATATAACTACCTCCATTTGTAGCACCATACTTTGGGGGACCCCATTACAGATTTTGTAACAGGGTTGAGAAAGCTGAAGGTAGCAAAACTATATTGTCAAGAGTATTTGTCATTAGACCATTACATTTAAGAAAATGTTCAAAGAGGTCTATATGAACTGCATAAAATACTAAACAGATGGTTCTGTTAGAGTTAAAACCAGCATTTCTTCAGAAGACCTTGGTTCTTGTCAGACAGGCTGATGCATACTAGAAGTTGAGATAAGAATGTTCCTTCCTTTGAGATAATAAACCCCCACTTGCCTGAGTTATGCAAACAAACCCTGTACTGGGAGTCAAGGACAAGGATGGAGTTTTCTGTTAAAACCAGTATTCTATGTATTTAGTGATAAGTTGTATTAACTGCCATATATGGTAATTCCGCTTCCTGCTTCAGGGGTGTATATAAGCCCCTTCATTAGCAATAAAGAGTAGAGTATATTGACGCACCCTTTGGTTTGTGTCTTATTCTCTCTGGTACCACATTCCGAGGAGGAAAGGGTTAACAAGATAACAGCGACGACAACCTGGCGCCCGAACAGGGGACTGAGTTAATCTACTCTGAGGAAGCCCGACCGGTCCGGAGACGTGGGATGAGCGGAGCCTTCTGTTGGTGATATACATACAGCGCTGGGGTAAGAATACTTATTTTATTCTACCCAAAATCTATATCACTGTATAGTGGACTCCCTCCTCCCCGAGCGGTCGGCTTTCCAGGTAATTCACAGGTATTCCTGGCTCAGGTCCCTTTGAACCAGTAGACCCTCAGATTAATTGTCAGTCCTGCCTTTCCTCCTTTGAATAATGACAGTATGGATCCAATGATTGTGTTGTGGTTTTGTCTTGGTGTCTGTGTGATTGGATTGTTCATTTGGTTGGCGTACAAATATTGAAGAGCGAGCAGTGAAATGGTTCAGAAACCTTTGTGGCCCATTGTCTAAGTGACGCAACTGTCTTGGTGACAGAGTCTTGGTGACGCAATTGTCTTGGTGACAAACTTGTCTTGGTGACAAGAGAATCTCTTCTAGGTGAGGAGTATATAAAAAAAATGGGGAACCAAAAAATGCCAAGGAAGGCATTTCTGCTAAAGATTTAGTTGTGCGCAGAGATTGTGAAAAGCAGGCATGAATGAAAACGGAGAATTGAACAGTGATAAATGGAAAAAGGTTCTTTGACTCACATCATGGATGGTTGAGAGACAAAGGACTGTTGAAAACAGTGAACCTGTGGATGAGTGCGTGTGATTACTTAGAAGAAAAGACTGAAGAATTAGGAGACGGACGATACAGACTGACAAAAACAGGGATGACTGATTTACCCACCTGTCTGTTTCCCCCCCCGGACAGTAGAAATGTACAGACCATGGAGCCCTACAGAGCAGTCGGCTCTAATAAAGCAACTAGACAGGATTTGCAAGCACTTATAAAAGGGAAATTGGCAGATGAAGCTAGATACGATAGACTGATAGATGAGACATACAAGTGCTATGTGTGTAGGACCACACCTGACAATGCAGAAGTCAGTGACAGCAAGCAGAGATAAGTGCTGGCAGCAGGGAGATGGTATTTTGCTGTACACCAAGGTCATTCTACAGATAAGGAAACTGCAGGCTGAGGTTTGACCAGCCCCTCCCATCGGGTATTCGTGAGGATGCACAGGAAAGAGTGCAACAGTTTTTAGATTTTGTTGAATATGTTTTTATAATAGACACAGTATGTAAGAATCGAAGGTCAGAGTACGTGAGAAGAAAGATAGACAGGCAGAGAAAGTAAGTAGACCAGATTGGAGATCAGTTAAAGCAGAGGATCTAGCGAGAATAGCACAGGGGGCACAACATGATTTAGCGCAGGCAAAAAGAGGTAGCTTGCACATGAACCCCCTTGTCTCCCTACCCCCCACTCCTAATTGCACAGTGCAGGTGAACCTACCAGGGGGACATGAGGTTGAGTTCCAAGTGGACACGGGGGCAGACAATTCAGTAATTACAGAAGAGGACTGGCCATTTGGGAAAAGTGATTTCTCCCACCATGTTATAGCGACTCCTTATAACTCTCCATCTATCCTGCTCCCCGTCACTAATAAGATTCCTCTGCAAATTCAAGGAACCACTGTACACACACACAGTTAATGGTATTACCACGGGGTCAATGTAATCTTTTAGGAAGTGATGTGTTGTCACAATTGAAAGCACATATTGAGTATCATCTTGATGGAACTGTCACTATGACACCAGGATTGAAGCCGAGCACTCTTTGTAAAATCATGTCGCTAGACGTTGCTAGTATAGAGGACACAAATGAATTTCCTTCAATGTTGGAAGGTGTGATACCGCATGATTTCTGGGCTTCAGATAAAACAGATGTGGGCAGATTGAAGGTACTGCCACACTAAGCTATCCCGCTAGCGATCTCGTTAGCGTTGCATACTAATGAGATCGCTGGCGGGATTGTTTCTATATCGCTAAATGCTGCCGCATTTAGCGATATAGTTAACGACG
Source organism: Oophaga sylvatica (assembly GCA_033576555.1). Lineage (NCBI taxonomy): Eukaryota > Metazoa > Chordata > Amphibia > Anura > Dendrobatidae > Oophaga > Oophaga sylvatica. Next base: position 813,187,401 of record JARQOD010000001.1, read on the forward strand.
CTATCGCCGTTAGCGATCTTCTTAACGACTTTAGCGGTACAAAAGTACCGCTAAATCGCTAAGAAAAGGTGCCACACAGCGATTAGATACTTACCCAGCGGGAGCGCCAGCGATGAAATAGGGTCCGGAACGATTCCAGCGACGAGCGAGATCACAGCAGGAAGCTCGTCGCTGGAAGCTGCCGCACTGAACAATATCGCTAACGGGATCGCTAAATAGTGACGTTTTTTAGCGATCCCGTTAGCGATATTGTTTAGTGTGGCATACCCTTAAGGGTGCAGCCAGTCAGCAGATTACAGAAACTGGTAGCAAGTGATGTTAAAACCTAGCCCCCACCTTCGGCAGCAGGCCTGCAGCTAGGTTCTTATCAGTAGCCTTAACAGAAAAAAAACTCCAGCTTCCCCTTCAACTACGAGATTTAACTCTCTATGTATTGGCTGGTACAATATATATATATATATATATATATATATATATATACACTTTTGTTCCAGATATCTCAGGAAGCTGCTTGGTTCACAGTTATTGATTTTGCCAATGTTATTTTTATAATATGTTGATGACTTACTGATTTGTGCCCCTCCAGGAAACAGTGTCGTACTGCAACAATATCACTCATGTTGTTTTTGTACCAAGCTGGATGTAAAGCGTCAAAGGATAAACTGCAATTCTGTAAATCTTCAGTTATCTTTTTGGGACATTGCATTACACCAGGGGCTCGACAACTGACCAGCGCTCGCAAAGAAGCTGTACAGAACTTTCCTATGCCTGTTAATGTTGCTGTAATGTATGTAGTACAGTTCATATAGCGTCTTGTGCTTGGGTGCGATGAAAACACAGGAGTCACAGGTTTGATATAGAAAAGTCCTGTATTACTTCATACAAGTTGGCAGAAATAGTCACACAGTTTGCAGACACAGAAACAGGAGACACAGCAGGCCAGAGTAATCCAAGCTCAGCAATCACTCTCCAATACAGATTCAGGATCTTCTTCTCTGTTACCGTAAGTCCATGCAAACGTGGGTCTTTCAAAGAGCAGGGTTCAGAGTCCACAAGTGCTTCAGAGTTCCTCAGTAGGAATAGCTGGAGTACAAGGTCCAAGGCTTACAGGAGTCAAGTCACAGGTTCACTGCAGGCTAGATTCCGAAGCACCGACTGCTCAGCTGTGGCTGCTCAAGAAGCAAAGGAGAGAATCAGGGCGGGAACATGCAAGCTGGAAACTCCATTCTGACTGAGGGCAAGATAGCTGCAGCAAGACAGAAAGCAAAATGGCTGACGAACAAACTGAGTTTCAGGAATATATACATAGAACCTTACATTACTCCCCCTTAAGGACAACCTCCGGATGACCTCAGACCAGGCTTGTGTGGGTACCTCTGATGAAACTGACGGAGCAAGCGAGGAGCATTAACGTTATTGACCGGTTCCCATGAGTTGTCCTCCACTGGGTAGCCCTGCCATTTAATCAGATATTGTAACTGATTTCTATACAACCTGGAATCTAAAATCCTTTCCACCACAAATTCTTCCTGACCATCGACTAGCACTGGGTCAGGGCAAGGAGAGGAACGTCCAGGAAACGTATTGGGTGTCGCAGCCTTTAGTAGGGATACATGAAAGACAGGGTGGATTCTCATAGTTCTGGGCAGTTGAAGACGACAAGCAACGGCACTTATAATTTTACTGATTTTATAGGGTCCAATGTACTTATGTCCCAACTTAGACGATGGAATCCTTAACTTAAGATTTCTGGTTGACAGCCAGACCAAGTCTCCTACCTTGAAAGCTGGTGCAGGTTTACGAAATTTATCTGCTGCTTTCTTGTACCTTTCTTGAGCCGATTCCAGATTTTCCTTTAGAAGATCCATATTCTTCTGTAAAGACGTGATTCTTTCAGCCACTGCTGGTAAAGGCGTTTCTATGGGAAATCGTGGTAGAATGTTAGGATGATAACCTAGATTAGAGTAAAAAGGAGACTGCTTAGTGGAGGCACTCTGAGAGTTGTTATACGAGAACTCAGCTAATGGAAGTAGATCCACCCAATCATCCTGTAGGTGGCAGATAAAGCAGCGGAGATACTGCTCCAGGGTTTGATTGGTTCGTTCGGTCTGTCCATTAGTCTGGGGATGAAAAGCAGAAGAAAGGTTTACTTTAATGTCCAATGCTGCACAGAAATTTTGCCAAAACCTAGAAGTGAATTGCACCCCTCGATCCGAAATAACCTCATCCGGTACTCCATGTAAGCGAAACACATCTTTAATCATCAAATCTGATGTCTGTTTTGCAGTGGGCAAGCCGACACAAGGGATAAAATGAGCTGCCTTTGTTAGACGGTCAACCACCACTAGAATGGTGTTCTTCCCCTGAGAGGTTGGTAACTCCACAATGAAGTCCATAGAAATGGATCCCCACGGGCGGGACGGGGTGGGAAGAGGCTGTAACAGACCAGTTGGTGAGGAGCGAGGTGTTTTGCATCTTGCACAGACCTCACATGAAGTGACATAATTCAAAACATCCTTCCTGCAAGTGGGCCACCAAAAGAAACGAGAAAGAAATTCCTGTGTCTTTAGAATTCCTCTATGCCCAGCTATCTTGGAATCGTGAATGAGTTGCAATACTCTTAATCTGACTGTTTCAGGAATATACAGACGTTGTCCCTGAATCCACACACCATTCTTAAAGACAAGACTTACGTCCCTTGGGGGTTGTGCCAAAAAGGAATCCGCATGGTATGCTTCCTTGATGTCCTTAAGTAGGTCTTGATTATGAATTACTCCTAGGAATCTAGAGTCAGGAAGAATAGTCTTAGGAGGAGTAATTGGACGTGTCTCTGCTGAGTAAATCCTAGAGAGTGCATCAGCCTTTCCATTGCGCGATCCTGGTCTATAAGAGATGATAAAATTAAATTGGTTTAAGAAAAGATTCCAGCGAGCCTGGCGAGGAGTCAGGCACTTAGCCGACCTGATAAACTCAAGGTTACGATGGTCTGTCAGGACGACTATTTGCTGTGCAGCTCCCTGAAGAAGGTGTCTCCATTCTTTGAAGGCGGCAATAATGGCCAACAACTCTCTATTGCCCACATCGTAGTTCCTCTCAGCCGAAGACAACTGTTGGGAAAAGAAGGCACAGGGATGCAAGACATTCTTCTCACCTGTTCTCTGAGAGAGTATAGCTCCAACGGCACAGTCTGAAGCATCCACCTCTATTATGAAGGCAAGCTCGGGGTTGGGATGTACTAGGATAGGTGCAGTGGTAAATTTATCTTTTAGACGGGAAAATGCTTCCTGGGCTTGGGGAGTCCAGGAAAACCTAGACTCTTTCCGGGTAAGTTGAGTGATAGGTGACACTACCTCAGAGAAATTTCTAATGAAACGTCTATAGAAGTTGGCAAACCCGATGAAGCGCTGTACCTCCTTCACATTTCTAGGACTTGGCCAATCCTTGATGGCTTGGGTTTTGCTTCCATCCATACTAATTCCTTGTGTAGACAGTACATACCCCAGAAATTGAATTTCGGTCCTATGGAATTCACACTTTTCAAGTTTGATGTAAAGATGATATTGTCTTAGACGTTCAAAGACCATTCTCACATGTCCATGATGTTCCTCTGTGGAGTTAGAAAAAATTAGAATATCATCCAAATAAATTACCACGAATGTATCTAGGAGATCCCTGAAGATGTCATTCACCAAGTGTTGGAAAGTGGCTGGGGCGGTACTCAGACCAAAAGGCATAACTAGATATTCAAAGTGTCCATAGCGTGACCTGAATGCAGTCTTCCATTCATCCCCAGGTCTAATACGGACTAAGTTATAGGCCCCACGAAGATCTAGTTTAGAAAAAATTTTGGCATGTCGCACTCTCTCCAATAACTCAGGGATTAAAGGCAATGGATAACGGTTTCTAATAGTAACCTTATTGAGTTCCCTATAGTCTACGCATGGTCTCAGAGATCCATCTTTCTTCTTTACAAAGAAGATGGGTGCACCTGCAGGAGATGAAGAGGGGCGTATGAAGCCCTTGGCTAGATTTTCATCTATGTAATCCTTTAAAGCCTTTAGCTCGGGCCCCGCCAGGGGGTAGATCTTACCAAAAGGTATCTCTGCTCCAGGCAATAATTCAATTGGACAATCATATGGACGGTGAGGAGGAAGCTGGTCAGCGTTCTTCTTGTCACATAAATCCACATAGTCCTGGTATACAGCTGGTAGTTCAGGGACTGACATGATTCCTTTAGGAACAGAGCAAGCTGAAACTTTTGGACTCATCTGTTTCTCTGGAAAGTGTAATTCCTTGGTCTCCCAGTTAATGGTAGGATTCTGAGCCTGCAGCCATGGTAGCCCTAGAATAATGGGAAAGTGGGGAGAAGAGATAAGCATAAAGGACAGTTTCTCTTGATGATCTTTACCCATAAGAACCCTCAAAGGCTCTGTTTCCTGATCCACTGGTCCAGAGGTCAGCAGGGAGCCATCCACAGTTTCCATCTGTACTGGAGTAGCCTTCTTCACTGAACGTATTCCCTGTTTCAGAGCAAAGGAGACATCCATAAAATTTCCACTTGCCCCTGAGTCGATCATAGCAGAGCTAGACACCCAAGCTGAGTCAACCCAGAGTTTGATGGAAAGAAAGCAATGAGAATTGTTTTTCTTACAACTCAGCTGGGACACCGCTGAGGAAACTTGAAAAATGGCAGCGTTTACACAGTCAACGTCCTCAGAGGTAACGGAGTTTAAGTCCGAGAAATCAAGATCTGTTGCTGCAGATCTCTCTGGAGCCTGAGGCTCGGACCTGACAGATCCCCTCTCGCAACACTCACAATGAATGAGTGCTGCAGTAGTCTTACGAGAACGGCTGGGGCAGTTTATAATGAAGTGCCCTGACTTACCACAATAGAAACATAGATTCTCCTTAAAACGATGTTCCTTGCGTGCATCACTAACCCGTCGTTGTAAAGAGTCTACCTGCATGGGTTCAGGTTCAGGTTCCCGTGTAATCTTACTCAAAGGTTCCTTAGCTGGAGAGGAAGGTAGGAAAAGGTTAGTACGATTGCTTTCGAACCATCTCTCTTGCCTGCGTTCAGTCAGACGAGTATCAATACGGATGCAGTAGTTAATAAAGTCACCTAACGCAGTGGGAGGGTCGGCACGAGCAAGTTCATCCTTAATCAGTGGAGATAACCCCTTTTGAAAAATAGATTTTTTGGCGGAACTGTCCCAGGTGGTATCAAGGGCCCATCTCCTGAAATCCAAGGCATATTCAGCTACCGAGTGCTTACCTTGGCGCAAAGCTAACATGGCTGCTTCAGCTGTTGCACCTCGATTGGGGTCATCAAACACCTGCCCCATGGCTGAAATAAAATCATCAAGGTGATTCAAACAATCATCCTCAGTCTCAATCAGAGGGTTTGCCCACATTAAAGCCTTGTTGGTAAGCAACATAATTATAGTAAGCACCTTAGATCGTTCAGTGGGAAATTGTGAAGCATGTGCAGAAAAAAAAAGATTGCATTGATTAATAAATCCCCTGAATTTCTCACGTTCATCGCCAAAACGAAAAGGGGGCAACTTGGGAATCCCAGCACTCGGGGCTACGGCAGGAGCCTGGACTCGCCCCTCTAGAACCTCAATCCTGGCTCGCAAATCCTGGGTAGTCTGTCCAACCACTTGCAAATTGTGATTATTGAGGTCCTGTAGATTTGTAAAACGGGTCTTTATATTCTGCAAATCTGCAAGGATATTATCAGTCACTCCGCAAAGTTCCTTTATGCGGGCCTCCATTTTCCAGATCTTTTAAGACAGGATTACTGGAAGAAGAGGAGAGAAAAAAAAACAATAGTGTTCACCTGTGGCAACACTGCAGAGAGAAAAAAAAATTAAGGGAACTGCTCACCTGGAATGGTTGTGAGAAGTCACAACCACTATCATCATAGAAAGTTTCAACCAGACATCTGATATCCAGAGTTACAGCAGACAAAAAAGAGAAAAGGAAAAAAAAAAAACAATAGTGTTTACCTGTGGTAACACTGCAAAAAGAAAAAACTTAAGGGAATTGCTCACCTGGAATGGTTGTGAGAAGTCACAACCACTGTCATCACAGAAAGTACAACCGGACGTCTGATATCCACAGTACAGCAGACACAGCCTTCCAGACCCAGCAGACACTAACGTTTTGGCTTCAGAATCTTGTAATGTATGTAGTACAGTTCATATAGCGTCTTGTGCTTGGGTGCGATGAAAACACAGGAGTCACAGGTTTGATATAGAAAAGTCCTGTATTACTTCATACAAGTTGGCAGAAATAGTCACACAGTTTGCAGACACAGAAACAGGAGACACAGCAGGCCAGAGTAATCCAAGCTCAGCAATCACTCTCCAATACAGATTCAGGATCTTCTTCTCTGTTACCGTAAGTCCATGCAAACGTGGGTCTTTCAAAGAGCAGGGTTCAGAGTCCACAAGTGCTTCAGAGTTCCTCAGTAGGAATAGCTGGAGTACAAGGTCCAAGGCTTACAGGAGTCAAGTCACAGGTTCACTGCAGGCTAGATTCCGAAGCACCGACTGCTCAGCTGTGGCTGCTCAAGAAGCAAAGGAGAGAATCAGGGCGGGAACATGCAAGCTGGAAACTCCATTCTGACTGAGGGCAAGATAGCTGCAGCAAGACAGAAAGCAAAATGGCTGACGAACAAACTGAGTTTCAGGAATATATACATAGAACCTTACAGTTGCCGCTCTTAGGACATTTCTTGGACTGGTTTCCTACTGCAGGCAGTGGATTCATGCTGTATCAATCCTCATGCAGCCTCTCTATGACTGTATCACCATTGTGCCTTTTAAACTAACTCCTGAAGGTATTGACTGTTTTTATTCTCTCAAAAACAGGATTGTGGCAGCTCCAGCGCTAGGAACCCCCAACTATGAACTACCATTCACCCTGTATCTCCACGAACAGCAGGGACACGCGGCAGGAGTATTGACTCAGTTACATGGTGACAATCAAAGGCCTGTAGCCTATTTCAGTGGAAGACTAGATGCAGTGGCTAGAGGTGCCCCGTCCTGTGTACGGGCAGTACATGCTGTAGGACTATTGCTTCACAAATCGTCAGATATCGTTCTTGATCATCCACTGACAGTACTTACACCTCATGATGTATATACCATACTGAACCAGGTGCAACCGGCACACCTTTCAGCTGCACGTCACCTTCGATTGCAATGTGCACTTTTAATGCCTCCAAAAGTTTCTTTGCAGAGATGTACCACACTTAATCCTGCCATGTTGTTACCTCTCTCGGATCTAAAGGAGGGGTCAGGTCAGGTATTGTACAAAGAAGATCCAAGAGAGGAGATTCCTCATGACTGTGTTCAGCTTATGGCACAAGAAACAGCAGGTCTACCCACAGTGTTTGAAACTGAGAGACTTAATGCTGATTTTGAATTTTTTTGTAGATGGATCTCGCCACCAAGATGACTCAGGTACCTTCCACACCAGGTATGCCATCGTCTCCCTGAATGCAGTGATCAAAGCAGAACCAATGCTCCCACATCAGTCGGCCCAGGAGGCTGAATTTAAGGCTCTGACCGAGGCCTGTAAGATAGCTGAAGGTAGAATTGTTAACATCTACACAGATTCTAGATAAGCATTCGGTATAGCCCATGATTTTGGTCCAATTTGGAAATCTAGAGGATTCCTGACGGCAGCAGGACATCCCATTAAAAATGCTGACGCAGTCCAGCAGTTAATTGACGCATTACAATTACCAAAAAAAAAAAAGGTAGCTGTCATAAAAGTTAAAGCACATACCAGACGCACTGATCAGGTGAGTAAAGGAAACGCAATGGCCGATGCAGCAGCAAAAACAGCAGCCAGTAGACCACTCCAAGGGGTAACGATGCACCAGGTAAGCGCTCCCAAAAATCCCTTTGTGTCGGAGGATGCCTTAGCCCAGATGCAGGCTCAGGTGCGCCAGGAGGAAGTAGAAAAGTGGCAAAAAGAAGGTGCATGTCTGAATGCAGCAACTGGGATATGGGGAAGAGGGATGCGTCGATGCCTTCCAAGGGCGTTGTACCCTGCGGTCGCCCAGATGTTACATGGGCCAACCCACCAGTCCAAAACTGCTGTAATGAGCATGATGCAGAAGCATTGGGTAGCACCAGGCTTTTCCACCTGTATAGAAGGTTTGATCCAGGGATGCATGGTATGTGCTACACATAATCAGGGAAGGGTAGTCAAGACACCACCCAAACACACCCCTCGTCCCCTCTATCCTTTCCAGAGACTGCAGATTGATTATATTCAGCTGCCAAAAATCAGGGTCATGGGAGTACGTGTTGGTGTGTTTTTGATTTATTCTCAGGTTGGCCGGAGGCTTTCCCGATTGCCAAGGCTACGGCTGCGGCAAAAGCAAAGAAGCTGCTTGTGGAGGTGGTGTGCAGGTATGGAGTACCAGAGGTGATCGAAAGTGACAGAGGTACACATTTCACAGGTGAAATAATGAATGAAGTCTTGACAGCTCTGGGAATTCAACAAGCCTTTCATACCCCATATCATCCACAAAGCAGTGGAAAAGTAGAAAGACTAAATGGGACATTGAAGTTAAAAATCCAAAAGGCCATGGCTGAAACAGGGAAATCTTGGCCTGAATGTTTACCATTATCCCTATACTCAGTAAGGTACACTCCAAGTAGAAAAACTGGACTTTCTCCGTATGAAGTACTATTTGGCAAAATGCCTAGCTTAGGATGTTTCTTTCCCCAAGCACTGGAAATGAGTAACCATGTATTAAGCTCATATGTAAGGGATTTGCATAAAAGACTCAAAAAAAAAAAAGTACATGATAATGTCTTCAGTTCTCTTCCAGATCCGAACCAGGATCCTGGGAGTCACAGCTTGCAGCCCAGAGACTGGGTAGTCATTAAAAGACACGTGAGAAAGAGTCTGGATCCGAGATTTGATGTACCTTTTCAAGTTCTACTGACGACAAGTACCGCAGTCAAGCTACAAGGCAAGGAAACTTGGATCCACGCATCGCATTGTAAGAAGATCCTTGGAGAGCCTCCAGAAGAGGAATGATGCTACTAATGACATTTGCTTGCATCCTTGCAGTAACGGATGCTTGGAACAGACTTAGCCCAGTAGATGGAGATGATAACAGATTCATTAGACACCACTTAGTTTTAGTGGATGGACTGAAAGAACAAAACCAAACTGTTGCAAACTGTTGGATTTGTACATTACATAAACGATCTGCAGACAATAGACCTCGCCCAAATGGGAGACCACACATAGTGGAGATGGGGATAGCAAATAAATTTTTCAGTGCAATATTCATCTACCCTATGATAACTCAGACATGGGATAAGTTGGTAGAATCCACAGATTACCTAGATGATCAAATATGGGATATTTTAGATATCATGAATGGGTCCCTTGCAGTACAGAACCAGCTAATTATTGTTACTAACCAACATACCCTCGTGTTAGATTACCTGACTGCAGCTCAAGGAGGGATGTGCCAGATTATTGGACCTGCATGTTGCCATTATATTGATAATTCTAGTGTTTTAACCCTTAAACATAAGCTAGAGGATGTCATAAAGTTAAGGAAACTATATGATGAGGCAAATCTGAAGAATCAAGATTCATGGTGGGCAAATACTTTCTCCTTTCTTAACCCCGCAAATTGGTTCAAAGGCATAGGGGATGGCTGACTGGGATAATACAAGCTGGCCTACAGGTTTTATTGATATGTCTTGCTATCTATTTAGTTTTTAAAATCTGTTTGATGTGTTTTAAACGATGTACTAGGACACAGAGGAGGTATGAAGATGTGTATTGATCAAATGAAGGAACAAAAGGAGGGAATGTTAAGGTACTGCCACACTAAACAATCCCGCTAGCGATCTCGTTAGCGTTGCATACTAATGAGATCGCTAGCGGGATTGTTTCTATATCGCTAAATGCTGCCGCATTTAGCGATATAGTTAACGACGCTATCGCCGTTAGCGATCTTCTTAACGACTTTAGCGGTACAAAAGTACCGCTAAATCGCTAAGAAAAGGTGCCACACAGCGATTAGATACTTACCCAGCGGGAGCGCCAGCGATGAAATAGGGTCCGGAGCGATTCCAGCGACGAGCGAGATCACAGCAGGAAGCTCGTCGCTGGAAGCTGCCGCACTGAACAATATCGCTAACGGGATCGCTAAATAGTGACGTTTTTTAGCGATCCCGTTAGCGATATTGTTTAGTGTGGCATACCCTTTAGAGTTAAAACCAGCATTTCTTCAGAAGACCTTGGTTCTTGTCAGACAGGCTGATGCATACTAGAAGTTGAGATAAGAATGTTCCTTCCTTTGAGATAATAAACCCCCACTCGCCTGAGTTATGCAAACAAACCCTGTACTGGGAGTCAAGGACAAGGATGGAGTTTTCTGTAAAGGTACTGCCACACTAAACAATCCCGCTAGCGATCACAATAACGACGCATACTAATGCGATCGCTAGCGGGATTGTTTCTATATCGCTAAATGCTGTCACATTTAGCGATATAGTTAACGACGCTATCGCCGTTAGCGATCTTCTTAACGACTTTAGCGGTACAAAAGTACCGCTAAATCGCTAAGAAAAGGTGCCACACTAGCGATATATACTTACCCAGCGGGAGCGCCAGCGAGAAAATAGGGTCCGGAACGATTCCAGCGACGAGCGAGATCACAGCAGGAAGCTCGTCGCTGGAAGCTGCCGCACTGAACAATATCGCTAACGGGATCGCTAAATAGTGACGTTTTTTAGCGATCCCGTTAGCGATATTGTTTAGTGTGGCATACCCTTTAAAACCAGTATTCTATGTATTTAGTGATAAGTTGTATTAACTGCCATATATGGTAATTCCGCTTCCTGCTTCAGGGGTGTATATAAGCCCCTTCATTAGCAATAAAGAGTAGAGTATATTGACGCACCCTTTGGTTTGTGTCTTATTCTCTCTGGTACCACATTCCGAGGAGGAAAGGGTTAACAAGATAACAGCGACGACAGTTCTGATCAGACAGCGCTGGAGCACTTACATGTCACTATGGCTATATGGTATGGGATATATATATATATATATATATATATATATATATACACACACACAGTACAGACCAAAAGTTTGGACACACCGTCTCATTTAAAGATTTTTCTGTATTTTCATGACTATGAAAATTGTACATTCACACTGAAGGCATCAAAACTATGAATTAAGACATGTGGTATTATATACTTAACAAAAAAGTGTGAAACAACTGAAAATATGTCTTATATTCTAGGTTCTTCAAAGTAGCCACCTTTTGCTTTGATGACTGCTTTGCACACTCTTGGCATTCTCTTGATGAGCTTCAAGAGGTAGTCACCGGAAATGGTTTTCACTTCACAGGTGTGCCCTGTCAGGTTTAATAAGTGGGATTTCTGGCCTTATAAATGGGGTTGGGACCATCAGTTGTGTTGTGCAGAAGTCTGGTGGATACACAGCTGATAGTCCTACTGAATAGACTGTTAGAATGTGTGTTATGGCAAGAAAAAAGCAGCTAAGTAAAAAAAAAACGAGTGGCCATCATTACTTTAAGAAATGAAGGTCAGTCAGTCCGAAAAATTGGGAAAACTTTGAAAGTGTCCCCAAGTGCAGTTGCAAAAACACATCAAGCGCTACAAAGAAACTGGCTCACATGAGGACCGCCCCAGGAAAGGAAGACCAAGAGTCACCTCTGCTTCTGAGGACAAGTTTATCCGAGTCACCAGCCTCAGAAATTGCAGGTTTACAGCAGCTCAGATTAGAGACCAGGTCAATGTCACACATAGTTCTAGCAGCAGACACATCTCTACAACAACTGTTAGGCCGGCGTCACACACAACCACAAAAAAATCGGTCCGTTTTAGACGGTCGATTGTCGGATTAAAATGCAAACATCACACATCCTTCTGGCATCCGATTTTCCTTCAAAGATGCGATTTAGTCGCATGTGTGTGTACCTTGTAACATCCGATTTTCATCCGACTTGCGAGATTTTCTCGCAGGCTTGCAAAACTGACATATAATGGATCCAAAAGAATAGTATTTCAATCACAAAAAAAAGAATAGATATATACACATAGAACACATATATATATATATATACATGTCATTGTGACATGTATATATACATATTTTATAGTTCCTAGACTTCTACATACTGTTATAGCCGCTAATTAAATTGCCGGCTTCTGTGAAATCACAGAAGCCGACATGAAATGATACATTGTTTCTACACAGTTAACCATGTCATTTCCTGTATTTTGATATTTGTTTAGAACTTACAATTACATGAGTGTATTTGTGCAAAATTTCAGACATGTAGGGGTTAATTAAAGGTGTAAATTCGTTGAAAAAAAAATGCGTGGGCTCCCGCTGTATTTTCTCCACCAGACAGACAAAGCAAGCGAGTGGGGGCAGATAATAACAGCCTAGGGAGGGTACATTTTTTGGTGCCCCCCCTGGCTACTAACATCTGCCCCCAGACACCCCAGAAAGGGCAAATCTATAATTAGATTCGCCCTTTCTGGCACTTTGCCCGTCTATTCCCATTGCCCTGTAGCGGTGGCGAATGGGTTAATAATCTCACCTTACTGTCACCTTAGTATTGAAAGGTGACCTTAAGGCAGGTTAATAATTGAGAGCTGTCAATTAGACAACTATCAATTATTAATCCTATTGTATGATAGAAAAATCAAACACACACACTTTAATAAAAAAGAAGTTTAATGAAATAATCACACAGTTTTTGACAATATTTTATTTTCCTGCTAAAACCATTTGCTGTAATAAAAATAAAATAAAAAAGCAAAATGATTCTTACCAATCCGATGTACAGTCAGGTCCCACGCTGTAATCCATCAGAAAGGGTTAACAGGTTACAGGTCGCAGAGAGCTAATAATGCTGTCTCAGACCTGTATTCCCCTGAATGATTAAGTTACTCTCCCAGCGAAAGTAGAGGAAGTGATTCATGAATGGAGCTTAATTGATTTATTGGCAATTTAACTTTAGTGACCTGACCTAAAGGGAAAGTGGACACAATCAATTAAGCTTCATTCATGAAACACATCCTCTCCTGTCGCCAGGAGAGGAACTTATTCATTCAGGAGCTTTGAGCTGAGCATGCAGGATTACTTGCACTGCTTGGCTCAAAGCTAGTTAACCCTTTGTGAAGGATTACAGCGTGGGATGTGACAGATCGGCGGAATAGGTAAGAATAATGTTGTTTTATTTTTTTTTCTTTATTTTAGGAGATCAATGGCTTCGCACGGATTAAGTGTAAAATAAAATATGGTCAAAAAAATGTGTTTTTATTTCATTAAAATTATTTATTCTTAAAGTGTGTGTGTGTTTTTTTATTTACTTCAATAGGATTAATAATTGATAGTTGTCTAATTGACAGCTCTCAATTATTAACCTGCCTTAAGGTCACCTTTCAATACTAAGGTGACAGTAAGGTGAGATTATTAACCCATTCGCCACCGCTACAGGGCAATGGGAATAGACGGGCAAAGTGCCAGAAAGGGCGAATCTAATTATAGATTTGCCCTTTCTGGGGTGTCTGGGGGCAGATGTTAGTAGCCAGGGGGGCACCAAAAAATGTACCCTCCCTAGGCTGTTATTATCTGCCCACACTCGCTTGCTTTGTCTGTCTGGTGGAGAAAATACAGCGGGAGCCCACGCATTTTTTTTCAACGAAATTACACCTTTAATTAACCCCTACATGTCTGAAATTTTGCACAAAAACACTCATGTAATTGTAAGTTCTAAACAAATATCAAAATACAGGAAATGACAGGGTTAACTGTGTGGAAACAATGTATCATTTCATGTCGGCTTCTGTGATTTCACAGAAGCCGGCAATTGAATTTGCGGCTATTACAGTATGTAGAAGTCTAGGAAATATAAATATATGTATATATATACATGTCACAATTACATATATATATATATATATATATATATATATATGTATTCTATGTGTGTATACCTATTCTTTCTAGTCTTTATTAAAGCTGTCAGTGTGATTTTACAGTATAGCCGGGGATGAATTGCCGGCTTTTCTAAAGGACACCGATGCGATTTCATCGCAAGTCACACAGTGTGGTCCGTTTGTAATCCGATTTTTCATCGCTCCCATAGACTTGCATTGGCGATTGTCGACCCACAATCGGTGACAATCGCAGCATGCTGCGATTGTACACGGACGTTTAAAACGGACCACAAAATAACGGATACTGGGAGCTGCTCCATAGAGTAACATAGGTCCGACTGCAATACGATTTTTCATCGCATTGCAGTCGTCCGATTATGTCGCCAGTGTGACGCCGGCCTTAAGAGGAGACTTTGTGCAGCAGGCCTTCATGGTAAAATAGCAGCTAGGAAACCACTGCTAAGGACAGGCAACAAGCAGAAGAGACTTGTTTGGGCTAAAGAACACAAGAAATGGACATAGACCAGTGGAAATCTGTGCTTTGGTCTGATGAGTCCAAATTTGAGATCTTTGGTTCCAACCACCGTGTCTTTGTGCGACGCAGAAAAGGTGAACGGATGGACTCTACATGCCTGATTCCCACCGTGAAGCATGGAGGAGGAGGTGTGATGGTGTGGGGGTGCTTTGCTAGTGACACTAATGGGGATTTTATCAAAATTGAAGGCATACTGAACCAGCATGGCTACCACAGCATCTTGCAGCAGCATGCTATTCCATCCGGTTTGCGTTTAGTTGGACCATCATTTATTTTTCAACAGGACAATGACCCCAAACACACCTCCAGGCTGTGTAAGGGCTATTTGACCAAGAAGGGGAGTGATGGGATGCCAGATGACCTGGCCTCCACAGTCACCAGACCTGAACCCAATCGAGATGGTTTGGGGTGAGCTGGACCGCAGAGTGAAGGCAAAAGGGCCAACAAGTGCTAAGCATCTCTGGGAACTCCTTCAAGATTGTTGGAAGACCATTTCCAGTGACTACCTCTTGAAGCTCATCAAGAGAATGCCAAGAGAGTGCAATATTGGCTTTTATCCTAAGTCATATTACAAGACTCGTTAAAGGGTTGATTGTGACTTGTAGGATCGCTACTTCCAATAGGTGGCGCTATAGAGTACAAGTCCTCTTTTTTTGAAGAGGCAATTTGCATAAGAGAGTGCAAAGCAGTCATCAAAGCAAAAGGTGGCTACTTTGAAGAACCTAGAATATAAGACATATTTTCAGTTGATTAACACTTTTTTGTTAAGTATATAATTCCACATGTGTTAATTCATAGTTTTGATGCCTTCAGTGTGAATGTACAATTTTCATAGTCATGAAAATACAGAAAAATCTTTGAATGAGGTGTGTTCAAACTTTTGGTCTGTACTGTGTGTGTATATAATATATATATTTATTATATATATATATATATATACACACACACACATACATACACACAATGCTCAAAAAAATAAAGGGAACACTCAAATACACATCCTAGATCTGAATGAATGAAATATTCTCATTGGGTACTTTGTTCTGTACACAGTTGAATGTGCCGTCAACATAATCACACAAAAATCATCAATGCATCAATGGAAATCAAATTTTGGAACCAATGGAGGTCTGGATTTGAAGAGACCCACAAAATGAAAGTGGAAACAAGTCAAAATGATGCTCAGTATTGTGTGTGGCCTCCACGTGCCTGCATGACCTCCCTACGACAGGGCATGCTCTTGATGAGGTTGCGGATGTTCTCCTGAGGGATCTACTCCCAGACCTGGACTAAAGCATCCGTCAACTCCTGGACAGTCTGTGGTGCAACGTGACGTTGGTGGATGGAGCGAGACATGATGTCCCAGATGTGCTCAATCGGATTCAGGTCTGGAGAATGGGCAGGCCAGTCCATAGCTTCAATGCCTTCATCTTGCAGGAACTGCTGACACACTCCAGCCACATGAGGTCTGGCGTTGTCCTGCATTAGGAGGAACCCAGGGCCAACCGCACCAGCATATGGTCTCACAAGGGGTCTAAGGATCTCACCTGGGTACCTAATGGCAGTCAGGCTACCTCTGGCGAGCACATGGAGGGCTAGGTGGCCCTCCAAAGAAATGCCACCCCACATCATTACTGACCCACTGCCAAACCGGTCATGCTGAAGGATATTGCAGGCAGCAGATCGCTCTCCACGGCGTCCCCAGACTCTGTCACATGTGCTGAGCGTGAACCTGCTGCCTGCAACATCCTTCAGCATGACCGGTTTGGCAGTGGGTCTGTAATGTTGAATATTTCATTCAATTAGATCTAGGATGTGTTATTTGAGTGCTCCCTTTATTTTTTTTGAGCAGTATATATATATAATGTTTATTTACATGGTAGAGTCTCTGTTCATCTCATTGAACAGAATCTGTCAGCAGAATTTTGCTATATAATCTGAGGCCAGCCTGAGGTAGGTGCTGAGACACTGACTCCAGCAATGTGTCACTTTGGCTGTGTGCTGTTATTTCAATACACTGAGTGCTTATTAGCAGAAAACGATCACTGCTGGAATAGCTGCCAGCGTAAATTTTGAACCAACCACACTCCCAGCACTGATTAGCAGCTTACTGTCACTATACAACATACACAGTAAGCTATGAATTACAGGTGTGGGCAGCTTTCTGAGCTCTGCTACATCTCAAACTCTGGTGCACCCAGTAAACTAAGCGATATATTGCTGGAATCAGGGTCTCCTTCCCTGCATCATGCTGCTCTCATGATGTAGCAAAAAGCGGACAGATTCCTTTTAATACACTGGACTGATAAGCTCTGGCAGTGTCTAGTTGGACTTAAACTCATCATATGCGGTTTGTTTTTTTAAGTGACTTCTTTGCGTTGTAGTATTCGTTGCTATTTTGTGCGCCAAATTCTTCAAAATGGCGAACGTGGGTTGTTTGTATTTTTTGTTCTGGATGTTCACCAGTTTCAAACCACTTGTATGCGGGAGGCCACTTTCACGTGGCAGTATTTTACATCAGTATTTATAAAGCAAAATCAAGAGTGAAACATACAGAAACACCACTCCTGGTTATGGCTTAAAACTACTGATATGTGAAAGTGGCCTTTCTACAGCATTCTGTAATGCTGTAGATAAGCCCCCGATGTAACCTGAAAGTGAAGAAAAACGAGTTATATTATACTCACCCGGGGGGGGGCGGTCCAATGCGGTCCGGTCCGATGGGCGTCGCAGTCCGGGTCCGGCGCCTCCCATCTTCTAGCGATGACGTCCTCTTCCTTGCTTCTGTCGCGCTCCTGCGCAGGCTTACTTTATTTGCCCTGTTGAGGGCAGAGCAAACTACTGCCGTGCGCATGCACTGGGCCTCTCTGACCTTTCCTGGCACCTGCGCACTGCAGTACTTTGCTCTGTCCTCAACAGGGCAGATAAAGTACGCCTGCGCAGGAGCCGCGACAGAAGCAAGAGGACGTCATAGCTAGAAGCTGGGAGGCGCCAGACCCGGACCTGCGACGCCTATCGGACTGGAGCGCACCGAACCGCCCCCTCCCCCCAGGTGAGTATAATGTAAATTGTTTTCTTATCTTTCAGGTCACATCAGGGGCTTATCTACAGCATTATAGAATGCTGTAGATAAGCCCCTGATGGCGGTAGCTGCAGCTTATATATGAAAAATGGGGTGACAGATTCCCATTTAAGCTTATATCACCAGATTACCGTATTTTTCGGACTATAAGACTTTTTTTTACCTAAAAAATTTTGAGGGAAAATGGGGGTGCGTCTTATAGTCGGAATATACTTACAAATACTGTGGCAGCAGCAGGAGTCAGGCAATTCTGCTGCAGTCCCGGTCCGACGGTGCAGAGCGATGCAGCCTCCCTTTCCAGGCTGGTGATCTGTGGTGCAGCAGGGCTCCGGCAGCATTTTGTGAAAGCCCGGAGGCCCCATCAGATCCATTGCTGCAATGCGGTGGCCTCCGGGAAAATGGCCGCCGGGGGCGACGCATGCTCAGATTGAGATCTCAGCAACGAGATCTCGTCTCCCAAGATCTCGGGACGAGATCTGAATCCGAGCATGCGCCGCCCCCAGCGGCCATTTTCTCGGGTGCCACCGCATCGCAGCAATGTATCTGAGGGGGCCTCCGGGCTTTCACAGAATGCTGCCGGAGCCCCGCTGCACCACCATCGAACCTGTCGCAAAATGCCAGCGGAGCCCCCCACACCACAGAGCACCACCACCGCACCAGCCTGGGATGAGATTTCCTGGAGACCATTGCACCAGCCTGGGATGGTGTCAAATGGCCGGACCACCGAACAACCCCTGTGACCACTCCTCCACCTGTGCTGATCCCCCCCCGGTAAACTGAATTCGGACTGTAATACGGACCTCCATTTGACACGTTAATTTTTTTTCCTTCTGAAAATTTGGGGTGTGTCTTATGGTCAGAAAAATACGGTAACAGCATTTGGGGACATGACAAGTTCCCTTTAAGAATTATTATTCACGATAATCTCTCAATGTAAACGTGTTCGGGTCAGCGGAACGCTCCAGATAAATATAAATAGTGGGTGCGTTCGCAGTCCGGGGTCTACCGTGCAGGCAGAGCCTGCTGCTAGTAAGATGGCGGTATAGGCGAACTCTGTTACTTCACAGAGTCGCAAATATAAACACTGTGGCCCTATATGGCGGTATAAGCGAACTCTGTTACACCACAGAGTCGCTGAGGTAGAAACGCAGAGATAGGTACTGTGTCCTGTTAGCTCCACAGGGATACACAGATAACTGCTGTGCGGATAGCAGTCCGTGGTCATGCAGTCAGAAAAGCAATCAAGCAATCTACTCACCGGAGAAGCCGGTATTCTAGGGGCTTATTTCAGTCAAGCCCTAACCACATGCATGCATGAACACATTGGCGCAAAGCACATAATGCAATTGACACTAGCACATGGCCGTGCAACCCTTTTATAGCAGCAGCAACTGCAAGACCTTCCTGGAAGAACCAATGGAAGCCTGCCCCAGAACTCAAGCAGGTTCAGGACCTTCAAGGAGAACCAATGGGAGTCGCTGCAGTAGCCGAGCATGTGACCCCTGATCTCCTATGAGAGATCTTACCCTGGGAATGCTCAGAAAGGAAAGCACAGGACTTAGTCCCAACTGAGTCTGCTTGCCGCTGACCTGCACCAGTTACAATGGCAGCACTAGACTGAGCGAGACGCTGGGACCGACGTCTCGGATGGGAGACCGCAGCGGGGATAGCTCGAGATTCCCCTTGTGCAGGAGCGGGAACTCGACCCCTAACAAAACGCACCTTTAGGCTCCGCTCATGATTACGTTGGAACCTACATTGGAAATTCTATCAGATTTGACTAGTTCTTTTTAAAAGAAGCTGCCATAAGTTAATGAGGTTGGTTGGGCACATTGGTATAGTTGTACAATGGTTCTAACATTGGGGCATGGCTTCAGTTATAAACATCAGCAGATGTGAACTGTCTTATGGCCCTTATACATGAGCCAATAATTGGTGAGTGTTTATAGTAATACTCTTTCTGGATTATCTGCTGCTGTGAACATGCTGCAATCAGGAGCAAATAGCTTCTTTGTTGGGCAATATGATTTCTACGCATAAATAAGACTCACCGTTACCGGCAACACATAGCCTAGTAAAAACTTTGGATATGCTGCCGCCACCACCACCAGAGCTGCCGCACCCCCGACCTTCTGTTTCTTCCCCATTATCCCATAGAATGTAAGTCCGCAAGGACAGGGTCCTCTCTCCTCTGTACCAGTTTGTCATTGTAAATTTGTTTACTGTAAACGATATGTATAACTTTGTATGTAACCCCTTCTCATGTACAGCACCATGGAATTAATGGCGCTATATAAATAAATAATAACATGATACTGTATATGGAGCACAGTGATCACTGTGTCCCCATCGGTGCATAAACCAACATTGAGAGACTTTAATATAGTTGATCAATGCTCATTATGTGAGGATCAGGACTGTCTACCTTGTTCCTGCCCTGAAGACAACCGACGGACGCATCTCTGTAATGTGAACAGTGTTATGCGTTTTTATGCATTTAATGTGTATGTGAACAATTCCTATGTAATGTGTTATGGTAATGTGTACAATAGTAGGGCAAATGTGGGAACCCCATGATAGCCTATAAGTGTTTTATAGATAGAAAGTGTTATTAGTAATACACTAAGGATAGGAAATAGATAAGGAACAGTTAATGTTAGGTACAAGCCCACAGATGGGAGTGCAATAGCGTCAAAAACAGGGGGAGCACTTCTCGATTGATGCGAGTCGGTAGTAGATAAAAAGATAAGCAAGTTCACTGTTGAGGTCAAGTGCAGTGGGCTGCTAGGGCCAACATGGGCCTATCACTTGGGCAGTGGATTGCCATATAACCCTTCCATGTGGATCCATCAGTTGGACCTGGGACCTCGAGACTGGAGTCGGGGCCATGGGGGCCTGCAGGGAAAGATGGATATGGACTCTCTAAGGCAGAAGGTAATGGTATCCGGGTGCACTGCCATCAGTGGAGAGTAATTCCTAGTACTAGTGGCTTCAGAAGGAAAAGGGATGCTCCATGCAAAAACGAGTGCTAGGGCTGAAGTTGTCTGATACCTGAGAGAAAGGCTGTAACCTGTTGCGCCCCATCTCACATGCTCCACTGCAATAACCATGAACTGTTAAGTAAATGTTTGACTGTGAAAAAGCACTTGGTGTCCCCTGGATTGTGTGTGACGGTTCCAGAAGATGGAAGCCTGGAGCAGAGCTGAGGCCTATGTCCCACATAACGATCCAGAAGATGGAAGGCCAGAGCCAGCAGAGGCCTATGGCCCACAAGTGAGTGTGATGCACCCCACTCCTAACAACACACTGTGAATGGAACACAAGTTTTGATAGGGTGCTGGAGCAGCAGCTCGTCCATCACCCCGCTTAGGCACCTTAGTTACTGAAGTTGCGCAGTGTAAATGCGCCGTTAGGCATTTCTTTAGATGGTTAGCTCTTATGCCCTGACCTTTATTGTTTTGAATAGGTATCAGATCATGATGTGTGTTCCGAGAGGCTCAGCAGGGCCAATCTGCACGCTCACCCCCTACACACCCCTGGCTACAGTGAGGGTCGCACACTGCACCTCCACCACAGATCTCAGGGCTCCTAATCATATAGAAACTTCACGGCCATTTAAATGACTGTCCAATAAGGTCATCCCACAATAAGACGGCGGCTTCCCATTGGCTCCCGTGTGTCTGACCGAGGTGTCTATTTCACAATAAATAGCAGATGAAAACACCTCGGATGAAACTTTTTGTGCTGCTGATGGAGGTGTCGCACAGATCGCTCATCCGGGCCGTGAGAACAGCCGAGAATGTCGCCCACTTCGGGCTCCGATCGCCGTGTGATGGCAGACAAAGAAGGCTGGGGTGATGCAATCGGTGAGAGCGGCGACCGGCGGGGTGACGGTCCGCACCGGCCCGGCACACGTGTGAGCGGGAGCACACAGCAGCCGGGGCCCCGCCGCCTCCCGCACGCCCCGGGGTGAGCTCGGCCGGGCAGCCGCACTTCCTCTCCAGCCCCATCTTCCCTCCGCACGGGGAGGAGGGAGCTCCGAGCCTCGGGGCCAAAGCGCTAAATTTAAACGAAATCTGCGATCCCTGATCCGATATAAACAGGAGGCCGCTCCGCAGTCAGGGGGAGGCGGCGGCACACGGGCAGCACCGGCGGCACCGGGCAGAGCAGCCTCCCCGCTGCCGGCTCGCGGAGCTGACATGGCTGCCGGCTTTGGCGGGAGCTCTCGGAGCGCCTGTGGTGACTGCGAGGTATCGGGGGCTTCCAGGAGGCGCAGGGCTCTCCACAGCACCGCTCTCCTGTCACGCCGCCGCTGCCGCCACCTCCCTCCATTTCTCTCCTTTGTTGTCCTTTTTCTTACCATTTCCGTACTTTTTCGATGGCGGCCATAACCCGTTTGATATCATCTTTAGCTCTGCTTCGTGTCTCGGCTCTGACCGAACGTCCCGACATGACTGCGGCGGGTTCTCAGGGAGGGGGAGCGGAGGAGAGCCGCCGCCGGTTACTTGTAGCTTTCTTTTCTCTCACACACACACACACACTCGCATACGGCCGAGCACAGGCACACCGCGCATGCGCAGTACTCTGCCTGCCGGGACTCGCAGCGGGGGGATGGGAAGGGAAGCGCTGCACACCCACAATTACAATGCATCAGTCCTGCACCCTGTGCTGTGCCCGTGTAATAGGGCGCTGACGGCGGAGAGGTGCTGGGGGACATGATGCCTATGTGTGCATGCATGTACACTGGTATAATGAGGGGTTAGGGCGTCAGATAAGGATCGGGGGTGTATGGCCGAGGAAAGTTTTAGCTAGTTCTTGATGGGGAATTATATAGGGGTGTTATATAATGTCAGGGGGCATCAGACTGTCGTCACCCGGCTAAGGCCTTCACACAGGACAATGGCGCACTGTGCCGCTATGCGATGTTACCGCTCGGATGAACTCTGCTTTAAAGAAACATCCTTAGTGCCGCGTTTGATGCGAAAAATCATTGCACACCATTTTGCTTATAGGGTCGGGTGTCCATGATCCGGAACTTGCAGCCCTCTGGATGCAGAGCAAGTCCGCTGTGTCCAAAGAGCTGCCGTCTATTGAACGCGGGTGATTCGCATGTGATCACTGACCCGTGTGCGTTCACTGCGTCCAATACATCTGTAGGTGACATTGACATGCTGCAATCTGTAAAGACCCTCTGTATGTCCGTCTCCGCAGACATCTGTGGACACCGTGAACATGGCATTTCTTGAAATCCCCTCCACTATGCTGTAACATCTGGATTCTGCATAAATACGCAGCATCAAATCGCAGGAAGTCCGGATCGTGGGCACAAGGCTTCTATTGAGAAATCTGCAAAACAATACGCCAAATGGTGCTGAGTTTACAATGATGGATCTTACACCAGGACTGACGACCATAGCAGAAAGCACAGTCAGGGAAGGAGCGGTTCCTGAAAACATTTTTCTAATATCAGAATACGCTTAGACTATATTCCCACACAAGTGGCAAGTTTGTGATGTTGTAGATGTTGTAGATTTTCTGGGCCCATTAAGTAAAATACGTCATTTTCATTTTTTTGAAAATATGAAGTGTAAAACACTCACCAAAAACTCATTGTGGGAATGTAACCTTATGCCTCTTTTGCATAGTTTTTGCCTTTTTTTTTTTTTAGAAAAAAAATGATTATATTTTCTTAATTTTCACACACTTTTCTGTAGAATATATTTTTCTTATTCACATAATTTTTATGTATTTTTTTTCCTTTATAGTGGATCCTGTGTGAAAGCACGAGAAAAAGCCACACTAGTGTTTGGGGAAAGATGCCCTTTACCCCTGATGAAGACACTGCTTTAGTGTCGATACGCGTGGGGCCTTGTCTCCCCATGGACCACACTTAGCACCATGACCACTTGGACATCTTAGGGCTTTTTTGCCCGGCTGTTCCTTTTGGGTAACATATATTGATCTCTTTAACATTTTAGTAATGCTGCATTCTGGTGCCTTTTATATTAGGTTTGCACATCCCCTTTTTCTCTTCGCCACAACAGCACCCACTGGGAGGGGATCTGCCCCTAGGAACAGGAAACCTACAGAGATAAAAGGGGCGGTCCCCCTCGCTCCGGCAGTTTCTGTTCCTAAGGGAACCTGTGGAGAGAAGGTCGCAAGAGGATACCTGGGCTGTGATGCCGCCTGTGCGGTCTCTGAGATAACGGCAGGGGCTCCAGCGCCGGAAGCAGCGTCGAGGGACTCCTGTATTTCAGCTCCCCCTTCAGCTGGAGAAGGGCAGGGTCTGGGAGGGGCCGCTGTTGTGAATACCTTGGAGGCGACCTGAGCTGGGGCTCCCTCCGGTGGTTATTGAGGGTAATGAACTAATTACTGAATGGCCTTCAGCTGGCTCTGAATGGTATGATATAAGTGACCTGAGTTCCCAGCAGCCTTGCCTGTAATCAATTCTTCCTCCTTCTCTTGCTTGGAGCACATCTTGCTTTCCTGCTCTCATTCAGATAAGTGTTATACTTTTTTTTTTCCTCTGTTGTATTTCCACTGCTCGTTTGCTGCTTGCAGTGGACTGCAGCCTGGTCCCCTTTTGGGGTCTTGTGCTGCAATTGTGCTCATTGTGTGTTTGCATTTTTGCTTTGTTCCTTTGTCACTTTTTATTTGCTGTGTTGCTGTGTGTTACACCAGAGATCTGATTTAAGTGGTAGAGATCGTGTGATCTCAGTTTTTTTGTTAATCAGAAGTGTTGGTATTTTTGTCAGGGTTTTTTTTGGGTTGCAGTCAGAATTCTTTCCTATACTTTTCTATCTAGACAGATTGGGCCCCAGCGTTTGCTCATTCTATTTTGTCTGTGTCCGTGTTTTCTTCTTGTCTAACCGCCATTACATGTTCGGGGGCTTCCTATTTCTTTGGGGATTCTGCTCCGGGGCAGATAGCATTCATCTTTCTGCCTTTAGGTGTAGCTATCTCTCCGGCTGTGACGAGGCGTCTAGGATCACCGTAGGTACGCTCCACGGCTACTTCTAGTGTGGCGGTTAGTTTAGGGTCCTGCAATCCAATAGTTTCCAGCCTCTCTGGTGTATTGCTACTTTGGCTATTTTTTTGCAATTGCTCCTCAGCTACTGAAACATAACAGTCCGCCCTAGCTCACATGGAGAGCGCAGTGCGACAGGACGGGCCGTTACTTGTCTGAGGGGGGGTAGCTCACGCATGTGCAGGAGCAAGAAATGGTGCTATCCTCCGGAAGTACTTGCCTTGACTTCTGGGGGTACCGAGGAGGCGAAGAGTTCCAAGCACCTGTACAGAGCGACGAGGCCGCGCAGGTGCGGTGAGCGGGAACGCCAGACCCGGAAGTGGTGGCAACACTTCCGGGTGAAGATTCCAAAAAAAAAAATGGAGGATCTCATTTTTGAAGGGGGAAAGCTGCATAAAAGCAGCGGCTAGAGGCGTACCGGTGTGCAGTGATGTCGTCCCCAAGTGATCCCGCTATGCACCCTCTTGAGGAAGTTGTGTCAGCGCACAGCAGCAGAAAAAGCAGCAGTGGGCGCTCCAGAGCGGCTCCACGGATAGAAGTGGAAAGGACAAAAAATCAAGTCAATCAACATCTCAGCCGGTGCCTCTGCAACCAGTACCATGCTGACAAGCTTCACTGGGTGAGTGTTACTGATCACACCTATTAAGCTGATAGCCCCTTCTTTCTGTATACCTGTTCAGGTAAAAAAGACAGAGAAATCAAAATCTAAGGAATGTGCCCTATGCTCCCAGCCTCTTCCTGACAGTTATCCCAAAAGGCTTTGTCAGATCTGTATCGAGCATACCCTGCAGGAGGAGTCCTCAGTAAGAACGGAGGACATTACGCTCATGATAAGGGAAGAACTACTGGCCCTGGGGGGTTCCTGCAGGACCAGAGGGCAGAGACCCAGCAGGGAATATACCTCTCCTATGTCCAGATCATCCTCGGACAGTGGCGAGCTGGGCTCGATTTCCTCCCGGGAGTCATTATCTTCAGAGGAGGAGCATACTTGTTTTCCGACTGACGGTATTAATAACCTTGTCAGATCGGTCTGAAATACTATGGGGTTGACGGATACCAGAGATCCCAAAACACATCAAGAGATCATGTCCGCAGGCCGCTCTCCAAAGAAGAAACGAGCATTCCCAGTGATACCGGCAGTGAAACAGCTGGTGAAAAGAGAATGGGAAAAGCAGGGGCAGCGAGGTTTCCTTCCCTCAACATCTAAGCGGCGATATCCTTTTGATGATGAGGAGCTGGCTTCTTGGACAAAAGCTCCCAAAGTGGATGCAGCCGTAGCCTCGACCTCCCGACGCTCTTCCTTACCAGTGGAGGACTCAGAAATGCTATCCGACCCCCTGGATCGTAAGGCGGATACACTCCTTAAGAGGTCCTGGGAGTCATGTACATGAGCCTTCAAGCCAGCAACATCGGCCACTTGCACTGCGAGATCTGTTAGTGTGGTTAAATCAGAGGAGGATATAAAAAGTGGACTATCCAGGGACAAGTTGCGTTCCTCCATTCCTCTTATCAGAGGGGCAGCAGCCTTCTTGGCAGATGCCTCGGCCGATTCCCTGCGCCTAGCGGCCAAATCGGCGGGATTAACCAATTCAGCCCGTTGGGCCTTATGGTTAAAAGGCTGGAGAGGTGATGCGCAGACTAAATCTCAACTTTGCGCCACACCATGCCAAGGAGGGCTTTCATAAAGCAGTCATTCGGCAGAAAGAAGGATTATAGGAACCAAGAGCACTGGGGCAACAGAGAAGCCAAACAAAAAGGTGCCCTGTTTGGCAGACGTCCCTTCAAGGTTGGAGACAAGTCCCGGTAGCCCGGGCCGCCGGTAGGTGGCAGGTTATCACTCTTCTGCCAGCAATGGAAGGCAATAACATCTAACTCCTGGGCCTTTAGCCTCGTGACATCTGGCTTAAAATTAGAGTTTGCCTGGGTCCTTCCAGACACCTTCATATTGACTTCTCTAAAGGGTATGCCACACTAAACAGCATCGCTAACGAGATCGCTAAAATACATCACTATTTAGCGATCTCGTTCGTGACGCTAACGTGTGTGGCATGTAGCAACGACGTGGCCCCTGCTGTGATCTCGCTGATCGTTCACTAGAGTTCTGGACCGTATTTAGATCGTTGGCGTCCCGCTGGTGAGCCTATATCGCTGTGTCTGGCACCTTTTGTGAGCGATGTGCGCTGTTTTTTACATCGCAATGACCGTTAAAGTCGTTAATGAGATCGCTAACCGCTTATGCGTCGTTAACGAGATCACTAAGTGTGGCAGCTACTAGCGACATTAAAACGATCACAAAAACGATCTCATTAGCTTGCGTCGTTATTGAGATCGCTAACGAGATCACTAAGTGTGGCAGTACCTTAAAGTCTCAGGCTCAGCAGGAGGTTTTGGAGTTGGAAATTAAGGGTCTATTATCCAAACTTGTTTTAGTGGAAGTTCCGTCAAACCAGAGGGGGAAAGGATTTTACTTCCCCTTGATTCTGGTCTCTAAGCCAGATGGTTCCTATAGGACCATAATTAATTTGAGAAAGTTGAACAGCTTTCTAAGATCTCAGACCTTCAAGATAGAGTCAATCCGATCAGCCATTAAACTTTTGTTTCCCAGATGCTTCATGGCAGTTCTGGATCTCAAGTATGCATATTATCATCTCCCAATACATGTCATGCATCAACAATCTCTTCGAGAGGTGGTCGAGTCTGTCATCTTCAGTTCGCCGCAATGCCCTGCGGGTTGTCCATGGCTCCCCGGGTCTTCACCAAGCTAATGCTGGAGGTGACGTCGCATATACGGTTAAAGGACACTTTAATAATTCCAAAAATTATTAAGGTTTGCACCATAACTAACCAAGAATGATTACTCTAAAGCATAGGAACTGCATTACTGCGTAGAAAAAAATGAAAAAAGCGCTATGTGATATATATGAATATATGAGATATGTATCTGCAAAAATTGCTATGAAAAATGAAGGCTCTTAGCGCATAGATTGGCCAATGTATGTATGCCCAATTACCACGTCACGGTGTCC
The DNA here is from genome assembly GCA_033576555.1 of Oophaga sylvatica. NCBI lineage: Eukaryota > Metazoa > Chordata > Amphibia > Anura > Dendrobatidae > Oophaga > Oophaga sylvatica. The sequence continues at coordinate 813,215,050 of JARQOD010000001.1, forward strand.
TTCATCAATTGGGTCACTAACCTGATCTGTCACCTCTTTGGCAAAAAGCCTACAATTAATAGGGCAGGAATAGACCAGCTAATCTGATTAAAATTACCTGTGGCTTTTGGGAATGAGTGCACATCTCCAAAAGGTTTAATACAAATAGAGAAAAAAGACCAGCACATCCAAGCTATTGTGAACAGGCGCCAACCAAAGAAAGTATAAATCAAAAAATATGAAGGTTTGCACCATAACTAACCAAGAATGATTACTCTAAAGCAGCGGTTCTCAACCTGTGGGTCGCGACCCCCGTGAGGGTCGAACGACCAAAACACAGGGGTCGCTTAAAGGAGCCGGCGGCTGCAGCACTGTAGTGACAGCTGCAGCCGCCGGCTTCAAGAAGACATCCATACTTACCTTCCGTCGCTGCATCCCTGTCGGCGGCGTCAGCTTCCTCCTGGCAGTGCGGTGACGTAGTACCGCTCATTAAGGTAATGAATATGGACGTGACGCCACTCCCATAGGCGTGGCGTCCATATTCATGTCCTTAATGAGCGGTATTACGTCACCGCTGCGCACAGGAGGAAGCTGACGCCGCCGACAGGGATGCAGGGACCTGCAGCGACGGAGCGAGGAGGGTAAGTATGGGGAGGACGGGGGAGCGGAGCCATGTATACAGGGGAGGAGGGTGGAGCGGAGCCATATATACAGGATGGGAGGGTGGAGCGGAGCCATATATACAGGATGGGAGGGGGAGCGGAGCCATGTATATAGGATGGGAGCGGAGCCATATATACAAGGGGGGAGGATGGGAGCGGAGCCATGTATACAGGATGGGAGGGGGAGCAGAGCCATATATACAGGGGGGAGGGGGAGCGGAGCCATATATACAGGATGGGAGCAGAGCCATATATAGAGGATGGGAGCGGAGCCATGTATATAGGGTGGGAGCGGAGCCATATATATAGGATGGGAGGGGGATCGGAGCCATATATACAGGATGGGAGGGGGGAGCGGAGCCATGTATATAGGATGGGAGGGTGGGAGCGGAGCCATATATACAGGATGGGAGCGAAGCCATATATAGAGGATGGGAGCGGAGCCATATATAGAGGATGGGAGCGGAGCCATATATAGAGGATGGGAGCGGAGCCATGTATATAGGGTGGGAGCGGAGCCATATATATATAGGGTGGGAGCGGAGCCATATATATATAGGATGGGAGGGGGAGCGGAGCCATATATACAGGATGGGAGGGGGGAGCGGAGTCATGTATATAGGGTGGGAGCAGAGCCATATATACAGGATGGGAGCTGAGCCATATATACAGGATGGGAGCGGAGCCATGTTTATAGGATGGGAGGGTGGGAGCGGAGCCATATATACAGGATGGGAGCGGAGCCATATATACAGAATGGGAGGGGGGAGCGGAGCCATGTATATAGGATGGGAGGGTGGGAGCGGAGCCATGTATACAGGATGGGAGCGGAGCCATGTATACAGGATGGGAGGGGGGAGCGGAGCCATATATACAGGATGGGAGGATGGGAGCGGAGCCATGTATACAAGGATGGGAGCGGAGCCATATATACAGGATGGGAGCGGAGCCATAAATACAGGATGGGAGGGGGGAGCGGAGCCATGTATACAGGATGGGAGGGGGAGCGGAGCCATGTATACAGGATGTGAGGGTGGGAGCGGAGCCATATATACAGGATGGGAGGGTTGAGCGGAGCCATGTATATAGGATGGGAGGGTTGGAGCGGAGCCATGTATACAGGATGGGAGGGTTGGAGCTGAGCCATGTATACAGGATGGGAGGGGGGAGCGGAGCCATGTATACAGGATGGGAGGGGGGAGCGGAGCCATGTATACAGGATGGGAGGGGGGAGCGGAGCCATGTATACAGGATGGGAGGGGGAGCGGAGCCATGTATACAGGATGGGAGGGGAGCGGAGCCATATATACAGGATGGGAGCGGAGCCATATATACAGCATATTTCCGATGGCTTTAGCCCAGGGGCGTAGGGCGCGGGCGTAGCGTTGGTGGGCGGGGGGCGGTCCGCCCCAGGCAGCACGTGTGTGGGGCAGCGTGGCAGCAGCAGCAATTCCTCCTCCCACAGAGTCAGTGCAGCGGCCCGGGACCCTCCGGAGCTGAGCGGCGGGTCGGTGAGTCCACTGTGCGGGGAGAGGTGGGACCCGGCCTGAGCAGGCGGCGCAATACTTACCTCTCCCCGTGCCTCTGTATCTCCGGGCTCCAGGGGGCGCCTGCAGGGCGCCTGCACTTCCTGTCACAGCAGCGCCGCTGGATGACCTCATTCAGCGGCCGGCTGTGGCAGAGAGCGCGGGCGCCGGACAGGTGAGATGTGAGGTGTATGTGTCTGTGTGTATCAGTGTGTGTGTGTCTGCCTGCGTGTGTGTATGTGAGAGAGTGCTGCGGTGCTGTCTGTGTGGTGCTGTATGTGTGATGATGATGGTTGGAGGCAGTGATGGTGGTGAGGAGCCAATGATGATGGGGAGCCAATGATGATCGGCAGGCAAAGATGATGATGATGATGATGGGGAGCCAATAATGATGAGCAGGCAATGATCATGATGATGGGGAGCCAATGATGATGGGCAGGCAATGATGATGATGATGATGGGGAGGCGATGATGATGGGGAGCCAATGATCATGGGCAGGCAATGATGATGATGGGGAGCCAATGATGATGGGGAGGCGATGATGATGGGGAGCCAATGATGATGGGCAGGCAATGATGATGATGGGGAGGCAATGATAATGATGATGGGGAGGTAATGATGATGGGGAGGCAATGATGATGATAATGGGGAGTCTTTCCACAGTGCCCTTTCCTGAGCCGTAACAGTGCAGAACGCAGCACAGTGCAGAGGAGAGCTCCATATTTTGTATGGAGCATTATATGGGGACCAGTATTCTTTATGGAGCATTATATTTGGCCCATAATACTGTATGGAGGACTATGTGGTGCCCATAATATTGTATGGAGGACTGTAATTATTTTTTGGTTTGGGGGTCACCGCAACATGAGGAACTGTATTGCGGGGTCACGGCATTAGAAAGGTTGAGAACCACTGCTCTAAAGCATAGGAACTGCATTAATGCATAGAAAAAAATGAAAAAAGCGCTATGTGATATATATGAATATATGAGATATGTGTCTGCAAAAATTGCTATGAAAAATGAAGGCTCTTAGCGCATAGATTGGCCAATGTATGTATGCCCAATTACCACGTCACGGTGTCCTTCGTCAATTGGGTCACTAACCTGATATGTCACCTCTCTTGGGTGCCCTGCCCTATAAATTGTAGGCTTTTTGCCCAAGAGAGGTGACATTTCAGGTTAGTGACCCAATTGACGAAGGACACCGTGACGTGGTAATTGGGCATACATACATTGGCCAATCTATGCGCTAAGAGCCTTCATTTTTCATAGCAATTTTTGCAGATACAGTCATGGCCAAAAGTTTTGAGAATGACACAAATATTATATTTTCACATGATCTGCTGCCCTCTGGTTTTTATGTGTGTTTGACAGATGTTTTTATCACAGACAGAAATATAATAATTGCAAACATATGAGTAACAAAAGCTTATATTGACAGAATGAGTTAATGCAGCAAGACAATATTTGCAGTGTTGACCCTTCTTCTTCAGGACCTCTGCAACTCTCCCTGGCATGCTCTCAATCAACTTCTGGACCAAATCCTGACTGATAGCAGTCCATTCTTGCACAATCAATGCTTTCAGTTTGTCAGAATTTTTAGGTTTTTGTTTGTCCACCCGTCTCTTGATGATTGACCACAAGTTCTCAATGGGATTAAGATCTGGGGAGTTTCCAGGCCATGGACCCAAAATCTGTTTTGTTCCCTGAGCCATTTAGTTATCACCTTTGCTTTATGGCAAGGTGCTCCATTATGTTGGAAAAGGCATTGTTGATCGCCAAACTGCTCTTGGAGGGTTGGGAGAAGTTGCTCTTGGAGGACATTCTGGTACCATTCTTTATTCATGGCTGTGTTTTTAGGCAACACTGTGAGAGAGCCGATTCCCTTGGCTGAGAAGCAACCCCACACATGAATGGTTTCAGGATGCTTAACAGTTGGCATGAGACAATACTGGTGGTAGCGCTCACCTTGTCTTCTCCGAATGAGGCGTTTTCCTGATGTCCCAAACAATCGAAAAGGGGATTCATCAAAGAAAATAACTTTACCCCAGTCCTCAGCAGTCCACTGCCTGTACCTTTTGCAGAATATCAGTCTGTCCATGATGTTTTTTTCTGGAGAGAAGTGGATTCTTTGCTGCCCTCCTTGAGACCAGGCCTTGCTCCAAGAGTCTCCGCCTCACAGTGCGCGCAGATGCAGTCACACCTGCCTGCTGCCATTCCTGAGCAAGCTCTGCACTGCTGGTAGCCCGATCCCGCAGCTGAAACACTTTTAAGAGATGGTCCTGGCGCTTGCTGGTCTTTCTTGGGCGCCCTGGAGCCTTTTTGGCAACAATGGAACCTCTCTCCTTGAAGTTCTTGATGATGCGATAGATTGTTGACTGAGGTGCAATCTTTCTAGCTGCGATACTCTTCCCTGTTAGGCCATTTTTTTGCATTGCAATGATGACTGCACGTGTTTCTTTAGAGATAACCATGGTTAACAGAAGAGAAACAATGATGCCAAGCACCAGCCTCCTTTTAAAGTGTCCAGTGGTGTTATTCTTACTTAATCATGACAGATTGATCTCCAGCCATGTCCTCATCAACACCCACACCTGTGTTAATGGAGCAATCACTGAAAAGAGGTTAGTTGGTGTGAGGTCGGGACCGCCACCATCTTAGATAGGGCCTGTACCAGCCTCCATTTTGTCAGTTCACAGAGCCACAGACTAACTACACAGTGCCTATTAGCATATTCAGTACGACCAGTTTTGATGTCCACTATGAATCAATAGGGCTTTAACATGCTAATTGGTTTAGGCCAGTGTCTGAATGGGATGGTCATTGGTATGTTGAATGGCTCGGACTCAGGCCAGTGTTTCCTGCGCCATATGAATTGCAGGCCAGTTAATATGCGTGCTTCAAAGCAAAGGGGAAGGACCTAGCAGTTTTAAGAACTGTAGCCATGAATAGGCTGGGGCATTCCATTTTCTCACAGCAACAAGAAGCACAAGACACAGATTTGATTTGCCTTGCCAAATGGAGCAGCAGCACATGCTGTGGGGACTGTCCAGCAACTGAAGACTTACCTGGGGATGGCAGAGCTCCTGCCTTCCCATGACCATAATACCCGGTAATATTGATCTATAGCTTATACCTTTAAGCCTTGTACATTATCGTTGTATTTTTTCTCTGACTGCAAGTCCATTGTAATTACGTTGTATAACTTTACTGTATATTTCTGTAATTATCTAGTGCGCCCTTAAGGCGATTAAACCATAAAATTAATCTTGGGCTGATGCTTTTACTCTGATCACGAATCTTAGAATACCCAGTGGGTAACAGGACAACCTCCCCGGCAGCCATTTGCTCTAGGTGCAGTTCCCTTACTGACCTGAGAGACAAAGGGGGCGCCGGAGAGCTGTACCTGTGGAGTTACGTCCCATTGGTGACGTGGGAGGAAAGGGGATCGTCCGTCACATTTGGTAGCGGCGGTGGTATCAGAAGCTGTGATACCCAGGCTACCATGTGGCGGTCGGCTTAGTTCCTCACAGTTGGTCCTTTTAAGGCAGGGCTGCAATGATGTTGAAATGTGTTTTAGGGATAAAGTTCATTTTCTAGCCAAATATTGACTTTGCAAGTAATTGCTGTTAAGCTGATCACTCTTTATAACATTCTGGAGTATATGCAAATTGCCATTAGAAAAAGTGAAGCAGTAGACTTTGTAAAAATTAATATTTGTGTCATTCTCAAAACTTTTGGCCATGACTGTACATATCTCATATATTCATATATATATATATCACATAGCGCTTTTTTCATTTTTTTCTATGCAGTAATGCAGTTCCTATGCTTTAGAGTAATCATTCTTGGTTAGTTATGGTGCAAACCTTAATATTTTTTTATTTATACTTTCTTTGGTTGGTGCCTGTTCACAATAGCTTGGATGTGCTGGTCTTTTTTCTCTATTTTTTTTTAATAATTCCATACCTGAATGATCTTTTGGTGGTAGGAAACTCTGCCTTCCAATGTGAACATCGAGTGGCTGATGTAATTTCATCTTTACAGGCTTTAGGTTGGCTAATCAATTGGAACAAATCCAGGTTGCTCCCGGTAACTTGCCAGACGTTCCTGGGCCTTCATTTGGACTCTAAGTCAGAAATTCCTCCTCCCAAAGGCGAAGAGGTTAGCAATAATAAATAAAGTGTGTTCAGCAGTTGACAACCCTAGAATGTCCCTGAGGAAGGCTATGTCCCTTCTCTGCTCCCTTACATCATGTATTCCGGCAGTACAGTGGGCCCAGTTCCATAATAGGCAATTACAGCGAGCCATCATACAAGAGGAGCAACGGCTGCAGGGACAGTTGGAGGGCGCAATATCCCTGTCGACCGTGGTAGTTAGATCACTATCATGGTGGCTAGACCCAAGCCATCTCTCGGGAGGAGTTCCGTGGGTGGTAAGACCCTCAAAAATAATTACTACAGACGCTAGTCCCTTTGGGTGGGGAGCGCATTTAGGGGAAAGCATAGTTCAGGGACAGTGGTCCATAAGTGAAGCAGCTGACTCATCAAATTTGAGGGAGTTGAAAGCTATTTATCATGCTATACGTAAATTTCTTCCACAGCTGCGAGGGACTCGTACAAGAGTTCTGTCAGACAACATCACCTCCATAGCATATTTTAATCATCAAGGTGGAACACGGTCAGGAACTCTGTCTATCGCAGAGAGAATCCTAGGAATGGCCGAAGCACATCTTTTGTCCCTATCAGCTCTTCATGTCAGAGGAGTAGACCACTTCAGAGCAGACTTTCTCAGTCGCCATACCCTACATCAGGGGGAATGGGTGCTTAGCTATCGCATCTTCAAGAAGATAACAGACGTGGGGTATTCCGGAAATAGACATATTTGCTACAAGAGACAACAGACAGGTCGAAAAGTTCGCTTCACTTTACAAAGGGGACCAACCGGATAAACTACTCCCTTCACTCCCCATGGCCCTTTCATCTAGCGTATGCTTTCCTCCCGATGGTGATTCTGCCGGTGGTCAGAAAAATAAGGGAGGAAGGAGCGAAAGTAAGTAATCCTGATAGCCCCATTTTGGCCCAAGAGGCCTTGGTTTTCATGGCTCAGAGCCATGTTGGTGTCCGACCCTTGGATCCTCCGGTGGGAGCGGGACCTGCTTTCTCAAGGACCCTTCTATCATCCTCGGGTGAAGGGCCTATGCCTGACGGCATGGAACTTGAGAGGCAGTTACTGAGACTAAGGGGGTTCTCGGAGAATTTAGTTAATACCCTCCTGCACAGTAGGAAAGAGGCCACGACCAGAATATACACCAAAGTATGGAGAAAATTTCGTACCTTTCATACAGCAGCCCTCTCTAGTGAGTTACCGATCCCTGCCATCTTAGAATTCATACAGAGAGGTCGTGAGTTACGACTATCAGTAAGCACCTTTTAAAGGTTCAAATATAGGCTCTGGGAGCCCTGTGTAGTTAAAACGTTGCTGGGGACAGATGGGTAGCTCGGTTTATTTCAGCGTGTCAGCGAGCGGACCCAATACGTATTGCTCAGATACCACCTTGAGATCTCAACATAGTTCTGGATGCACTAACAGGGGCCCCATTTGAACCATTACACTCCTCTTCAATAAAATGTTTCATTAAAGACTGCCTTATTAGTGGCCTTCGTATCAGCAAGAAGAGTGAGCAAAATCCATGCGTTGTCAGTAAATCCTCCCTTCCTGTCAGTATTCCATGATAGGATAGTATTAAAAACAGACCCTTCGTACCTTCCTAAGGTGTCTACTAAGTTCCATAGATCTCTGGAGATCTTTCTTCTCTCCTTTTATGATAACACTGTAACACCTGAGGAAAAATCTCACACCCTAGACGTGAGGAGAGCTGTCTTAGCCTATTTAGATAGGACTAGACCCTGGAGGCAGAGCAGGACTCTGTGTCCTTTCAGGGCCGCAGGAAGGGGTCTGGAATCACAAAGGGCACTCTTTCTCAATGGATCAGAGACGCAATTACTCTGGCATACTCTGCAAGAGGTGAAAACCCTCTGCAGGGTGTAAAAGCACATTCCGCATGAGCTATAGCATCCTCCTGGGCTGAAAGAGCGGATGTCCCAATTGACCTTATATGTAAGGCTGCAACCTGGTCCTCACCGTCTACCTTCTACTGTCACTACAGGCTTGACTTGTCTTCCTCTGCTGACTTAGGCTATGTGCACACGTTGAGGATTTTTCGTGGTTTTTTAGCGTTTTTGCGGCGGCTTTCTGCTGAAAAAACGCATGCATTAAGCATCCTATCATTAGAATGCATTCCACATTTTTTGTGCACATGCTGCATTTTTTTCCGCAAAAAAAACGCATCGCCGAAAAAAAACGCAGCATGTTCATTCTTTTTCCGGAAACGCGGCGATTCCGCAGCCATAGGAATGCATTGAACTGCTTACTTTCCGCATGTGGCTATGCCCACCATTCACAAAGTAAGCGGTTCAAGTGCAGATGGTACCAAGGGTCTGGAGGAGAGGAGTACCATATCCCTGGTAAAACAATAATTAAAATAAAAAATCGTGATATTCTCCCCTTCCGGCGGCCCCCGCAGCCTTTCCGCTCCTCAGCGACGCTCCCGGCAACTCCCGTTCCCAGGGATGCATTGCGAGAATCACCCCAGACAAAATATCAGTCTTGCATGATGTTATGTCATCTGGGGTCATAGTTGCTAGGCATCTTTGGGAACGGAACTTGTCGGAAGCATCGCTGAGGACCAGGAAAGCTACGGGGGCTGCCGGAAGGTGAGAATATCACTATATTTTTTTTTTAACATTATATCTTTTTACTTCTGATGCGGCACAGGCAGCATCAATAGTAAAAAGTTGCTCACACTTGTCAAACACTGTGTGACTCGTTTGACCAACCTGTCAATCAGTTTTCCAAGCGATGCTGCAGATCGCTAGGAAAACGCTAGCATTCTGCAAGCTAATTATGGTACACTTGCAAAACGCTAGTTTCTGGCGGGAATACGCATACCTATAAAATGCGTATTTCCCGCGGCAGGGAGGTGCGGGATTGCTGCGGAAATTTCCACGGCAATTCTCCTACGTGTGCACATAGCCTTAGTCTTTGGTAGATCAATTCTTGACACTACCATTGTCCCTGAAAATCCCTCGGTTGGTGCTGTCGTGGTGAAGAGAAAAACCATATTACTTACCGGTAATGCTCTTTAATAGAGTCCACGACAGCACCCACTGACTTCCTTCCCTAATGGTGGATACACATAGTTCACTGGTAGTGGTGACAGGTTGATAGATTAAACGAAGATTTTGTTACCTAAACATGTAGATATGTAAATACTTTGATAGCTTGCGAAGCGATTAACTAAGACCTTGTGTGGCGGTTCTTCTCATTCTCTGTAATCCAACTGCGGGAGCGAGGGGGGCCGCCCCTTTTATCTCTCTGTAGGTTTCCTGTTGCTAGGGGCGGATCCCCTCTCAGTGGGTGCTATCGTGGACTCTATAAAACAGCACTACTGGTAAGTAATCCAGTTTTTCTTCTTTATGCTGTATTTAACAATAAATTGGATATACCCTGTGTTTACAATTATGGTTACTTTTTTTGCATACACAGGCCTAGCTGGCAGCATAACTTATACTGAAATACTATCTGTATAAAAGCTCTTGAGTGTCATATTGCACTTGCTACTGAGGTCCAAATATTTTATGTTTGTACCCATTTTGTTTGGATATGTCTGTACTATAAGGTGCAAGAAATATTTTGATTTATTCTTGTCCTGGGGAGGACCTTATCTGTTCTGTCCTTTGGACTTTTTAATTTTTATTTTTTTTAAACGTTTTGTCTTTTTATGCTCTTTTTGTAAGATTATTTTTCAAGGTTGATCCCTCTTTTATGCATATCTTTTTGTCCTTCCTTTTTTCTTTGGTAAAGATGCCCTTGACGCACAACCATTCTTTTTTTATAACAAGTTCTATCACCAGCTCAGGGGTACAGCTATGGGAATCTTATGTGCCCCTATTTATGCTAATTTCTCCTGTGCTGGTGGGAGGGCACAATTGTTTTTCAGGAAGACGACTCGTATTGGTGGTGCCCCAGATATTTATTGGGCATTTTATAGACCACATACTGATATCATGTTCATTTGATTGCTCTTACAAAAGATTTATGGATAGTCTTGACATTAATTAAATAAGTCTGAGGTAAGGCAGGATTCCTTAACTTTTTTGAACATTTGCATTGAGAAAGATTTAAAGGGACTTCGGAAACATAATATTAAGTAGTCTGCATCTATCCACCAAAACTCTTGTCATGCCTCGGGATTCGATCCGGCAGTCCTGTTCTCTTCTGTCAGCGTGTCTGTCCGTAGAGCCTCTGCAGCTTCTGTTGCTGTTCAGGTGCTGATTACCTTTTGTCCATTCTTTTCGGACAGCATGTTTTCCATTTTCTATGTAGCCTGTCCTATCACACTGCAGGTGCTTCTATTTAACCCCTTAACAACCGCCGATACACATTAAAATGGTGGTTAAGGGCACTTATTCCCTCATAAGGGAATAGCGGCGGTGATTCCCACGGGTGTCAGCTGTACGTGGCAGCTGACACCCTGCAGTATCGGATCCAATCGGTTTTGGGGCCGATGAACCCCTTAAATACCGCTGTCAATCACAACAGCAGTATTTAAGTTGTTGCAAGGGGTTCACAAGATCCCCTTAGTAATCACTGGACCCCCACAATGAGAATTGCGGGTCCCGATGGTTACCATGGTATCCTGAGGTCATGTGATGACCCCAGGGAACGGTGGCCTGTGAGATCCAGCAATAAGCGGAGTCTCAGTCACACTCATTGAGTCATTGACAGTCTGATACACTGCTGTACATGAGTACAGCTGTGCATGAGACAAACTATCAAATAAAAATTATACATGTTCCACAGTGGGACTAAGTGAAAAAAGTAAAATAAAACACGTAAAAAAACACATTAAAAAAACCCCACACAAATCACTAAAATCTGTTTAGCCGCTTAAAACGCAGTGTTTGTGATAAAACAAAAGTACACACAATTGGTATCGCTGATTCCGGAACGACCCGCTCTATAAAACTTGCACATTATTTATTCTGTTTAGCGATTGCCATAAAAAACTTAATACAAATCACGCCAAAAATGACGCTTTTTCCCAGGACGTCCCTCCTGACAGCACCATGGGGACGTCCTCCTCCTCCTTGCTGGGACAGGAAACACACGAGAGTTTATAAGGCCCACCCCGTCCCCCATCCCTCAGTGTTTTTCCTGTCCCTGCATGGAAGGGATGCACGAGAACTAATATTGCGGCCACGTCTGTTGCTAGATCCATGTCTATCTGGATAATGCAGCTAGAAGAACAATTGTCTAATAAGGTTCCCACGTCTTGACATTCTGGCTTCCCTTCCTATCATGAGATCAGCCACAGCATTCCTAGCGGATATGTCGGCTGAATCGGTTAGATTTTCAGCCAGAAACAGTTCCCTTTCTAATTCTGCTAGGAGAGCTGTCTGGTTGAAATCATGGCCAGGAGATATTGCTTCTAAAACAAAGTTATGTTCCGTTCCCTTCTCTGGAGCAAGGGTGTTTGGACCAGCTTTAGACAGTATCCTAGAGTCAGCATCTGATGAAAAGAAGGGGCTTCCAGAGGAGAAAGCTAAGCGTCCCCAGTCCTTTCGTAGGGGATCCTTTCAGGGAAAACGCTATGACTCTAGAACCCATAGTAGGTCAAATCGAGGATCCTACAGGAGTTCTCAGACCCAGGCAGGGAAGAGCAAAAGTGCCTTCTTTAGTTCATACAGTAAGAATAAGAGACAATGACGCCATATCTATCGGGGGGAGACTTCGCCTATTTGCGGCAAGATGGGCCCAGATTACCGAGAATCTGTGGGTACGCAATACCATCACAGAAGGTTACCGCATAGAACTTTACGTCTCCCCTACTTCAGTCCTTCCAGACTCAGCTATGTGGCTAAACCTTCAGGAGATGATCGACTGCTCAGTAATAGTTCCTGTTCCAGACGCAGAAGTAGGCAGGGGTCACTACTCTTCCCTGTTTACCATAATAAAGCCATCGGGAGAGGCCCGCACTAATATAAATTTGAAACCGCTAAATCGCTGGGTCAGATACAAAAGATTCCGGATGGAATCAGTCCGCTCGGCAGTCCACCTTATAGACAGAGGAGCAGTTATGTGCACTCTCGACCTAAAAAGCGCATATTACCAGGTCCCTATACATCCGTCGTCTCAGAACCTCCTACGGTTTGCAATAGAATTACCAACCCAGACCTTCCAGTTCCAGTGTCTTCCTTTCGGGCTAGCCTCTGCTCCTCGAATATTCACGAAACTGGTCGCGGAGGTGGTGGCCTACCTAAGAAGCTTGGGAACCATAATCGTTCCGTATCTAGACGACTTTCTAATTGTGGCAGAAACGGAAGAGACGCTCGTCAGACACAGAGACCGATGCATCAGCATTCTAGAATCGTTAGGCTGGGCCATAAATTGGCAGAAGTCGGACCTAATACCCAGTCAGAGGAAGGTCTTCTTGGGTGTTCTCTTAGACTCAAGAGACAGAATCTCATATTTACCGGAAGAGAAGCAGAAGGTGGTGAGAAGTCTGGCAAAAGATCTGGCAAGACACCAGGGTTCCATAAGAAACGCCATGAAGGTATTGGGGCAGATGACGGCCTGCATTACCTGTGTCAGATAGGCACAAGCTCACTCAAGGCTTTTACAAAGGGAGATTCTGGCAGTATGGGATCGATCTCAGACCTCCCTGGACAGATCAATATCCCTACCGAGATCAGTAAAAGAATCCCTCGCCTGGTGGACTCAGTCTCGCAATCTTCGAGTAGGAGTAATATGGTCCGCCTCTCCTTACGTGACAGTCACTACGGACGCCAGTTCGTGGGGTTGGGGAGCCCATCTGCAAGGCAGAATCCTACAGGGCAGATGGCCGGAAAACATCAGGAACACATCTTCCAACTTCAAGGAACTATACGCTGTATGGGAGGCGTTAAGAAGAAACAGACCCAGCCTCAGAGACCAACACATCAGAATATTCTCAGACAATGTAACCACAGTCTCGTTCCTAAACCACCAAGGGGGACCCAGACATCGACCTCTTCAGGTTCTCTCGGGAAAAATATTTACGTGGGCAGAGAACACAGTTCTGTCTCTATTAGTGGTGCACCTCGAAGGTTCTCAGAACGTGGTGGCAGACTATTTGAGCAGGAAAGAGATCTGTCCGACCGAATGGGAACTGGACCAGGACATCTTCCGAGACCTATGTCGCCGGTGGGGATCACCTCTAATAGATCTGTTTGCAAACAGGCGAAATGCAAAGACCACAAGATTCTTTTCTCTGAACCCGCTGGATGCTCCAGAAGGTCTGGATGCTCTGAGTCAGAAGTGGGTCAAAGATCTCTCGTACGCTTTTCCACCCTTAGCTCTCATTCCCGCCGTATTGAGGAAGATCAGAGAAGATCACGCTACGGTCATACTGATAGTCCCATTCTGGCCAAAAAGGAGCTGGTTCTCTCTCTCCTAACGGACATGGCGCTGGAGAATCCAGTGGAACTTCCTCGGTCTGGGGATGTGATCCACCAGGGCCCAATCCGTCACCCGAATCCAGAGAGACTGCATCTCTCAGCTTGGATCCTGAGAGGAACATCTTGAGAGCTAAAGGCTTATCAGACCAGGTCATATCTACCATTCAGGCCAGTAGAAAACCTGCCACGGCAACAATTTACCTTAAGGTCTGGAGGCGGTTCTGTCTGGAGAGTGGCAGGTCCGATTTGGTCGCAGGTGCACTCGATATGCCTAAGATATTAGATTTTTTACAGGCAGGATTCAATAAAGGGTTCAGACCCAGTACTCTGAAGGTCCAGATAGCAGCTTTAAGTTCTTTCTTTGACTATTCACTGGCATCCCACCCTTGGGTGGTTAGATTTATCCGGGCTACTCAAAGATTGCGCCCTACCATTAGGCAGAGCCTCCCACCTTGGGACCTGACTTTGGTTCTTAGGGCTCTCTGTAAGGATCCATACACTCAGAGCAGTAATATGCCGGTATCCCTTCTTACTAGGAAAGCGGCCTTCTTGGTTGCAATTACTACAGCTAAGAGAGAGCCTGTATCTCCCCTACTATCTACTAGAGATCCGTACTTTCAGATCAGGGATGATAGCATAGTCTTAAGACTAGATCCAGCTTTTCTCCCAAAAGTAGCTTCTACCCAGAACCGCAATCAGGAAATTGTCCTACCATCATTCTGTGACAATCCTTCCAATGCAAAGGAGCGAAGTCTCCATTCATTGGATGTCAGAAGAACGGTTATAGATTACATTGAAGCCACCAGAGATTGGCGTGTAGATTCAAACTTATTCATTCTCTACGGAGGGAAGAATAAGGGTAGGAAAGCTTCAAAAGTGTCCATCGCAAGATGGATTACTATAGTAATTGCAGATGCTTACCGAGCGGAAGGTACTAACGCTCTGGAGAGTCTTAAGGCCCATTCTACTAGGAGTATCTCCGCTTCTTGGGCGGAAAGAGCAGGAGCTTCCCTAGATCAGATTTGTAAGGCAGCAACTTGGGCCAGACTAGACACATTCTGTAAGCATTATAAATTAGACATACTCTCAGGTCAACGTACTGCCTTCGGCAGAAAAGTCCTGCAAGCAGTAATCCCACCCTAAGGAGTTTTCTTTGGTACTCCCCATGGTGCTGTCAGGAGGGACGTCCTGGGAAAGTAGGTATTACACCTACCGGTAATTATGTTTCCAGGAGTCCATCCTGACAGCACTGGTAGTTCCCTCCCTATTGACTATGTCATATGCTGTAATATGATTGTTCAATAAAGTGTTATAAGCATTTTTTTTTCATGTCTTGGTTCTTGTTACAACACTGAGGGATGGGGGACGGGGTGGGCCTTATAAACTCGTGTGTTTCCTGTCCCAGCAAGGAGGAGGAGGACGTCCCCATGGTGCTGTCAGGATGGACTCCTGGAAACATAATTACCGGTAGGTGTAATACCTACTTTCATCATATTTACTCACAAAAAAATGAATTAAAAGCGATTTTAAAAAGTCATAGAAAAAATGGTATAAATGAAAACGCCAATTCGTCCTGCAAAAAAACAAGCCCTAATATGGCTCATTCGGCAAAAAAATAAAGTTACAGCTCTCAGAATCTGACAATGCAAAAACAAATTCATTTTATTCATTTATTCTTTTTAGTCTGTAAAAGGAACAAAGCATAAAAAATATATAAATCTGGTATCGCTGTAATAGTACCGACCCGATGAACAAATCGGTCTTATCACTTTTATCGCATGGTGAACAGCGCAAAAAAAATAAAAAATACGTGTAAGAAAAACTGAATTGCTGGGTTTTGTTCATTGTGTTAATTTATCAAATATTGTCCATAAAGTGAGTAACTGGCACTTCATACCATAATATGCAAACAAGTTTTTAGAGAACAACTGTCTAGAGAAGAATACTGCATCTGTATAAGGTGTGTACAGTAATGAATGGAGTGTTAAAGTAAAAGTGACAAGTGCATGATAAAGTGCCTTATCAAGCAAATTCATACCTATTAAGCATTGAAAAAATAAATAGAACATGAACAAAATTGAGATAATAATGAAGTGATATCAGGTAAAGATAAAAATTTATATGGAATACCGACTTGCTTGAAAAATTAAAATAAAGTCCACAGAGCAGGTAACCAAAGAAAAATTTCAAGTTTACCATGGATGAAAAATGTACCCTGAGTCACATTGACTGTCCAGGTATATAAAGCCATTAGGCTGGATACTGTAATAATTGCGTATACGTTCAAGGTTAGTGGGGTCCACATTCCATCAATGCTGTATATACAAGTCCACAATAGAGAACTGACAAACATGGCTAGAGCCAAGCTGAGGTAGAAGGTCCCTTATCCAAAGAGGTCCTGCTCCGTGCACGACACGTTTCCGGCACAAAACAGGAGGACTAGCACCCACTGCCGGAATGAAGATGGAAAGCAAACACTCCAAAAGAACAATTTAGGTGAGAAAAAAAACACGTCTAAAAAGATGGAGACCACTGGAGCAGATGCCAATCGGAGTACGAAGGGTCTCCATCTGCCTCATTATGATTTGAGGTTCCGTTGGGGGTTTCGTCTGAATCGCATTTTTGTGGGATTTACATGGAAACCCTGAGGTAAGTGTACAGCATAGAACCTAAGAATGTGATCCAGCCTTATACTGGAAACGATCGAAAAATATATATTTTTTTTTATATGTTACCATTAGAAACAAAAAAAATATTTAGAATTGAGAGTCCTCAGTGGTTGATACCTTTTAATGGCTAACTGAAAAGATAGTAACAAATTGCAAGCTTTCGAGACTACTCAGGTCTCTTCATCATGCAAAGACTAATACAAAATCTGAAGAATCACATATTTATACACAACAGGACACAGGAATAGCGCAATGGATAAGACAAGTGACGTGAAGCAGAACTATCCATTTGGGAGAGGGATGAACAGTTGTGGCAATAAATATTGGACCAGTTCATAGATAAGGAGTGTGAAAGTTTTATTGCCCACTGATTGGGGTCTGGTAATGTTTTGTGATGTTCCCACAGGGTCCTAGGAGCAAATTCCTTAATTGATGTAAAAAGTCAAAAATATACATCTTTCCTGTACCATTAAAAACACTAATTTATCCCGTACAAAAACAGCAAACACTTGGTTCCGTCATCTGTCGCTTGAACTATAGGGGGTTCCCACATTACTGGTAGAACAAAGACTCTGGAAAAGTGACATGACCCCCGCCCCCTCAAATAAAATCCTTTGAATTCTGCACTCCGAAATCCAAATGCCCCCTCCTAAGCCCCACTGTGCCTAAACCACAGTAAGCGGCCACATGTTTGGCATTATTGTAATGGAGAAAAGGCACTTAATTTACAGGTGCGTATTGCCAGAAGTACAGTCATGGCCAAAAGTTTTGAGAATGACACAAATATTAATTTTTACAAAGTCTACTGCTTCACTTTTTCTAATGGCAATTTGCATATACTCCAGAATGTTATAAAGAGTGATCAGCTTAACAGCAATTACTTGCAAAGTCAATATTTGGCTAGAAAATGAACTTTATCCCTCAAAACACATTTCAACATCATTGCAGCCCTGCCTTAAAAGGACCAGTTAACCTCTTTTCAGTGATTGCTCCATTAACACAGGTGTGGGTGTTGATGAGGACATGGCTGGAGATCAATCTGTCATGATTAAGTAAGAATGACACCACTGGACACTTTAAAAGGAGGCTGGTGCTTGGCATCATTGTTTCTCTTCTGTTAACCATGGCTATCTCTAAAGAAACACGTGCAGTCATCATTGCAATGCACAAAAATGGCCTAACAGGGAAGAGTATCGCAGCTAGAAAGATTGCACCTCAGTCAACAATCTATCGCATCATCAAGAACTTCAAGGAGAGAGGTTCCATTGTTGCCAAAAAGGCTTCAGGGCGCCCAAGAAAGACCAGCAAGCCCCAGGACCGTCTCTTAAAAGTGTTTCAGCTGCGGGATCGGGCTACCAGCAGTGCAGAGCTTGCTCAGGAATGGCAGCAGGCAGGTGAGTGCATCTGCACGCACTGCGAGGCGGAAACTCTTGGAGCAAGGCCTGGTCTCAAGGAGGGCAGCAAAGAAGCCACTTCTCTCCAGAAAAAACATCATGGACAGACTGATATTCTGCAAAAGGTACAGGGAGTGGACTGCTGAGGACTGGGTAAAGTTATTTTCTCTGATGAATCCCCTTTTCGATTGTTTGGGAGATCAGGAAAACGCCTCATTCGGAGAAGACAAGGTGAGTGCTACCACCAGTCTTGTCTCATGCCAACTGTTAAGCATCCTGAAACCATTCATGTGTGGGGTTGCTTCTCAGCCAAGGGAATCCTCTCTCTCACAGTCTTGCCTAAAAACACAGCCATGAATAAAGAATGGTACCAGAATGTCCTCCAAGAGCAACTTCTCCCAACCCTCCAAGAGCAGTTTGGCGATCAACAATGCCTTTTCCAGCATGATGGAGCACCTTGCCATAAAGCAAAGGTGATAACTAAATGGCTCAGGTAACAAAACATAGAGATTTTGGGTCCATGGCCTAGAAACTCCCCAGATCTTAATCCTATTGAGAACTTGTGGTCAATCATCAAAAGACGGATGGACAAACAAAAACCTAAAAATTCTGACAAAATGAAAGCATTGATTGTGCAAGAATGGACTGCTATCAGTCAGGATTTGGTCCAGAAATTGATTGAGAGCATGCCAGGGAGAATTGCAGAGGTCCTGAAGAAGAAGGGTCAACACTGCAAATATTGACTTGCTGCATTAACTCATTCTAACTGTCAATATAAGCTTTTGTTACTCATATGTTTGCAATTATTATATTTCTGTCTGTGATAAAAACATCTGTAAAACACACATAAAAACCAGAGGGAAGCAGATCATGTGAAAATATAATATTTGTGTCATTCTCAAAACTTTTGGCCATGACTGTACAAGCTGGGCACCATGTATGGGGCTCTACACTGCATGGAGACACAATGCATGGGTACTAGACTGGCAGATTTGCAATTCTCCAGGAAAAAAGCGTGGATGTTATAAAATAGTCCTTTATTTAAGAAAAGTTCACATGGACAAGGTTTGGGTCCAGATCTGGACCTGTGGAAGCGTGATAAACGCGAAATGGCCATAGTCCTGTTCTTTTGTCTACATGCCTGCATTTGTCCTGCCCTCACAAACCTTGTCCATGTGAACTTTTCTTAAATAAAGGACTTGGGTTTTTATGATACGGTAAGGCTGGTTTCACATTAGCGTGTGCGCAGCGCATCGTGCGCATCCAATCGCATGTGTCATGCGCACCTATGTTTAACATGGCATGCGCATGGTCTTGCGTTTGCATGCGATCATCAGCGTTTTCGTGCGCATGCGTTTTTTCCAGGTGAGCGTCTAGATGTGCCCGAAGCAACATGTTGCATTTTTGGGTCTGCCCAAAGGTGTAAAAAAAGAAAAAAAACGCATGTGTTCGCTTGCGCACAGAATGCAACAATACATTACAGTCTATGGGAACGCAGGCGTTGTAAGAGTAAACATGTCTAGACACTGGTTTAAACCACCCTCTACACAAAGAAACATTGTTTGGGGGGGGGTAGTGTATTTTTTTTTTTTTTTTTAGATTTGGCTAAGGAGGATATCTGTTTGTGCAGGTAACTATTACTGTGCAGAATTATTAGGCAACTTAATAAAAACCAACTATATACCCATCTCACTTGTTTATTTTCACCAGTTAAACCAATATAGCAACACAAAATTTAGAAATAAACATTTCTGACATTCAAAAAAAATAATCAGTGACCAATATAGCCACCTTTCATTACGATGACACTCAAAAGCCTTCCATCCATAGATCCTGTCAGTTGCTTGATCTGTTTCCGATCCACATTGCGTGCAGCAGCCACCACAGCCTCCCAGACACTGTTCCGAGAGGTGTACTGTTTTCCCTTCCTGTTGATCTCACATTGTATAAGGGACCACAGGTTCTCTATGGGGTTCAGATCAGGTGAACAAGGGGGCCATGTCATTATTTTTTCTTTTTAACCTTTAGGCTAAGTTCACACGTTGCGGAATTGCCGCGGAAATTTCCGCGGCAATCCCGCACTTCTCCCGCAGGAAATACGCACGTTTTTTTATGCTGATTCCCGCCAGAATAATAGCGTTTTGCAAGCGTAATTAGCTTGCAGAATGCTAGCGTTTTCCTAGCGATCTGTAGCATCGCTTGGAAAACTGATTGACAGGTTGGTCACACGAGTCAAACATAGTGTTTGACAAGTGTGACCAACTTTTTACTATTGATGCCGCCTATGTCGCATCAATAGTAAAAAGATCTAATGTAAAAATAATAAAAAAAATAATAAATAATGATATTCTCACCTTCCGGCGGCCCCCGCAGCCTTCCCGCCTCTCAGCGACGCTCCCGGCAACTCGCGGTCCCAGGAGTGCTTTGCAACAAATCACACCGATGACGTAGCATCTCGCGAGACCGCTACGCCATCTGGGTGATTCTCGCAAAGGACTCTTGGGACCGGAAGTTGCCGGGAGCGTCGCTGAAGGCGGGAAGGCTGCGGGGGCCGCCGGAAGGTGAGAATATCATTATTTTTTATTTTAATTATTGTTTTACCAGGGATATGGTACCCAGGGCCTGGAGGAGAGTCTCCTCTGCTCCAGACCCTGGGTACCATCCGCACATGAACCGCTTACATTGCGCATAGTGGGCATAGCCACATGCGGAAAGTAAGCGGTTCAATGCATTCCTATGGCGGCGGAATCACCGCGGTTACGCTAAATTAATGAACATGTTGCTATTTTTTCCGCAAAGCGTTTTTTTCGCAGAAAAAAACGCAACATGTGGCCAAAACATGCGGAATCAATTAACATGTATAGGATGCTTAATGCTTGCGTTTTTACCGCGGAAAACCGCGGAAAAACCGCGAAAAAAACGCAATTATTCCTGATCGTGTGCACTTAGCCTTACTGGCCAGCCACGCTGTGGAGTATTTGGATGTATGTGATGGAGCATTGTCCTGCATGAAAATCATGTTTTTCTTGAACGATACCGACTTCTTCCTGTACCACTGATTGAAGAAGGTGTCTTCCAGAAACTGGCAGTAGGTCTGGGAGTTGAGCTTCACTCCATCCTCTACCCGAGAAGGTCCCACAAGTTCATCTTTGATGATACCAGCCCATACCAGTACGCCACCTCCACCTTGCTGGCGTCTGAGTCGGAGTGGAGCGCTCTGCCCTTTACTGATACAGCCTCGGGCCCATCAAGAGTCACTCTCATTTCATCAGTCCATAAAACCTTAGAAAAATCAGTCTTAAGATATTTCTTGGCCCACTCTTGACATTTTATCTTATGTTTGTTGCTTAAAGGTGGTCGTTTTTCAGCCTTCCTTACCTTGGCCATGTCCCTGAGTATTGCACACCTTGTGCTTTTTGATACTCCAGTAACGTTGCAGCTCTGAAATGTGGCAAATGGCATCTTGGCGGCTTCACGCTTGATTTTCCTCAATTCATGGGCAGTTATTTTGCACCTTTTTTTTATCAACACATTTCTTGCGACCCTGTTGGCTATTTGCCATGAAACACTTGATTGTTCGTTGATCACGCCTCAAAAGTTTGGCAATTTCAAGACTGCTGCATCCCTCTGCAAGACATCTCACAATTTTTGACTTTTCAGAGTCCATCAAATCTCTCTTCTGACCCATTTTGCCAAAGGAAAGGAAGTTGCCTAATAATTAAGCACACCTTATATCGGGTGTTGATGTCATTAGACCACGCCCCTCCTCATTACAGAGATGCAAATCACCTGATTTACATAATTGGCAGTTGGCTTTCAAGTCTATACAGCTTGGAGTAGGACAACATGTATAAAAAGGATGATGTGATCAAAATACTCATTTGCCTAATAATTCTGCACACAGTATAAAAGAAGGTGTTGGCACTGGCAGACCACTACTCTACAGCCTGCAAGAGAGAAGCATCAACTGGAATAATGTGAGTATTAAACCTAATGTCTGCCTGTCCTTTTCTCAATTTATTATGTACTAATGTCGTTTTTTTTTTTTTTTTTTTTTATTGCAGCATGTCTTCTGGAGAGGAATTTGTACCGGCCCCTGGTGAACTGGCACAAGCAGAGAGTGAAGTGTGTACCTTCCTTCCCTACCGATTGGTAAGTAATCACTGTCGCATCTACACATGTGGTAAGTTTTGTTTTTTGTTTTTTTTCAGACCTCATCGTCCGCGGCAGTGGAGGAACAGCAGGAGCAGCAAGTGCAGGTGGGGAGACGGCAGGTAAGCAGGGCCGGATTAACGTAGGGGCTGATGGAGCTGCAGCTCCAGGCCCCTTGTTAGAGATAGGCCCAGTAGCGTAGCTACCGGGGGGGCAGAGGGGGCCCACCCGGAGCTACGCTACTGTAACTGTATCTGCGTGCACAGCACGCCGACACAGTTACTTTCTGCGGCATGGCAGGGAGAATCAATCTCCCTGCTCTGCCGCCCGGCCGCTATGGGGCCCCTGAGCAGGCGGTGGGGGGTCCGGTGCCAGCAGTGGGCCCCCCGCCCGTCATCGCAGGGTCAGCTGTATCGGCATCCAGCCAATACAGCTGACCGCATTGAGAGAGAAGGAGCGAGCGCTCCTTCTCTCCCATAATCCCCCTCTCAGCGTCTGACAGCGGGCGCGATGACGTCACTGCCCGGCGCCGGCAGTCAGACGCTGAGAGGGAGAGCAGTGAGCAGCGCAGGAGCCGGGAGCAAGAGAGGTGAGTACAGGATTTGTTATTTTTGTAAAGGGGGTACATTATAGTACAGAGGCTGCCTATGGGGTGCATTATAAGTAAGGCTGCATATGGGGTGAATTATAAGTACGGCTGGATATGGGGTGCATTATAAGTAAGGCTGCCTATGGGGTGCATTATAAGTACGGCTGGATATGGGGGTGCATTATAAGTACGGCTGGATATGGGGGTGCATTATAAATACGGCTGGATATGGGGTGCATTATAAGTACGGCTGGATATGGGGTGCATTATAAGTACGGCTGGATATGGGGTGCATTATAAGTACGGCTGCATATGGGGGAGTGCATTATAAGTACGTAAGTACAGCTGGATATGGGGGTGCATTATAAGTAAGGCTGCCTATGGGGTGCATTATAAGTAAGACTGCCTATGGGGTGCATTATAAATAAGACTGCCTATGGGGTGCATTATAAATAAGACTGCCTATGGGGTGCATTATAAATAAGACTGCCTATGGGGTGCATTATAAATAAGACTGCCTATGGGGTGCATTATAAATAAGACTGCCTATGGGGAGTGCATTACAATATAAAGGCTGCGCTATATTATGGGCCTTTGCCTCTCAATGCTGGCATGCTGCCCTATATACTATGGCCCCCATTCAATGCTACGCTACGGTATATACTATAATGGGCCTCTGAGAGGCCGATTATAGTATATAGCGTAGCATTGAATGGCCCATAGTATATATAGCGTAGCATTGAGAGGCCCATTCTAGTATATAGCGCAGCATTGAATGGCCCATAGTATATATAGGGCAGCATTGAGAGGCCCTCTCAATGCTGCCCTATATATACTATGGGCCATTCAATGCTGCGCTATATATACTATGGGCCATTCAATGCTGCGCTATATACTAGAATGGGCCTCTCAATGTTGCCCTATATTACTATGGGACATTCAATCTGCGCTATATACTAGAATGGGCCTCTCAATGTTGCCCTATATACTATGGGACATTCAATACTGCGCTATATACTAGAATGGGCCTCTCAATGTTGCCCTATATTACTATGGGACATTCAATGCTGCACCATATACTAGAATGGGCCTCTCAATGTTGCCCTATATTACTATGGGACATTCAATGCTGCGCTATATACTAGAATGGGCCTCTCAATGTTGCCCTATATTACTATGGACATTCAATGCTGCACCATATACTAGAATGGGCCTCTCAATGTTGCCCTATATTACTATGGGACATTCAATGCTGCACCATATACTAGAATGGGCCTCTCAATGTTGCCCTATATTACTATGGGACATTCAATGCTGCACCATATACTAGAATGGGCCTCTCAATGTTGCCATATATCTGTGTATGGGGCCTCTCTGACCAATATTCTAATGTGGCTATGTATGGCAGTATTATTAATGTGGCTATGTGTGGCAGTATTAAGAGGGGCTGTGTGTGGCACTATAAAGGGGGCTATGTGTGGCAGTATTAAGGGCCGTTTAGACTGTCCAAATTCTTGTCTGATCGGCCGGACTTTAATTTTTTCCCAGGGTGCCCTGAGGCTGAGAAGGTTGAGAAAAACTGCTATAGGAGGACGTCAGACTGAGGTGTGAGTTGTGTGTTCCTGTGAGCAGGTACTAATGTTATAATACATCTTGTGCTGCTGACATATATACAGACATGTTACTGCTATGTATAGCTGTGGTACTGGTATATAAGCAGGTACTAATGTTATACATAGATGTGCTGCTGACATATATACACACACAGTACTGGTATATATGGCTGTGATACTGGTATATAGGCAGGTACGTACTAATGTTATAGATGGGCTGCTGACATACATACAGACACAGAACTTGCCATGCGCCTTGACTGACATGGTTTAATTGCTTCTATATCCACTGTATTTATATTAGGCATGTATCATATATTTACTTTATTTACTTTGTTTATATCTTTTACGTTACATTTTTGGCCTTTGTGAATTGCCGTGTTTGGCCCCACCCCTTGCCCCGCCCCTTGCCCACCCCTTCAGCTCCAGGCCCATCATGTTCTTAATCCGGCCCTGCAGGTAAGTATAGATGGAGTGTGGTGCTTTTTCCCTTATTTATTTTTTGGAGGATTGTCTAATGTGTGCTTTTTTCAAGCAAGCACCTTTACTACCGTGATTTCACCCAGCAAACTGTCGCTGACTCAGAGTCCACCCACTCCACCAGTAAGTAGACTGTTTCTTAAGGGTATGCCACACTAAACAACATCGCTAATGGGATCGCTAAAAAACATCACTATTTAGCGATCCCGTTAGCGATGTTGTTGTGTGCGGCATCTACCAGACGTGGCCCCTGCTGAGATCCTGCTGTGATCTCGCTCGTCGCTGACATCGTTCCGGACCCTATTTTATCGTCGGCGCCCCCGCTGGTAAGTATATATCGCTGAGTGTAGCACCTTTTCTTAGCGATTTAGCGGTACTTTTGTACCGCTAAAGTCGTTAAGGAGATCGCTAACCGCGATAGCGTCCTTAACGACATCGCTAAGTTAAGCCGCTATCAGCGATATAGAAACAATCCCGCTAGCGATCGCATTAGTATGCGTCGTTATCGTTATCGCTAGCGGGATTGTTTAGTGTGGCAGTACCTTTAGTGCCATTCTGTTTTTTGTTTTTACCTTTTATAAAATAGACACTGCAGCAGTAGATTAAATCATTGAGAGGTGCAGATTATGCAATTGCGTCACATTTGTTTTTGTTTTTTTCTGCTGTTCTGGCACCTTTGGGGCTCCGCAAATGTCGCCCGCAAAATCTGGACTCCAAAAGCCAAATAGCGCTCTTTCCTTCTCAGCCCTGACGTGCAGTCTAAGGCTAGGTTCACATTGCATTACTGCAGTCTGCTCAACGTATGCGTTAAACGGACTGCGTTAACGCAAGTGCCTTTTAAAAATCGCTCTATGCAATAGCGCTAGCGCAGATGCTCCATCTGTGCTAGCAGAGACGGACCCCCGAACGCTGCAGACCGCTTCCGAGGGTCCGTCACAGAATGACGGCACTTCGCTAATGCATGCCGATTATGACATGCGTTAGTGGTGCGCTACATAATGGCAGTCTATGGGTGCGCTAACGCATCCGTTACATTGCGTTAGTGCCGCTATGTAACGGATGCCGTCAGCGCATTGCCATTAGTGCAATGTGAACCCAGCCTAAGGCCTGGGTCACACTTGTGAGAAATTCGCACGAGTCTCGCATCTCAATACCTGGCACTGCCACCAGCACTTGGGACCGGAGTGTGCGGCTGCATGTATTTCTATGCAGCGGCACACTCAGGTCCCGAGTGTCGGCGGCAGTGCCGGGTATTGCGGTGCGAGACTCGTGCAAGTTTCTCGCAAGTGTGACCCCGGCCTTACCGTAATTTCTGACATGTGGGGCAGCACCGCGTTCTGACAAGTTTGCAGCAAATATAAAAATTTAATTTTCACCACTAAAATGTCATATTTCCACGTCTCAATGTTATGAAATTCTGTGAGGCACCTATGGGTTCAACATACTCACTACACCCATAGATGGGTCACTTGTGGTGGGTTTCTACTATTTTCACATGTCAGGAGCTCTTCAAATGCGACATGGCATTCACAATCTATCACAAGCAAATAGTGCTCTTTCCTTGTCTAGCACTGCCATGTGGCCAAGCAGAATTTTTTTGACAACATATTGGGTATCGTTGTGTTCAGGACAAATGGCACAACAAATTATGGGTGCGTTTTCTCCTATTATCTATTGTTTGAAATTTCAAATTTTCGTAAAAAAAAAAATCAAAATGTTTAATATGACTACTAAATGTTATCAAATTCTGTGTAGTACCATGGGTTCAAATTGCCCACTATACCCCTGGATAATATCCTTAAGGGGTGTAGTTTCCAAAATGGAGTCACTTGTGGGTTTTTTTCATTGTTTAGGCACATCAGAGGCTCTCCAAACACGACATAATGCCCTAACACCATTCCATCAAAGTCTGTTTCAAAACATCTCTCCTTCCTTTCCGAGACCTGCCGTGTGTCCAAGCAGTGGATTTCACCCACATAGGGGGGGTATCTGCATACTCAGGAGAAAGTGAGCAACATGTTTTAGAGTCCATTTTCTTCTGTTATCTTTGTGAAATGAAAAAATTGGAGGTAAAATAAAACTTTTGTGGGTAAAATGTGTGTGTTTTTTTTTTTTTTTATGTTCACAGCTCTACGTTATACACTTTTGTGAAGCTCCTGGGGTTCAAGGTGCTCACCACACATCTAGATACACTCCTTAAGGGGTCTAGTTTCCAACATGAGGTCATTTGTGGTGGATTTCCACTATTTAGGCACATCACATTTAGGCCAAAATGAAACATGGTGTCCTCTAATTATTCCAGCAAATTTTGCATTCAAAAAGTCAAATGACTTCCCTTCTGAGATCTGCAGTGAGCACAAACAGTAGATTTGCCCCACAGATGGGGTATCGTCATGCTCAGGAGAAATTGCAAAACAAATTTTAGTGTCCATTTTCTTCTGTTGCCCTTGTGAAAATAACAAATTTGGAGCTAAAGTGAAATTTTTGTGAAAAAAAGTTAAATAATTTTTTTTCCTTCCAGATTGCTTTAGTTCTTGTGAAGCACTGGAAGGGTTAATAAACTTCTTGAATGTGGTTTTGAGCACAATGAGGGGTGCAGTTTTTAGAATGGTGTCACTTTGGGGTATTTGCTGTCATATAGGCCCCCCAAAGTCACTTCAAATGTGATGTGGTCCCTAAAAAATGGTTTTGTAAATTGTTAAAATGAGAAATCGCTGATCAACTTCTAACCCTTCTAACTTCCTTACGAAAAAAAAATGTTTCCCAAATTGTGCTTTCTGATTTAAGGACACAGAAGTTAAAAGTTTGAAAATTGCAAAATTTCCATTTTTTTTTTTAATGTATTTTTTTTCCCATAAATCAACACAAGTCATATAGAACAAATTTTACCAAGATCATGAAGCACAATATGAGATGAGAAAAACAGTCTCAGAATCCGTGGGATATGTTGAAGCGTTTTAGAGTTATTACAACATAGAGTGACACTGATCAGAATTGTAAAATTTGGCCTGGTCATTAAAGTCAAAACTGGCTAGGTCACTAAGGGATCGGTCACCTCCCCCATGCTTGTGCTCTGTTGGTGCTGGTTTTTATATGGATGTTGGTACATTCTGTTGTTGTTAAAGCCAGTCAGGAAAATTCCAGCTAAGGGTTTTCTCTCTGCTGTTTCTGTAATTTAGTCTGCACTAATCTTCCGTTGTTTATTAGGAAGTAGGTGGCATATTATCCAGTAGTACTTACTTTATTTTGTGGTTTTCTTAATCCCTTAGGAATCTTTACTTTTTTCAGAAAAATATTTAGACTTGAGAGTCCTCAGTGGTTGATACCTTTTAATGGCTAACTGAAAAGATGGTAACAAATTGCAAGCTTTCGAGACTACTCAGGTCTCTTCATCAGGCGAAGACTAATACAAAATCTGAAGAATCACATATTTATACACAACAGGACACAGGAATAATGCAATAGGTAAGACAAGTGACGATTGTCAGTACATGAATATAGCACCAGAACAATAATCGGTACATGAATACAGCACTAGAACCTTCATGAGTACATCACCAGAACCATTATCAGTTCAGGGGTACAGCACCAGAACCATAATCAGTACATGAATAGAAAACTAGAATTATCACTACATGAATACAGCACGAACACCAGATTCATGAAACCATTGTCAGTATATGAATATAGCACCAGAACCATTGTGAGTACATGACTACAGCACTAGATCTATAAAACCTTTGTCAGTACGTGAATACAGCACTAGAATCACATTCAGTACATGAATACAACACCGCAACCATTGTCAGTACATGAATATAGCACCAGAAGCATCGTGACTACATAAATACAGCACCAGAGCCATGAAACCATTGTCCGTAGAATAATACAGCACCATAACCATCTTCAGTATATGAATACAGCACCACAACAATCAGCAGTACATGAATAAACACCAAAACCATTGTGAGTACATTAATCCAGCACTAGAACTATCATCAGTATATGCATTCAGCCTCAGATCATCAGTGCATTCATACATAATCAGAACCACCATTTGTTACCACCATTAGTGCATAACTGCAGCACCAGAACCATCTTCATTACATGAATGCAGCATCAGAACTGTCATCTGTACATGAATACATCACTGGAACCATCATAAGCACGCAAACACTAGCCCCATTATCACCAAAACCTGTTAGTACATGAATACTGCACCAGACTATCATCAGTACATGTATACAGCACCAGAACAATGATCAATACACGAAAACACCAGAACCGTCAGTACATGAGTACAGCACCAGATAGATCAAATTATTGTTAATTCATGAATACAGCACCAGAATGATCTTCAGTACATGAATACAACACTAGAGCCATTATGAGTACATGGAGAACCATAACCTGTCACTGTATACAGGAGGTCCGGGGTCTATGCTGACCCTAAGCTGGGGCTCTGACTAATCCCTCTACCTGGAGGTACTGTTGATGGTACAGAGGTCCAGGCCGCCAGCGTAACCCTATCTCCTGTGAATCCCTGACCCTCTGTAATCTAGTCCTGAGAAGGACCCTGATCACCACCACAGGGAACGGGAAGGTAAATGCCTACACACAGTATAAGACGAACGAGACAGTACAAGGGGTAAAATAAAAGACCACCTTGCATACAAAACTCACTATACAACTACAGAGGGAACACCAACGGTAAGGAGATAAATAATAAAGCGAGGAGGGGAGAAAACCACACCAGGTACTCTTCACTTCATACTTCACAATACAATCCTCTCTGCTGGTCTGCATGAATGCTTTCACCGACACTTCCCTAGCAGACTGGCAGGTATTTGAAGGAATCTCATTTGTGCAGCATTAACTGCAGCTGGGTGAGGCTGGGCCTCATCTAGCACAGAGAGAGGGAGAATTAACTCCCTCACTGCCGACAAACACCAAAAACTCAGCTGTGAGAAGTCAGGTTGTGTAATCGCGACGATCTTCGTGGCGACACACCCGTGACAGTACCCCCCCTTCTACGAGGGGCCTCCGGACCCTCAGGGCCAGGTTTATCTGTGTGAGTTGTGTGGAAGGCCCGAATTAATCGGTCTGCGTTAATATCCGACGCAGGAACCCACGTCCTCTCCTCAGGACAATACCCCTTCCAATGAACCAGGTACTGAAGGGACCGGCGATTCAGACGTGAATCGATGATTTTCGACACCTGAAACTCCAAGTTACCATTGACCACCACAGGAGGAGGAGGTAAAGGTGATGGTATCACCGGCGCCACATACCTCTTAAGCAACGATCTGTGAAACACATTGTGAATTTTAAACGTAGGGGGGAGGTCAAGACGGAATGCCACTAGATTAATTATAGAACTGATCCTGTATGGCCCGATGAACCTGGGACCCAGTTTCCAGGAGGGAACCTTAAGTTTTATATTCTTGGTAGACAACCATACCCGATCGTTCACACTTAGGTCCGGACCAGACACTCTCCTCCTATCAGCCATACGTTTGTATCGGTTCCCCATAGTACTCAGATTATTCAGCACTCTTCTCCACACTGAAGCAAGTGATGACGAAAATCGTTCCTCCTCAGGAACCCCAGAAGAGCCCCCCCTATTGAAAGTACAAAACTGGGGGTGAAAACCATATGCCCCAAAAAACGGGGACTTACCAGTGGACTCGCTCCGCCTATTGTTAAGAGCGAATTCCGCCAGAGGCAAGAAAGAAGCCCAGTCCTCCTGGTTCTCTGACACAAAACACCGGAGATATGTCTCCAAGCTCTGGTTCAGACGCTCTGTCTGACCATTGGTCTGCGGATGAAAAGCCGATGAAAATGACAACTGCATCCCCCGCCGTGTACAAAATGCCTTCCAGAATTTGGACACAAACTGAGACCCCCGATCCGACACCACATCGGAGGGTACCCCGTGAAGTCTCACAATCTCCCCAATGAACACCTGCGCAAGAGTTTTAGCATTAGGAAGAGCGATAAAATGTGCCATCTTGCTGAACCTGTCCACTACAACGAGTATGACTGTTTTACCTGAAGACGGCGGGAGGTCCGTAATAAAGTCCATAGACAGATGAGTCCACGGACGCTCCGGGATCTTCAAAGGCAAGAGGGCCCCAGACGGACGGGTATGTGGTGTCTTAGAGCGCGCACAAACCCCACAGGACGCGACAAAAGTTACCACCTCCCTATGTAAGTTAGGCCACCAAAACCGGTGCGAGAGGAGATCCACAGTTGCTTTACTCCCTGGGTGTCCTGCCAAAGCTGAATTATGGTGTGCCTCGATTACCTTTTGTCTCAACTGATCTGGAACAAACAGTCTCCCTGGAGGTCCAACAGGGCGTCCCCCTGAGCCTCCAATACCTCCTCCTCAAGCTCAGAGCATACTGCCGACACCACCACCCCCTCCTGAAGGATAGGAACCGGGTCCTCCGTCTTCCCGGCCCCAGGGAAACTGCGAGATAAGGCATCCGCCTTTACATCTTTTGACCCAGGACGATATGTGATGACAAAATTAAACCTGGTAAAAAACAACGACCACCTAGCTTGTCTGGGATTCAGACGTTTTGCGGACTCTAAATATAGCAGGTTCTTGTGATCGGTAATGACGGTGACCGGGTGTACTGCCCCCTCCAAAAAATGACGCCACTCCTCAAAAGCTAACTTGATGGCCAAGAGTTCCCTATTGCCAACATCATAATTCCTCTCAGCGGACGACAATTTTTTAGAGAAGAAGGCGCATTTACCAGGGGACGGACCTTGAGATAATACCGCTCCCACCCCTACTTCAGAAGCGTCTACCTCCACAATGAACGGCTGTGACGCATCAGGTTGAATGAGTATGGGTGCCGAAGCAAAACATTTTTTCAAGGAGGAAAACGCTTGACAAGCCTTGTCAGACCACCTTGAAAAATCCGTCCCTTTTTAGTCATGTCTGTGAGAGGTTTAACTATGGACGAGAAATTACGAATACATTTCCGGTAGTAGTTAGCAAACCCCAGGAAACGTTGTAATGCCTTAAGATCCTCTGGCAGATCCCACTCAAGAACTGCCCGCACTTTCCCAGGGTCCATACGAAAACCGATGCTGACACCAGGAATCCTAAAAACTGAAGTTCCTGTACGGCGAACACACACTTCTCCCATTTGGCGTACAGTTTATTATCCCGCAAGATCTGCAACACCTGCCTAACATGCTCATGATGAGACACAAGATCCGGCGAGTAAATTAAGATGTCATCCAGATATATGACAACAAACTGTCCCACTAGGTGGCGAAAGATGTCATTAACAAAATGTTGAAACACCGCCGGGGCATTAGTCAGACCAAATGGAATGACAAGGTTCTCATAATGCCCCTCCGGAGTGTTAAACGCCGTCTTCCACTCATCCCCCTCCTTCATCCTAATCAGATTATACGCCCCCATGAGATCCAACTTAGAGAACCATTTGGCGCCCACGATCTGATTGAAGAGATCGGGAATAAGTGGGAGCGGATACGGATCTCGGACCGTAATCCGATTAAGCTCACGGAAATCCAGGCAAGGGCGTAGGCCTCCATCTTTCTTCTTCACAAAGAAGAACCCCGCAGCCACCGGGGAAGATGAAGGTCTAATATGCCCCTTAGCCAGACTCTCCGAAATATAATCCTTCATGGCCTGCCTCTCAGGACCAGAAAGGTTATACAACCTAGATTTCGGTAACTTGGCTTCAGGGAGAAATTTTACAGAACAGTCATACGCGCGATGAGGAGGTAGTTCTTGACACCCTTTCTCTGAAAATACATCCTCAAAGTCCACCAGAAATGGAGGTAAGGCCCTAGGCACGACCGCACCGATGACCGTGTTCATGCAGTTTTTATTACAGAATTCACTCCACTGGCTTATCTCTCTGGATTGCCAATTAATAACTGGGTTATGCTTAGTTAACCAAGGAAGGCCCAACACTATAGGAGTGGGAAGACCCTCCAACATGTAACAAGACAACAGTTCTTTATGTATCGCCCCCACTCGAAGATCTATGTTATGCACGGCTTGCAAAAAACTACCTTGACCGAGAGGCCTGGCGTTGATCGAGAATATGGGAATGGGTTTAGCCAATACACTCAGTCGCATACCTTGAACCCGGGCAAACCGAGCGTCCACCAGATTAGCCCCGCCCCACTATCCAGAAGAACAGATATCCTCTCAGTTCTCGTACCCACCACCACCTCCGCCGGTACGAGAAATTGAGACGGACCTGGGGACGAAATACATACTCCCAGATTGTTGTCCACCACACAACCTGGGATCAATAGTTTTCCGGCGACTTCTCACTCTGCAAAGGACGGGATGGACACCCCCCAATAAAATGTCCCTTTCTCCCGCAGAAGAAACACCTTCCTGTCTTGCGGCGCACTGCCGATCCCCTCCCTCGGAATGATGTCCCTCCTAACTGCATAGGCTCCTCTGGACTGACCAGGGGAACCTCCATATAAGGGGCCCTAGTAGAAGGTGGAGTCATCACAGGGGGCGGAGTTACCCCGCACCTCTCCCGAAGCCGTCTGTCAATGCGAATAGCAAGGGCCATAGCGGCTTCCAGTGACATGGGAGGGTCATACTGTGCCAACACATCCTTTAATTTGTCAGATAAACTTTGACAAAACTGGCTCCTAAGAGCCGGGTCATTCCACTGGGTGTCCGTGGCCCACCTACGGAACTCCGAACAGAATTCCTCCGCCGGACGATCTCCCTGCTGTATCTTACGTAACTTAGATTCAGCAAGGGAGACCCGATCCGGGTCGTCATATACAAGACCCAGAGCTGTGAAAAACCTATCCACTGACTGGGGAGCCCGGGGGGAGAGAGAACGCCCAGGATTGTGGGTCCCCTTGTAGGAGCGAGATGACAATCCCCACCCTTTGTTCTTCACTCCCAGATGACCGAGGTCGCAGCCGAAAGTACAATTTACATGCCTCCCGGAAAGCAAAAAACTTGTCCCGCCCCCCAGTGAACCTGTCAGGGAGAGCTACTTTAGGTTCTGGACCGGCTTGCTCCAGGGGGTACAAACCCTTGGACTTAACGTCCGCCAGCTCCATGGACAAACTCTGCAACTGCCGAGCCAGACTGGCTACTGGATCCATGGTGGCTGGAGAGAATCTTTAGTATGATCGGTGAAAATGTCACGCTGTCACTGTATACAGGAGGTCCGGGGTCTATGCTGACCCTAAGCTGGGGCTCTGACTAATCCCTCTACCTGGAGGTACTGTTGATGGTACAGAGGTCCAGGCCGCCAGCGTAACCCCATCTCCTGTGAATCCCTGACCCTCTGTAATCTAGTCCTGAGAAGGACCCTGATCACCACCACAGGGAACGGGAAGGTAAATGCCTACACACAGTATAAGACGAACGAGACAGTACAAGGGGTAAAATAAAAGACCACCTTGCATACAAAACTCACTATACAACTACAGAGGGAACACCAACGGGTAAGGAGATAAATAATAAAGCGAGGAGGGGAGAAAACCACACCAGGTACTCTTCACTTCATACTTCACAATACCACAATCCGCTCTGCTGGTCTGCATGAATGCTTTCACCGACACTTCCCTAGCAGACTGGCAGGTATTTGAAGGAATCTCATTAGTGCAGCATTAACTGCAGCTGGGCGAGGCTGGGCCTCTGTTGTGAATGGGTTTGAGATGAGTTCTGAGCAGAGGCTCCCTCTGGTGGTTACAAGCGGTGCTAGTGAGGATTGTGAGGACTGGGAATCAGGTGTTACTGACTGGTCTTATATAAGGGAGTCATTTTCCCATCAGGGTTGCCGGTGATCAATTGTTCTGGTCTGAATCCTTCATTCCAGTTTCCCTTGTAGCCTGCTGTGTCGTGTCTGCATTTCCTGCTTACAGATAAGACTTTTGCTTCTTTTGTGTTTTTGCTGTGTTTTTGCATTTTGTCCTGTACTTCTTTGGGGGCCTTCAGGGTCCCCTCCGGGGGCTTCTGCCCTCTCAGTTTAGTTCAGCCACTGAGTTTTGTTCTTTTGCTTTTTCCAGTTTTTTCAGTGGCTGCTGTTTTGATTTTGTTACACCAGAGAACTAATTTAGGTGGTAGAGGTCGTGTGATCTCAGGTGATTTTGAAATTAGTAGAGTTAGTGCTTTTCAGGGTTTTCTGGGATTGCAGTAAGTACCCTTCCTATCCTTTTCTATTTAGATAGTTTGGGCCCCAGCGTTTGCTCATACTATTTTCTTTCTGTGTCAGTATTTCCTCTTGTCTAACCGCCATTACATGTTTGGGGGCTTTCTGTTATCTTTGGGGTTCTGCTCCGGGGCAGATAGCTTTCCTATTTCTATCTTTAGGTGTAGTTAGTTTCTCAGGCTGTGACGAGGCGTCTAGGACCAACGTAGGAACGCTCCACGGCTGCCTCTAGTTGTGGTGGTTAGTCAGGGTACTGCAATCTCATAGATTCCAACTGCTCTGGTGTATTGCCTTTTTTACCTGCACTCCTCAGCTACCGAAACATAACATTATCACCGGCCAAAAAATTGAAAATTGTATGGTACTCACAGAAGGGAAAAAAATATTGTGAAAGAAAAAAGGTTGTCAGAGTTGTCAGAGATATTTTTCTGTTTGTTGCATTTTTTTTTTTTTCCTCTGTATCTCTGGGTGCTGGGGAGGATCTTTTCTCCCAATGGAGTTTGCACAGTTGTCTGGCCGTGTGGATCAGCTTGCCACTGAGGTTCAGAGTATTGCTGCATATCTTGCTAGGTTGCCTGTTGTGGAACCTAGGATCCCCATGCCAGATTTGTTTTTAGGGGATCGAGCTAAGTTTCAGAATTTCAAAAATAATTGTAAATTGTTTTTTGCCTTAAAATCTAAGTCCTCAGGAAACGCAGCGCAGCAGGTTCAAATTATCATCTCTCTCCTGCGCGGCGATCCTCAGGATTGGGCTTTTTCCCTGATACCTGGGGATCCTGTTTTGAGTGATGTTGATGCGTTTTTTCAGGCTTTGGGGTTATTGTACGATGAGCCTAATGTCACTGATCAAGCTGAAAAAACCTTGTTGGCATTAAATCAGGGGCTTGATGACGCTGAGTTATACTGTCAGAGATTCCGTAGGTGGGCAGTCCTGACCAAATGGAATGACGACGCTTTGGCGGCCCTTTTCCGGAAGGGTCTGTCGGATAATGTAAAGGATGTTATGGTGGGATTCCCTGTCCCCTCTGGTCTCAATGATTCTATGTCATTAGCGATTCAAATTGACAGACGTTTGCGTGAGCGGAGAAGTATGCGTGGAATGGTGTTGCCTTGTGAACCAGCTTCTGAACCCATGCAGTGTGATAGAGTGGTGTCTGGGGCACAGCGTCATGAGTTTCGAAAGCGCAATGGGTTATGTTTCTACTGTGGTGATGCCTCTCATGCTATTTCAGTCTGCCCTAAGCGGGGAAGATGTTTTGCACGCTCAGTTGTCTTGGGTAGTGTTCAGACTAAGTTTTTATTAACTGTCACTCTGATATGCTCTCTGTCCTCATTTTCTGCTCAGGCTTTCGTTGATTCTGGAGCAGCTATTAACCTGATGGATTATGATTTTGCTAAACGTTGTGGGTTTCCCTTGATACCCCTACAGAAGTCTATTCCCTACTGGGGATCGATTCTACCCCTTTGGCTGAGAATAAACCCCAGTTTTCTACTCAGGTGATAATGAGGGTTGAACCTGATCACCAGGAGTGCTGCAAATTTTTGGTTCTGTATAATCTGCATGACATTATCGTGCTGGGTTTCCCTTGGTTACAGTCTCATAATCCTGTTTTGGATTGGAAATCTGTGTCTGTAACCAGTTGGGGCTGCCAATGTGTTAATACCAACACTCCTGTTTTTTCTGCCTCCCCCCAGGCTCAGGATGTTCCTGACTTTTTGATTGATTTTTCTGATGTGTTTAGCGAAAGTAAATCTGCATCCTTGCCTCCCCATAGGAGCTATGACTGCGCTATTGAATTAGTGCCGGGTAGTAAATTCCTTAAAGGTCGCCTTTTTAACTTGTCTGTACCTGAACATGACGCTATGCGGTCTTATATCAAGGAATCATTGGAGAAGGGTCATATCAGACCATCCTCTTCACCCTTAGGTGCCGGTTTTTTCTTTGTGGCCAAAAAAGATGGTTCATTAAGGCCGTGTATTGATTATCGTCTCTTGAACAATATTACTGTGAAATATCAATACCCGTTACCCTTGATTTCTGACCTGTTTTCCAGGGTGAAAAACGCTACTTGGTTTACCAAGCTTGACCTCAGGGGGGCGTATAACCTTATTCGCATTAAGCACGGGGATGAATGGAAGACGGCATTCAATACCCCTGAAGGGCATTTTGAGTACCTAGTGATGCCCTTTGGGCTCACTAATGCTCCTTCCATCTTCCAGTCCTTCATGAATGACATTTTCAGGGATGTTGTGGACAAATTTCTGATTGTTTATTTGGATGATATCTTGATTTTTTCTAATGACTGGGACTCTCATGTGAAACATGTTCGAACTGTATTCCAGATTTTGAGAGAGAATGCTCTGTATGTAAAGGGATCAAAGTGTCTTTTTGGCGTACAGAGGATCTCATTTCTGGGATTCATTTTGTCCCCATCTGTTATTGAAATGGACCCGGTCAAGGTTCAGGCCATCTGTGATTGGGTCCAACCTACTTCATTAAAGGCTCTTCAGAGATTTTTGGGTTTTGCCAATTTTTATCGTAAATTTATTGGTAATTTCTCGGTTATTGTTAAACCATTAACTGATTTGACCAGAAAGGGTTCTGATGTGGTGAATTGGCCTCCTGAGGCAGTCTCTGCATTTCAGGAACTTAAGCAGAGATTCACTTCTGCTCCTGTTCTACGGCAGCTTGATGTTTCTCTGCCATTTCAGGTGGAGGTTGATGCCTCTGAAATTGGGGCAGGTGCCGTTTTGTCCCAAAAAGATCCAGAGACCTCTAAAAGTAACCCTTGTGCCTTTTTCTCTCGAAAATTTTCTCCTACTGAACGTAATTATGACGTAGGTAATCGGGAGTTATTGGCCATGAAGTGGGCTTTTGAAGAGTGGAGACATTGGCTGGAGGGAGCCAAACATCAGGTGGTGGTCCTTACGGACCATAAGAATCTGGTCTATCTGGAATCTGCCAAGCGACTCAATCCTAGACAGGCCAGGTGGGCCTTGTTTTTCACACGTTTTAATTTTGTGGTTTCCTTTCTTCCTGGCACTAAGAATGTTAAGGCGGATGCCCTCTCGAGGAGTTTCCTTGCGGACTCTCCTGAGTTATCTGATCCTTCTGTTATTTTGAAAGAGGGTGTAGTTCTTTCCGCCATCTCGCCCAATTTGAGACTTGCTCTGGAGGGGTGTCAGGAGGATAGGCCCGAGCGCTGCCCTGTTGGAAAATTGTTTGTCCCGGACCAATGGAAAAAGAGTGTGATGTCTGAGATTCATTGTTCCGCATTGGCTGGGCATCCCGGAATTTTTGGTACCAGAGACTTGGTTAGCCGGTCCTTTTGGTGGCCTACCTTGTCTCGTGATGTCAGGGAATTTGTGCAGTCCTGCGGGACTTGCTCTCGCTCCAAGCCTTGCTCTCGCTCTAGTGGTTTGTTGATGCCATTGCCTGTGCCCAAGAGACCATGGACCCATATCTCTATGGATTTCATTTCCGATCTTCCTGTTTCTCAGAGAATGACCACCATCTGGGTAATTTGTGATAGGTTTTCCAAAATGATACATCTTGTGCCATTACCTAAGTTGCCTTCCTCCTCTGAATTGGTGCCGTTGTTCCTTCAGCACGTGGTTCGTTTACACGGCATTCCTGAGAACATTGTGTCTGACAGAGGAGTCCAGTTTGTTTCCAGATTTTGGAGGACTTTTTGTTCTAAACTAGGTGTTCAATTGTCTTTCTCCTCGGCATTTCATCCTCAGACCAATGGTCAAACTGAGAGAACAAACCAGACATTGGAGACTTATCTAAGATGCTTTGTGTCTGCTGATCAGGATGACTGGGTCTCTTTTTTGCCTTTGGCTGAGTTTGCTCTTAATAATAGGGCTAGCTCTGCCACTTTGATGTCTCCGTTTTTTTGTAATTCTGGGTTTCACCCTCGATTTTCTTCAGGACAGACGGAGGCTTCTGTCTGTC
Organism: Oophaga sylvatica; assembly: GCA_033576555.1. Classification (NCBI taxonomy): domain Eukaryota; kingdom Metazoa; phylum Chordata; class Amphibia; order Anura; family Dendrobatidae; genus Oophaga; species Oophaga sylvatica. Next base: position 813,253,825 of record JARQOD010000001.1, read on the forward strand.
CAGGTGTTGACTCTGTTGTGGAGCGTATGCAACAGATTTGGGACCAGGTAGTGGAGAGGTTGTCCCTCTCTCAGGAGAAGGCCCAGCGTTTGCTAACCGGCATAGGACTGATGGTCCTCGGTTTAAAGTGGGGGACTTGGTCTGGTTGTCCTCAAAGAATATTCCTATGAGAGTAGCATCTCCTAAATTTAAGCCTAGGTTCATTGGACCTTATAAGATCATGGAGATTATTAATCCTGTTTCTTTTCGTTTGCTTCTTCCAGGGACATTTAAGATCCATAACGTGTTCCACAAGTCCTTGTTGAAGAGGTTTGTTGAGCCAGTGGTTCCTGCTGCTGTGCCTCCTGACCCTGTTTTGGTTGAGGGCAATCTGGAGTATGTGGTTGAGAAAATATTGGATTCTCGTTTTTCTAGACGGAAACTCCAGTATTTGGTTAAATGGAGAGGTTATGGTCAGGAAGACAATTCTTGGGTGTTTGCTTCGGACATCCATGCTAGGAGACTTATCCGTGCGTATCATAGAACTCATCCTGACCGACCTGGTTGCTCAAATGAGGGTTCGGTGACCCCTCCTCAAGGGGGGGGTACTGTTGTGAATGGGTTTGAGATGAGTTCTGAGCAGAGGCTCCCTCTGGTGGTTACAAGCGGTGCTAGTGAGGATTGTGAGGACTGGGAATCAGGTGTTACTGACTGGTCTTATATAAGGGAGTCATTTTCCCATCAGGGTTGCCGGTGATCAATTGTTCTGGTCTGAATCCTTCATTCCAGTTTCCCTTGTAGCCTGCTGTGTCGTGTCTGCATTTCCTGCTTACAGATAAGACTTTTGCTTCTTTTGTGTTTTTGCTGTGTTTTTGCATTTTGTCCTGCACTTCTTTGGGGGCCTTCAGGGTCCCCTCCGGGGGCTTCTGCCCTCTCAGTTTAGTTCAGCCACTGAGTTTTGTTCTTTTGCTTTTTCCAGTTTTTTCAGTGGCTGCTGTTTTGATTTTGTTACACCAGAGAACTAATTTAGGTGGTAGAGGTCGTGTGATCTCAGGTGATTTTGAAATTAGTAGAGTTGGTGCTTTTCAGGGTTTTCTGGGATTGCAGTAAGTACCCTTCCTATCCTTTTCTATTTAGATAGTTTGGGCCCCAGCGTTTGCTCATACTATTTTCTTTCTGTGTCAGTATTTCCTCTTGTCTAACCGCCATTACATGTTTGGGGGCTTTCTGTTATCTTTGGGGTTCTGCTCCGGGGCAGATAGCTTTCCTATATCTATCTTTAGGTGTAGTTAGTTTCTCAGGCTGTGACGAGGCGTCTAGGACCAACGTAGGAACGCTCCACGGCTGCCTCTAGTTGTGGTGGTTAGTCAGGGTACTGCAATCTCATAGATTCCAACTGCTCTGGTGTATTGCCTTTTTTACCTGCACTCCTCAGCTACCGAAACATAACAGGCCTCATCTAGCACAGAGAGAGGGAGAATTAACTCCCTCACTGCCGACAAACACCAAGCACCAAAAACTCAGCTGTGAGAAGTCAGGTTGTGTAATCGCGACGATCTTCGTGGCGACACACCCGTGACATAACCATAATCAGTAAAAGAATTCAGCACCAGAACCATCATCACAACATAAATCGCCAATACATGAATGTATCCCCTGAGCCATGATCAATACAGACATACAGCACCACTACATCAGTACATGAATATCATGTACCATCTCTCTTCTGAGCCACACCCCTTCCTATCAAATAGAAAAGTTTCCCACAGACATTCTTACAGTCCAGAATTTGGTTGATCTTGTACTCTGTAACGCTTCCCACGGCTGCGGGGCGTCGGGACATGGCATAGCTTGCCTAACTAGCCAATGCTACCACGCCACCAGTCCACGACGTGAGGCATGCGTCCCAGAGGGTAAGAGAATGTGGACTCACTGGACCACAGAGGGAGACCTGGGCCTGCCCGGACTAGGGGAGGGCAGCGACCGGGATCCGTGGCAGCCGAGCATGTGGGCAAGATGGCGACCTGCAGGACTAGACAACACCGCACAACTTCAGGTATGAAGAAACAAAGTTTACTTGAAGACAGACACAGTACATAAACAGAACATAATGCCAGGCTCCCGATTCTGCACATCAGCGAAGGGTACACGTCTCGGGATCATAGGCGAATGCAGGAGGACATCACGGGTTGATGCAGTCCAGGGTTATCTGGCACAGGCATACTAGGGCGGCCTCTCAGGCCTCAGGCGTAGCACAGGCTCAGCAGGAGAACATCAGACACCGACCTCAGACAGACTTCAGACGATGGCGGGGTCATCACGGGTTGATGCAGTCCAGGGTTATCTGGCACGGGCATACTAGGACAGCCTCTCTCTCAGGCCTCAGGCGTAGCACAGGCTCAGCAGGAGAACATCAGACACCGGCCCAGGACGAACGTCAGACGATGGTGGGGTCATCATGGGTTGATGCAGTCCAGGGTCATCTGGCACGGGCATACTAGGACGGCCTCTCAGGCGTAACACAGGCTCAGCAGGAGAACATCAGACACTGACAGACGTCACCACAGGGTAGACCACGGGGAACCGGCAGGACATCGGGAAATCAGGAACACGGACTGGATCTCAGGACACGGACAGGACATCATGAACATGGACTCAGGAACACGGACAGGACATCAGGAACATGGACTGGAACTCAGGAACATCAGGACACTGGCATCGGACTCCGGACATCTGGCAACAATCGGCAGGCTCCGGACATCTGGCAACGATCAGCAGGCTCCGGGCATCAGGCAGGGAAGGACAGGATCCGGACATCTGGAAGTGGTTCTCGGACATCAGGCCATGGTCATCAGGCATCGGACATCAGGCCATGGTCATCAGGCTCTGGACAAGAGGTCACGATCCTCGGACTCCGGACATCTGGCAGCGACCTAAAAAGGAACTAAGCGGTCTGGTGCAAGCCCCGCCAGACTGAACTGAACCCGGCCGGGGATTGCACCAAATAACAAGCTGAGCACAGAGTAACAGAAACTCAGCACACACACCGGACTCCTCCTTCCAAGATGAACTCAGGTTATATAGCAAAGAATCACAGTCACTGGCACAGGGTTCAGGGCACAGAAGGACTTCAGGAACATAACACAGAGGACACAGTTCAGACAGTCAGGTACAGGAACCGATCCAGGATCAGGGATTCAGGAAACAAAACACAACAGGAACAGGCCTGGATATGCAGCCTCCAGGAAGGGCGATCTGGGTATTCTGCCCCCAGAGCTGGCGGAAACACAAGACACAGTTCAGACATTCAGGTACAGGAACAGATCCAGGATCAGGGATTCAGGAAACAAGACACAACAGGAACAGGCCAGGATATGCAGCCTCCAGGAAGGGCGATCTGGGTATTCTGCCCCCAGAGCTGGCGGAAACACAAGACAGGACAAAGGGAATCAGATCTCCAGAACTGATCACACTCGGAGCAGGATCTGAACACACAAACACACATGGCTAGGTTCAGGAACTCAATGCAAAGCTCTGGCAACACCCCACAGGGCAGAGGAACTTTATATATGAGCTGCCTCACAGCGATAGGCTGGAGCAGCAATTCTAGTACACACCCATTCCTAATAAAAGCAGGACAGGTGTGGGCAGCGCACCCTATGCAAAGCCAGACACAAATCAGCACAGCAAGGACACCTGACAATGGCTGCAGCCTAAACACACGTAGTAAGTCATGCACCACTGCAGAGGACCTTGCAACCTACGGGTAGCTTCTACAGCAGGCCAGGGACCGCACATGCGGGTGGTCATGCAACGCAACAGAGACATTCACGCATGTACGGTTACGCAGCAGAGCCGGGAACTGAGCAGCATCCATACAGGTAACAGACAACAGTATCCCAGCTGGTTAGGGGGAAAGGAGCAAAAGGGTTAAAGCAAAGACATGCAAAGTAACGCTGGAAAACGAGGTACAGACAGTACCAGCGTTACATACTCCATGTCAGGGTTAGCAACAGAAGCGAGGGTTTCCTTAACAGTAGGGGAGATTTTGTTGAGAACCAGAGAATGTCGTAAGGAGAAATTAAAAGCATTGGAAATTGTTAGAATGACAGAAAATATCAGATGGAAAGTGGCCGGATTGATTTGCTAAATACGGTTATCACAAAGGACTGATGAATTTAGGAGCCAGCTTATAGCAACAAGTCTTTATATGGATACAGTGGCATAACAAAAGTCTATGCAAAATTTGGACCTAGGCCTCCACCTGCATGTTGGTCAGATGTATTGGCACTTAAAGACATATGTGTTCCCACCCCCCCCCCCGTGTCCTCAGTCCTGGCTCCGGCCTGAAATACTATTCCCCATCTTGGAACCCTTCAGGAATAATGTCCCCCATCCTGGGCCCCGTCCAGTAAGAATGGCCCCCCGTCCTTGACCCTTCCAGTAATAATGCCCTTCATCCTGGGTGCCATGCTATAACAATGTCCCCTTTCCTGGTGTAATGTTCCCTATAGTATAATAATGTCCTCTGTCCTGGACCCTTTATTTAATGTCACCCATCCTGGGCCCCTTCTTATTATAATGTCCTCCATCCTGGGTAACTTCCAGTAATAGTGTTCCCCATCCTGGGCCCTTCCAGTAATGATGCCCCCATCCAGGGCCCAATCCTAAAACAATATCCCCCATCATGGGCCCCTTGTTAGTATAATGCCAATCATCCTGGGCCCCTTTCTAGTATAATGCCCCCGATCCTGGATTTCTTCTTGATATAATGTCCACCATCCTGGGGCCCTTCCTGGTATAATACCAATCATCCTGGGCCCCTTCCTGGTATAATGCCCCCCATCCTTGGACCCTTTCTGGAATAATGTCCCCAATCCTCAGCCCCTTCTTGGTATAATGCCCCCCATCCAAAACCCCTTTTGTTTTTTCCCAGTACATTTTATAAAACAATTATTCTTACCTTTCCCCTCTACCACGATGTGTGGCAGCGGACTTCGGTCTGCCAGCACGGGCAGCGCATGACATCACTACCATGGGCCACCCATCACAGTCAAGCCTACAGACCTGCTACTGGCCTCTGATTTGCCAGTAGCATTAGCATGTATTGCAGTGCAGGGAGCCGGTGGGTCTCTACGCTGCAGTACATTTCAGCTGAATGTGTGTCCACCCCCCAAATGGTTGCATCCTCAGCAACCACAATCGTTACACCCGTTTGGATGTTTTTGGTGGAAAAACAAACTTTATCAGCAGGAGAAATTTGGGGATCAGGGCAACGATATCTATCAGCACTTAATTTTGCATTAGCCACAGCTGTAGCCAAATTGGACTGTCTGAGTCCTGATGTTATGAATATCCCGTGAGATGCTATTCACAGCAAAAAGTTGACATTTTTTATGTAATTAGCAGAGTTAAATGAAGCTTTTGATTATACATTGTGACAGGGAGATTTCCCAGAAGACTCAGAAATTGAATTGTTGTTGGTAAATTTGTTTAAGGAAGCAAATCTGGTCAACTATCTTGATGGATGTAATCTTGATCCCTGTTCTATAACCTTATTAATTCTCTCTGTTTTTTACATTCTTGCAAAGCACCCTCCAGAACCTGGAAACAAACACCCTCCAGGACCTAGAATACCCTGGCAGGTGCCACACTTTCAGTACGGCAGCTGTGCATCTTCCTAACGCAGATTAACCCTAAATCTGCAAATTTAGAGCTTTATACAACCTGACAAGTTCCCTTTAACTGAAAGGCATAAAGAGATATTAATAATGACCATTGTGAGTGTTGAATGCGATATTACATTTATCGCCTTCTTTAATGGAGATTAGTTTGTAGGCTCAACGCATAGCTAATTTGGTGAAGATGGAAGCACCCTTAATCCGTTCAAACAGCTGTGAAATGAGGGGGCAATGGATAACTTCTTTTTAGCGTAATTTTATTTAAACCCCTAATGGTCTCATATGGTCTTTTTCATAAAGATGAAGCCTCCACCAACCAGAGACAAAGACTTCTGGATGAACCCCCTCTCTAGAATTTCTTTAATGTAAGTAGACATCACATTAGTCTCAGAGATAGATGTGAAGGAAATATTTTGACCTTCTGCTTGAAAAAGATGTATGCAAAGTTCTATGGAGGAACAGGCAAGTTGGAGGAAATGGAGGAAGAGTAGAGCTTCAGGAATGGTAGTTAAGGTAGTGCTTTGAGACAGATTTGAAAAGAAAAATCAATAAAATAGAAGGACAGCATCTAGACTTGAGTGAAGTAAAAAAATCTTCCTTTCAGCCAAATACAAACACAGTGTAACATTTTGACAATACCAGTCTTTATCAAGCATACCACCACAGTGCAAACAGCAGATTTAAATAGCATTACTAATTAGTGACACACCAATAGGAACAAGTATCCTCTCCCCCTTCCTAGCAAAACCTCCCACCAATCAGCACATAGCATCTAAAAACTCCCTACACATCATATATATAACATATAATAAAATAGAAAGTGTGACGACACAGCATTTTATCTTAACTAACCAGACGTCTATTTTCAGTAAGCCAGGAAGAATAGACTGTTCTCAATACTGTATGTGGATTTTTCAATTTATTTGTTTGTTCTTTGGTTGGTCAAGACAACACAGACTTTTGTTCGTGCAATATTGAATTTTATGTTGAAATTTGTTGTAACATATTGTGCCTTTTTCCTGGATGACAGAGACGCAGGATAATTGAACAATGATATTTGCTGATATGTTGATTACACATTGTCCAGGCAAGCTAGTTTGTTGACTTGCAAAACAGGAGGAAAAACTATGCAAAAAGATTAAATAATCAAACGATGCGAGTTGATCTCGTCACCATCCTTCCCCTTTAACTGTGAATGATGGGAATAAAGAACAGGTGTGGATTGTAAAAAGGAGATATATGCCTCTGTGAGAATATAATCATACATCCAAACAGCAAAGAAATCCAGAGAGCCAAAGGCCCATAGACTTTTTACAACACAGCAGCCAAGACATTATGGCTCCATTATGAGGGACATAGATTTGACATTCTACAGGATGTCAGCTTTGTGGACCACGGCCCCAGGGTGAAAGAATACAGATCTGCTCCATTGATGATCACTGAACCATGGATACATTTGGGGTAGTCAGGATTTGGACCCACCGGTCACGTAAGCCCCATGGATACATTTGTGAAAGTTGGGAATGGGACCCACTGGTCACCTGACTCCATGGAGATGTTCGGAGAAGCAAGGTTGTGTGAGTATGGGAGTAGGCGGTTGGATTTATCTGTGACTGTTGCTAGGTTTTGAGTGTGTGATAATTACCTTTCTTTTCCTACTTTGGTTTAACCCCATCCTCGTCTCCCCGGTGCATTCCTCTGTTGTATGTGTGAGTATATTTGTATGTTTGGTATTTTTCGTTACCCCTTTTCGTATTACCTTGTTAGTCTGGTTGGTGTATTACGGTACACTACTGCTCCCCTCTTCCCTGGGTGGGGGAAGGGTACAGACTGAGGTTGGATTCAGGAGGTAAGGCAAGATACGTGGTCCTGGTGTCTTCACCATCAAAAGTAGTCGGGGGAACAGGGCGAGCTAAGGAGACCTTAGCGTTAGGGACAAGGAAGGAGCCCCTGCTCCTGGGACACCCGACAACAAAGTCGTGACTTAGACATTGTACTGGTCCAGAGAATTTATTGCGGATTTGTTGCCATGACTACAAGGATGCGGATGCAGTAGGGATTCTGAGATTTTGTAATCATTTCATGACACATGAAACTTGCGGTCTGTATGTCTTTCAATTGCTGTAATGTATACCAATGTCTTTCTATTGTATAATGTGTAACATTTATGATGTGTAAGGAGTTTTAGATGTTATGTGCTGATTGGTGGATGGATTAGTTAGGAAGGGGGAGGTGATACTTGCTCCTACTGGTTTGTCACTAATTCTATTTAAATCTGCTGTTTGCACTTTGGTGGTATGCATCATAAAGACTCGAATTTTCACTGTATTTGGCAGAATAAAAGGAATATTTTTTACTTCAATCAAGTTTGGATGTTATCCTTCTATTTTACTAATGATTAATTTGTCCAAGTGAGCTCCTTGGATGTTGGGACGTTGCATCTCTGGGTATGATGACCTAGGTCCTGGAAGACCTTATAGAGTGCTACAGTTAATTTTCTACTTTAGGTTTGAAAAGAAAACGATCTCTACTGGGCGATCTGGTTAGACTGCTAGTCAATAACCAAAACATGTGGCCTTAGACATGAGAGATCCAAGAGCACTAAATGACAAAAAAAAAAAAAATATGTCCTCCAGGAGTAGTGCTCCAACCTGAAGAGTCACTTTCTCAGTTCAGGAGCAAAGAGGAACTGAAGAAGGTAGACATAAGACAAACTTTTTGTATCTTAGTGGAGGATATTAACCCACAAGGCAATCACCCCTCTTTCACACAGGGTCTGAAGCTTCCCTGCTTGGCTTTGAGTTTGGCACAGTCTATATGGGAATGATCCTTTTCACCATTATGTAGGCAAAGTTCTTCAGTCAGGTGATGGGATATTTTGGTGAACAACAATTTCTTCCAGCCAGTTTGCATGGGTAAGGCCTTTCTGTGAGATTTTATAGAAGCTCTACTGTGCAGCACTCTAGAATATTGAGCTTTCTCCCTTGACCACTCTTTAAAATGTAAGTCCACTCAGGTGGCAAGAGAAATAGTCATCAATAAGGTCCTTTATCCAACTGGATAGGCCAGCATTAAAAATAGACAGGAAAGAGTAATTTTTCCAGGCCAACTCAAGATTCAGGGTTTGGAACAGTTTGAGTTAACTTCCCACAAGTTAGTTCCTTGTGTGTGATGAACTATGGAGTGAGCAGCTGAATATAACCTGGTTCATCAAACACTGTAAATAACCAAATAAGGAAGGTAGAGAATGCACAGTAGGATCATGTTGTCCTCACTATTGTGTGGCCCAAGCTGAGACATCTCCAGACAACAAAGAAAAAAATATATGTCAATTTTGATTGTCCAAAAAAAAACAGTTTGATCCAACATTCAAAATGTATGGTGCATTGGTTCACAAAGCCACAGCAGGCCCTAGGATCTCAGTCAAAATGGACAGGAGTAGTCAAATGTCCAGGATAAGGTGTATAGGAGATAGAGGTGTAACAGCAGGATTTTGAAGCAGTACGTCCATACGAGCTAAGAGGTCACACACAGCCTGGACAACCTCCTGTTGATTCACATCATAGCAACTTGCAGAACCAATCCTTATCCAATGGCAAGTGTTAATGCTGCTACACCTTTGCAATTCATGGTCTGAGTATTCTGTTATTGCCTCAACCAGACGTCAGGGTGATCAGCATGGACGGTAAGTGATGGGGCAGTGAAGAGGGATCAGTGAGGACCGGGACAGCAGGATTTTCAGGACCATAGAAGATAGCAGGAAACACCTGATAAAGCAAAGCTGTGTTTTTAGATATAGGCGTTTTAGATATAAAAACGCATTTGTTCAGACTGGCCTACCGCCTGAACGCATTAACCTAACTATCCCTGTGTGGACCATTCAAAATTTTTACCATAATCAGGTTCCTCGCATCATGTTCTCACATGCTTTATGTATGTAATAGCCCTCTGTGTCTGTACTGTTACATACTTAGGCTGATAACCAGTTCATGCAGCATTACAGGAACACCCGATTCTTACACTATGGCTGGTCCGAACAATGAAAGCAATTGTTACCATCCACCTTTCGTGTCTCCCTTTTTCCTCATAGATTGTAAGCTTGCGAGCAGGGCCCTCATTCCTCTTGGTATCTACTTTGATCTGTGTTTATTGTTATGCTGTAATGTCTATTGTCTGTACAAGTCCCCGCTATAATGTAAAGTGCTGCGGAATATGTCGGCGCTATAGAAATAAAATTATTATTATTATCATTATACACAGTGACAATAGATGTAATAGTAATGCACCAGACAAATAACTAATAGAATAGACATGATAGTCGGGGACGTACAGAAGACAGATGGTTAATGGCAGAAATGTATGCAGTCAGAAAGTTTCTGCAGGTTAAAGGGAATCTTTCTGCACGTTGGTGCTATGTATTCCAACAGCAGCATGAGGTAGGGACAGAGACCAAGATTCCAGCGATGTATAACTTAGTTTACTGAGTGCAGAAGTTGTTGAACTGTGTATAACCCTGTCCAAACCACCGAATAGCAGATTACTGTGTACAATGTATATTGACAGAATCAGTATACATTAATTAGTAATAGGCTGGGTTGGACTAGCAGGCATGAGACTTGTTGTCCTGTAGTGATAATCGCCTGCTGACAAAACACTGATTGTATTGCAACAACAAAACACAGCCTAGCAAGTGATACATCACTGTAATTAGCCTCTGTTCTCCTAGATCATGGTGCACTCAGATTACATAAAGAGAATCTGTCACCAGGTTTTTCCTAACAGTAGAACAGCAAATACAATTACTGATGGTCCTGAAGTACACTTGCTGTAATTTTCATCACTCATAGGCATCACAGGCGACAGCAGCTGACAGAACACTGAGAAGTGTCAATGTCCTTGAGCACACAGGAACCAGCTGACAGGGCAGGAGAAGTGCCAATGTTACTGAGCTTCTTCTGCCCTGTCAGCTGATAGACACAAAGGAGAATATGCTATACACTGAGAAGTGCCGATGATACTGAGCACACAGGACATTCAGCTGACAGAAGTGCCAATGTTACTGAGCACACAGGACAATTATGTTAAGGCAGAAGGAGTGGTGTGCTGACAACCAACAGCTGACAAAGCTGTAGCACTGTGCTGAAGACTGAGGTAAACTGCAGCTACACTAAGAAACAGTGCATCAGACCCAGCCAGGAAGGCGCATGCTGTTTAGCCTCCGCCCCCACCCACAGAAAGCCTTATTTAGTATTTTTGGAATTGAATACGGATTTTCCTTGAGAACAAGTAAATTGTCTTGCTCAGAAACAGCACAAGGGTACATCTTCTAGAAGGTTTTTGAAAGGTTTTCTTTTGGATTTAAATTTATAAAAGCATATTTGAATGTTTATTAAAATTGCTTGCTCTGCATTATTATTAAAAAAGATTAAAAGGACAGTTACACTTTAATGTAAAAGTTTTGACAAGCTGGGTGGAAAACGCTCCACCAAACAGATTATCTCTTTCTGCCCTCCTACTGGACTGTGTGATCACTGCCCAGCTTTAACTTTTATTTTAAAGGGATTCATTGGTTCAAAACGATACATCTGCAGTCTCTGTGTGCTTTAGGGAATCGCCATTTTCTGAGCAGCAACTGGAGGGTATGTAGGCGTCATACATACTCTCGGCCAGTGGCCGTGACCTCGCTTCCATACACTTGTATGGTCCGAGGCCGCGCCCTCTAGTTGACCAAGCCCACTGCACAGTCGCGTCACAGTCTTACTCTATATAAATGTATACAATATATACATTTATATAAATGTATATTATTAATGTATTAATATTTGTATTAAAAGTATACAATATATACCCGGCCATGCGCTATACAAATGTGTGGAGCGAGGCCACATCCACTGGCCGGGATTATGTATTACGCATACATACTCTCCGGTGCCAACTCAGAAACTGGTGACTCCCCGCAGCGCATAGTGCGTGTGCTGGGGGGATTTATAAGTCTGCAGTCACACTGAGTGACTTCAGACTTATCGTCTTGGACCAGACAGCCACTTTAATATTTGTAAATTACATCTTTCTGACTGGCCAGTGGCACGGTTGGTCAGCAGATTAATTGCAGGATGGGGTTGGCAGCCAATGAGAACACACACTGCCCTATTTAACCATTCCCGTGCCTACTTGTCATTGCCAGCTATAGGTTTTCATACTGACCCTGATGCCTTATTACATATACCTAATTCTGATAACCTGAGCCAGTCTGTTGTCGCTACCTCTCCTGTCTGACCTTTGGATTAATACTTGTGCAGACCCTGGAACTAATTTAATCCTCCATTTGCATGGTGTATTTGTTTATTACTCTGCCCTCCTAGCTGTAATCCCAGATATTCTCCCGACCATGTCCTCAACCACTAATTTTTCCATTTGACGTGGCTTCACTGCACAATTCTACTGCCAACTCACTCCATTAACCAGCAGCTACTTCATGGATGCAACCCAAGGGTCTTCACTGTGAAGGCCAGATTCCTGTACATGCGTGAAAGAGTGAAGGCTGAATCATTCTCTCCCGTCTACTAAGTGAAATGGTTAGTGCCAATACTGTCTTTGTGGCGTTCTGGCAATTCTTAGAACTTTCAAACAGTTGCCCTATAACCCGACAGTATGTTTGCAGATTATTACAGTTGCTTCATAGTTTCATTATATTACCTCCAAAAAAAAATAATAAAAAGGTGACAGATGTAATGCTTTTAACATATATTTAATACATTTGCACCAGGTACGCTGCTCATGGTCTCTATCAGCACTTGTCAGTGATGCATCACAAATAACGAAGACGCATGGCCGTGGTGACGAATCACTGCCAACAAACCAAGATCTCTTGAATGTATGTTTATCCTCATGATTGCTAATTTTAATACTTGGAAAGCAGAAAAGTTTAAAAAGTAACCTGTAGTTTCATTAATAAGATGTGGGCCCGCGAAAGGCTCACCGCAGAGAGATGATTAAAACTAATAATCAGTACTCTGCAGAAAAACACAGATTCCCAGGCGGTGGCAACGCAAATCCTAGCCACACTAATGTTATACAGGACCACACTTGTGTTCCCCAACGCAGTCCACAGTGTAATCCCGGTGCCACCTAGAGACAGAGGACACTTCAAAAATTATGGATGAAAGAAATGACAAAATAAAAAAAAAATCAGGTTTGATTTTTCTAATGAAAGAAATGTAACAAAATATTCAACAATAGGAATAGAAGAAACAAAAAAGAGTCGGCTTTTATGTATCTAATATAATTTACAGGTAAGTTATTGTGATACATTGTACAAACTTTGTAAGTTATGGTTTTGTGTGCCACTGATATTATAGAGACGTCACCCACATAATAGCTAACAAGATGCAATCTCTGGGTTTTGTGTTTTCTTCTTTAAGATCTTCAGAATCATAAACTGGAAAACCAAGAATATCTCTTGCAAACATAACCGTTGTGATTTCCTCTGGAATTTCCTGTTCAAGTCCTTCTGCTGTACCTGTAATATATGCAATATCAGATACAGTTACGCAATATCATCAAAATAGTAATTATTAAATAATGTACAGTGATATTAAAATGCAGCTGTTACCAAGTTGTGTACAGTGTGTATCGTATATGGCACGTGAGCAACCGAAAAGGCTCACTCATCTCCGAGCTTAGAACTCCATGGCCATCTCTAATCTGTAGGTGCCCAACTTGGAATACTGGTTGGTCAGAGGTCACTTGTTCTCTCAATAGGGGGCGAGTATACCTTCACCCATCACTTATTTTTGGCATATCCCATAGATATGCCATCAGTGTCTGAGAGCAGAAGACCGCTATATTGTGGTTGTCACCCAAATCCAAAGAGGTATTCCTCTCGGACACTTATGGCATATCTATGGGCTATGCAGAAATAGTTTGATGTTTGAAATTAAATTAAAACAAATGAATTGAAATATTGGTTCAACACATTCAAGTGGCATTACATTTTCTTTCCAAGCTCAGAGGTCTAAGGGATAACTTTTCTCCTTGTGGAGAGTAACAAACCGGCCCTGGCATGCCAATGTAAGGAGGCTTATTCGCCATACAATGCTCCTCTGAGAAATTAAATATGCAAATTGCCTCTACAGAAAAGAAGAGGACTAGAACTCTATAGCGCCACCTGCTGGAAGCAGGGAACCTACAAGTCACTACTATTATTCTTTAGAACCGCCTTACAACTTTTAATAAAAGTCAAACTATTATTTGCCTTGTTAAATTATCTGGGAAGTAGAGATGCAAATTCTTTCAAAACTTTACGTATTTAGCGTTGAGTACAAGTGCATGTGGAGGGGGGCTATTTGTAACGCCCTCATAAGTTTTGCTGTAACTTTACTTTTTACCATTTTCTTTAACAAGTCAAAATAAATTACATATAGTATAGTACATACTGTAATTAGTTGTATTTGGCATATTCTGGGTTATTCTGTGGAACACCCATATTATTTAGTGTTCCGGGCAGCACGGTGGCGCAGTGGATACCACTGCAGCCTTGTAGCGCTGGAGTCCTGGGTTCGAATTCCACCAAGGACAACATCTGCAAGGAGTTTGTATGTTCTCCCCGTGTTTGCGTGGGTTTCCTCCGGGTTCTCCGGTTTCCTCCCACATTCCAAAAACATACTGATAGGGAATCTAGATTGTGAGCCCCATCAGGGACAGCGACGATAATGTGTGCAAACTGCGGAATATGTTAGCGCTATATAAAAATAAAGATTATTATTATTATTCTGTAACTATTTATTATAAAAGTCCTATGGAAATGTTTGAAGCCTCACAGATTAGTATTATTATATTGTTCTATTATTTTATGCTTTCTTGTGATTTGGATTTCATTAGGTAAAGAATCTGCTGTACTACTTGTTTATATAGGACATATTTATTGCATACATAATGTACAGTTATAGGCAGGCTCTTAAGTCACCACAGGTCCCAAAACGATAGTATACCATTAATCAATTGATGTGGCAGGATCAATAGTGACTTTTAGGATTGCTACTTCCAAGACGTGGCACTACAGGTCCGCTCCTCTTCCTCCCTGAAGAGGCAATTTGCACGTTGAAATTTCCCAGATGAGAATTGCATGGCTTAAAGAGTGAGAGGCCTTCTCGCAAGCTTACAATCTATGAGGAAATAGGGGGGCACAAAAGGTAAAAAAAAAAGTGCTTGTTGTGCTTCCACTACCCAAGCCCATAACAGCCAGAGCTGTGTGGCCACGGTGGCGACCACACAATCCACGCATTTTGAACTGTAAGCACATGGATTATTTTTGGTGTAAGGCTAGTTCCAGGCAATAGCTGATCAGAATTCACAGGGTGATCATGTTGTAAATGGTTGCACCAAATTCCCTAAAGCAGGAGTCACTCTTTTCTGACGCTCTGCACTCTGGCTAGGTGTAAAAAGCCCACATATCACTTAAAAACAACATGATATAAAGTGATAAGAACCATAAAATCAGAGTAAATGCAGCAAATAATTATGCTCAGTACCAATTTTTCCACCCGTAACACTTGATGTGCCTAATTCGGAACTTCCCCTCCTTCTGGTTCAACCCTAACAAGGTAACTGAGATAATCTGCAAGTTTACTTCTTCGTCATATGTTCCTCCATAATGAAAAATGTGAATATTAACCAAGTAAAATATACAAAAACCATACAATACTGGCCAGTGTATCCACTGATAACTATAGACAATGAACACTTCTATGGCCAAAACAGTCTGAAGGACGGCACATAGGTGCCCTCAGTGGAACAACTGACCTGGATCTTAAAATAATCATTCCTACCATAACGCAAATCAATAGACTTGACTTGTCTGAAATAAAACCCCACTTCTGCTGGGGTAAAAATTAAAGAATTTTCCACATTTTCAATATAAACAATGCTCACAGCCAACAATAGTATTAAACCGGCCACCCCCTCCCCCCCCGCCAACATGTATAATTCACCAATTTAATCCACGTCATTCAATGCTGGTCCTTCCCAACAGCTCTTCTGTTTAACTGGCTCCGTATGATGTACAATATACACCATGTGATCGCTGCAGTCAGTCAAGGGCTTGAGCGGTCACATGCCGTGTAGGGCTATGATCGTTAATTGCTGCTGCCATCACATAGATAAATCCAGACGTCACGCTTCCACCAGAGGTGCAGAGCGGAACAGCATGAATATATAAGCGATATTGATTATTTTGTTATTTAATCACTATGTTGGTGGCTTCGTGGCAATTTTTTTTTAATCTCCCATAACTTCCTAATGAAATGAACATAACCACCCATCACTGTCTAAGGCTGTCTCACTATTGTTGCACTGTTCTAGTTGACCAGAATTGCAGCAAGGGACCATTGCAGTTGACAGACTTTAGCTTGTGGCCAATCACATGGGTTCAGTGGCTACATCAACATAACCAAAACACCCAGTGGATTGGCTGCAGTGGTAACATGCTGTAGCCATGTTGTCACTACTGCAGTCTGTCAACATAAAAATAATCTTTATTTAATAAGCGCCAACATATTCCGCAGCGCTTTATAGTTAACATTATCAAAACACAAGTCATAAAAAAAAACGAATGCAGTGTGGAGAGGCCGTGGTGGGCAGTAACCTCAATTGTTATTTCGACATTGGAAAAGCACATTAATTAAAACAGTTAATCCTGGAAAACCATATTAATGTGAGGAGAAGTTTTTTAAATTACTTCAATTCACTTATTCCCATTTTTATATTGCAAAAATTGCTCTGCAGCCTAATCACTCACATAATTCCTATTTAATCCACTTTATAGAGAAAAGTTCTTAAAGGAAAATCATAAAACAAATTCTTTGTATAATGAAAAAATGCAGAATTATTCAAAAATACTTTTATCAATCCTAAAAAGAAAATCAACAAATATTTCGACTTGCATTTAACATTATACTTGCAGGAAATGTAAAATTCCTACATGGTGATCGAAGGTGCACCTGGGTGTTACATAGCAAATCCTGAAAGTGGCAGCAATCACTTCTAGTAATAGGCTAATGGCTTGCAAGGAAGACTCCTCCCATGAGTTAAGACATATCCATCTTTTAAAACTCAGTCAAAAAATAAAAATGGACCTCAAATATGTGTTCAATCCCATTATTGGTTATGCCTGACAAGCAGAGAGAACTTTGGGGTGCCAAGAAATTGGGTTGAAGTCATCTACAAACGCTACGCTTTCCTGTCTAAGTAAAAAAGTCTTAACTTGTGATTCAAGGGCTCATTTAGACATACAGTTTTTTAAGTACAAGTTCTAACCAATTTAGCATGTATAAAAAAACCCATACCTATTAATATTCTATGTGGATGAAGAAAAATTCCAATGTGATGGCAGATATGATAAAATCTTTAAACTTCCTTTCAGACATGTAACTAAAATTCATGATGGCAGATGGGATAGCGCTCAACCTGATTACATGCATGAATTGTCCTTGATCACGAGTATGCCTGAAATGCTCCGAGTGCTATCCCAACTGCCATACAGAATTTAACTACAAGCCTTGAAGATTTTATTTATCTGCAGACACTTGGAATTTTTTCTTCATTAACGTTGGGTCAGCGGCTCTCCTTGGTGTGCTATACTCTATTGTGAAAGTTTTTTTTTTTTATAGCTACAAACACAGTTGAGGCTTTAAAACTCTTTTTTATATGTATCAGCTTATAGTTTATGGTGCTGTTCATATGTCCATGTATTTATGCGGACCAAGTGGCCCGCCAACACATGGCGACAGGTTTGATTCTGTATGATAATCAGGATCAAATTTGCCAATATAAGTCAATAAGTCCTTAGAAAATTAAAAAAAAAATAAAAAAAATCAGACAGCACATTCTTCCCTCCCCCTTCCTCCTCAACTTGGGGAAAACTAGTTGAGAATGCAGGAAGCAAGTCATATCATGCCAGGAATGCGTTATCCCTCATGTAACGCATTAGTCCCCAATAGTTTAATGAATGCACAGTTACCCCTAAAAAAAAAGATAAACATTTCGGCTTACCTCCTAAAGCCGTCTACATGGTCATGGTAAGTCATAGGAATCGTGAATAAAATTGATATTGACATATGCATCCGATGGGTTAAATACAGTAGAAATGCACATTTTCTTATATGAAAATGAAGATGTTAAGAAATTATGGGCCGAACATATATCTATATGAGAATCTGCCTCCAGAACATATTTTAGATAAAGGGAATTACCACTGTGAGACGCAATGACTGACAGTGTGCTCTCACAACAACACCCATAACTCAGTGAGATCAGAACCAACACTGTACAGCAGAAGTGACGTTTGCCCCATTGTAAAAAACATTTCCAGCTGCCATTGGTCTTCTCATACTGCTCAAGCTTCCATCTCAAAAGCAGCAGTCTGGGGAAGGGCAGTACAGCAGAGCTAAACCTCAGTGAGAAGGCAACTGGAAATGTGCTTGTTGTGCTTTTAAATGAACATTGGTTCAACTCTGCCATACTGTGTTGGTAATAATTAGGCACAGCTCTGCAGCAGAGCGGACAGCTCTATGAGAGGACAAGTCCTGCTGCAAATGTTTGTAATGAGACAAGGTCAGTTCTGTGTACATGCAGAGCTGTGTAGATTTTGAGAGCAAAGCATTACCATGTCTCACAATTGGTAACCACCTCTTTATTAAAATAATCTCTGGAGGCAGATTCTCAATACAAATCACTGTCCGGTCCATAGTCCTGAACAGCTCATTTACAATATAAGAAAAATGTCATATCCAGAGAAATCAACATCGATCACCGATATCAAGGCATCATTTAAACTAACCTTCTAGGACTTGCATGTTAAGTTAACAGCTTAGGCTGGTTTCACACTTGCGGATGGAGTGTGCTGCGGAGGCTGCGTACTTCCTCCGGAAGCTCCGCCCCACCACACCTCCCTCCCTCAGCTTCGCCTATGTCTGCATCGTTCTGGCATGCGGCATGAGTACCTATATTTAACATGGGTACCAGGGCCAAGCGGATGCCTCCGCATGCGTCGCTATTGACGGTGCGGCGAACTGCGCCGAACGCAACAAGTTTGCATTTTTGTTGCGGGCGCCTCATGAATGCCCCCCATCCTTCCTGTAACAACCCCCGGCCCCACTGGAACACCCACTTTTGATGGGTTTATATAAACCACACCCGCACATCTTACCTGGGGCCAAAGGACCCATAACGTGTTTTACACAAGTAAAAAATGAAGTCCCTAATACATGTCTGCAAGCAGAGATCTTGAATTCCCATGATGCATTCAGAAAGAGAGTGTGCTGGGAAATTCCAACCTTTAATAACATTGAATCGTTTTATTTTACTTAAATACCATTAAGTTTAGATTTTTTATCTTTGTTCGATATACACTATTTTATATGAAATAACACTCCGAACATTTTAACAGTATTTTTGGTGAAAGTTGCAGTTAGGTAAGAAATTTACAAAGAAAAATCATACCGTGTCCCATGTATAAAAACATGCTCCCACTACAATTGTCTATTACAAGCCATCATATTTTCATTTTGTTAGCACTGGGGAAATGAAATCTGAATCTGATATAAAAGCAGAGGGTCCATTTTATGTCTGCACTCACGTTTATAGAAGGTCCTCTCTATATATTGTACTTGCATCTTTTGTAAATTTCCATAGTTAGAGAAAGCTGTAAAGCCGGTTTCAGATGTTCTTGGAACACAGATCAGCTCAATGGCGACACTGGACGAATGCCGGTCTCCTGACCTGAGCTAGACTTAAAATGAGGCAGTTAAGCTTAGGTCAGGGAACCCGGTGTTTGTGAGCACTTTTAATCTGGCTTCTGCTTTGGGCTCCCTCTGGTGGTTGCTGCCGGTAATGGAGCTGGTTTTGGCTGACAGAAGTCAATCACCTGAAGAGGATGATTGGAGATCAGGTGTTACTGACTGGGGAGATTTAAATGAGCAGCCTTCCCTTAGCTGTTGCCGGTGATTTGGTTTCTTCCTGAGCCTTTTGGAAGTCAGCTTGCTACCTGCATTGTCCGCATCTAAAAAGATAAGTTTTTGTCTGTTTAAAACTGTGGCATTTTTTCCCTTTGTTTTTTCTCTGTTTTCCTGCCTTGCTGGTGTAAGTTCAGCCGGGTTTTCCCCGCGGGGACCGGTGCTGGACTATTTTCATTTGCCACAGCTTATGTCAGTCGTTTCAGTATTTCTAGTCTCCTGCTTTTTCAGTATCTGTTGTTTTGCGTCCAGTTCACACCAGAGTTCTGATTTAGTGGAGGAGAGGTCATGTGGCCTCAAGATTTTTGCATATCTGACGTGTTTGGGAAATTTTTTTGGGTTTTTGGGGGATTGCTTAATCTTTTTCTGTCCCGTGTTTGTGCTTCATCTGTCCTCATCTGCAAATAAGTTTGGGGGCTATCTATTCCTTTGGGGCTCTAAATCCGGGCAGTTTTGCTTTCCCCTTTCTCTCTTTAGGCTTAGTTAATTCTTTGTGCTGTGTCGAGGCGTCTAGGGCATCGTAGGTACGTTCCCATGGCTAATTCTAGTTGATTGTCAGTTTAGGGGTCCTGCAATCCGCTAAGTTACCACCCTCTCTAGGTGTCTGGGTTTCATAGCCTATTTTACTATTATCCTCCCTTGGTTACCTAATCAAAACACCGGTGGTCAGACCAGGTATTGCAATCTGAGCGCGGTTCCTGTTTTCAAGGACGTGAAAACCGGTCTAACATTCATGCGGGTGACCCATATTTAGTTACTCACCCTTTGTCAGTAGCAGCTGCAATAATTGTCCTCTGTTTTTATAGCCTGCTCCCCATTCTCATTACTGAAACCAAGAACCTGAAAAGCCTGTTTTAGCTCATTCAAACATACTCCAAAGGCAGGTCTTGTGATTTATGTAAAGTTTTATGAAGTCGCCCAGGTTGATGTGAGTAACTTTCTGTCCGGTGTTGACATATTCACTAAATTTTACTTCATTCAGCATATTTTCCACCTAAAAAGAGAAGTCAGTTTCAGTATCTCAGCCATTGGCTAATAGTTATTCTGCAACCAATGTTTTGTTACTTCTCCAATATTATTATAATGTATATTGTAATTTAGTCACCTTTTTTCCCACCTTCAAAGCACTCCCTCCACAAAAATATAGAACAGATAACATCTACATCACCCCTGAGCTAATGACAGCAACCTGCAATGTTCGGTATGCCGTGCATGTTTGTAGGCAGTATAGTGGGGTTTTCTGCCTGATTTTTTGTCGATAGCACTCGACCAATGTTATTCAATGGGGCAGCACTAATTACCGTTTTTTTTTTCACTGACAGAATATGTCACATACTATGATTTCACTCTGAAATCAGAAGACACTCGCCCATTTAAGTTTATGGGTGCATGTAAAACACCAGACTGCACTCGGATGACATCTGAGTGCAGTCCGATTTCCACAAACTCATACCTTGGATACAATGGAGAAATTTTTGTTCTCAACTCCTCCTCACAGTGTTGCTCCGATTCTTTTATCACGTTCAGTATTTGTCAGTATTTTACCTCCGTGTTTGTAAGCCAAAACCAGGGTGGGTGAAAAATGCAGAAGTGGTGACGTGTTTCTGCTATTTTTTCCACTCCTGGTTTTAAAGGCTTACCAAATACTGATGTAAAATACTAACCAGATACTGAACGTGTGAACGTGGGACTAAAGCTGACACTCTGATCAGAGGTTGATCGGAGTGTCGTTCGCATAATCGTCCCAATACTCTCCGATGTGAGAATCTATGGCTGCTCTAACTTACATTTCTGCAGACATGGAGGGATTTTTGAAAATCTGGCAGAAAAAAAAGCAAATTTTGGGGCACGTGTTTTCTATGGAAAAATACAATTATTTTGCTTTCAAACCACTCTGAAATTAAATAAAAATAAGCTGCACTTAATGGGAAAGTGTTTCCACAGCTCAACAAATTTACTGTCACTTATGCCAGAAATTGGTGTAAAATATATACAACTATACAACCCATAGCCATATCCAATCTATGTATTAAATAGCTATTTGTTGGGTATGTTCACACTGATTTTTTGATCAAGGAGTTTGAAGTGGATCCAATTTAAAATCCATGGAAAAAGAACTTTGAGAATACATCTGAGCTCTTTTTCAAGAAGATTCTGCTTCGAAAATGAAATGCTCAAAAGATGGGTCATATGTATGTCTGTGGAAAAATGACTTGCTGTAGATATATTCTGTCTTTTGAGCGAACAGCTAAATGATTAAAAAAATGCCAAATGGTTAAATGAAGTGAGCGAATAATTCTTCAGGACTTTTTCGCTCTTAAGACCTCTATACGTTGTAACATACGTCAATGGAAAGGCTGAAAAGGTGTCTAGGAGTCTTTTTGAGCATTTTGACAGCGTTTTTGCTTCATACAACGCTAGCATTTTCTTCGTTGCTCAATGGAGTCCAAATAACATCTGTAAAAAGCAAATAAGAAAGACGCAAACAAAACTATACAAAAAAAAAAAAATCAAACGTCGAAAAGGCAGCAAGGAAAAGAGAAGAAAAAATTGACAAGGACGCTTCAGGAGTAAAAATGCCAGTGTTTCCTCTTGAAAAACTGGGCAAATTAATTCACTAGTCTGAAAAAAAAAGACCTCGTATGCGCATACTCTAAGGCTATGTGCACACGTTCGGTATTGCTGCGGAAATTTCTGCAGCAATTCCCCAACTCCTTGCCGCGGGAAATACGCATGCAGAATTGGTATGCGTATTCCTGCAAAACATTAGCGTTTTGCAAGCATAATTAGCTTGCAAATGCTAGCGGTTTCCAAGCGATCTTTAGCATCGCTTGGAAAACTGATTGACAGGTTGGTCCACACGAGTCAAACATAGTGTTTGACAAGTGTGACCAACTTTTTAACTATTGATGCCGTCTATGCCGCATCAATAGTAAAAGATCTAATGTAAAAATAATTTAAAAAAAATCGTGATATTCTCACCTTCTGATGTCCCCCACAGCCTTCCCGGTCCTTACCAGTGCTCCCGGGCAACTCCCGTTCCCAGTAATGCCTTGCGACAATGACCCCAGATGATGTAGCATCACGCGAGACCGCTACGTCATCTGGGGTGATTCGCGCAAGGCATCACTGGGAACGGAGTTTGCCGGGAGCGTCGCTGAGGAGGGGGAAGGCTGCGGGGGCCGCCGGAAGGTGAGAATATCACGATATTTTATTTATTATTTTTAACAGGGTGATGGTACCCAGGGCCTGGAGGAGAGTCTCCTCTCCTCCAGGCCCTGGTACCATCCAAACATGAACCGCTCACTTTGCGCATAGTGGGCATAGCCACATGTGGAAAGTAAGCGGTTCAATGCATTCCTATGGCAGCGGAATCACCGCGATTCCGCAAAAAGAATAAGCATGCTATGTATTTTTCCATGATGCGAATCCTCCGAGGAAAAATACGCAGCATTAGCATAGCTAAGCGGAATGCCATAGAATGTAATGGGTTGCGTTTGGTAAGCGTTTTCGCGGCGGAAATACACGGCAAAAACGCCAACAAACCGCAATGTGTGCACACAGCCTAAAGCTGGAGCCAAGACTGGACTGGCTGTAATATATTATTTAATTAACATTTTGTTATTACATAAGGCCACTATCATACATCAGTTTTTGAGCCAAAACAAAAAATGGGTTCCCAACACAGAACAGTTGTGAATCTTTCATTATACTTTGCTTGTGTAGGTTCCACTAATGCTGCGCTCACACACAGCAATCATGATGGATTTTAATTGCAGCAACCATGTGCCACTGCGTTTTTTCCACTTTTTCCCCGCAGAATCATTTAAAGAGGTTGTTCACTACTTGGACAACCCCTTTTCAATCCTTATATTTCCCCCTAGTAAAATAAGAACACCTATACCCACCTCCTTATTAGACAGTCCCTACATGTGTTGAGGCTGCTCAACAGCCGCGGGGACTCAAGCATATTTTTCGAGCACACCGAAGACACTAGGTTAGCACACGAGCATGCTCTGATAACACCTCATCTGAGCATGTTCGCTCATCACCAATTATCTAACATTTACCATGAACACATGGAGGTACCAGTAAGGCCATGTTCACATGGTCAGTATTTAACATCAGTATTTGTAAGCCAAAACCAGGAGTGAAACAATCAGAGGAAAAGTATAATAGAAACATGTCACCACTTCTGGATTTATCACCCACTGCTGGTTTTGGCTTATAAATACTTATGTGAAATACTGACCAAATACTGAACGTGTGAATGTGGCCTAATTCTCCTTTCAGTACACACTTGGGTTGCCATAATATCATTAGATAATTTTTAAAAAAATCATCCAAATGACAGAAATCACTTCGCTAAGTTTCGTTATTACTTTCTTCAAAATAATGTTTTGTCATTTCAATAAATTATTAATGCTGTCAATAAAATAATCTCTACAGATCTCGAGTTTTGGTAAATGGAATGACCTCTTGCTCTGTAGGGTAATATCCCAATGCTCGCATGATGAAAGGAACTTCTTTCAAGGGAATACGAGTTGAAACTTGTCTGGTCTCCATTGTATCTATGCTCTGGTTACGCAGTTGTGCGTAGTAAAAGTAATCTTCCAGCTCCTAAAAGACAAAGAAGATACTAGTAAGTAGCTGTAGTACAGAGGACATATGTAGATATATATGTGCTCATATAATAAATTGTACTAATTAAACATAATCTTTCTAAATGAACATAGTATATTACACGTGAATATCAACTACGCTTAAGCAGAAGTGCACATGTTGTGATCTAGCAAAGACCCTCTGGCATGCTAACGTTAAAAGGACCCTTTCCCTGTATATAATATTTTTAAACAATTTTCTTGACAACTAAAAGGTTTTTTTTCCAATGGAGAAAGTTATCACCTATGCACAGGGTAAGTGACAAGTTGTTGATTGCTAGGAATCCCACCCACTGGTGCCCCGTCTTTAATCACTCCATCAAATCAAGTGGCTGTTGAGCATGTACACCACTGCATCATTCATTGTCTATGGGACTGCCGAGCACAGCGAGTTTTCTGAAGAACTCCATTCTTTGGATCATTGAGTATTAAAGGGTATGCCACACTAAACAATATCGCTAACGGGATCGCTAAAAAACGTCACTATTTAGCGATCCCGTTAGCGATGTTGTTCAGTGCGGCAGCTTCCAGCGACGAGCTTCCTGCTGTGATCTCGCTCGTCGCTGGAATCGTTCCGGACCCTATTTCATCGCTGGCGCTCCCGCTGGGTAAGTATCTAATCGCTGTGTGGCACCTTTTCTTAGCGATTTAGCGGTACTTTTGTACCGCTAAAGTCGTTAAGGAGATCGCTAACGGCGATAGCGTCGTTAACTATATCGCTAAATGTGGCCGCACTTAGCGATATAGAAACAATCCCGCTAGCGATCGCATTAGTATGCAACGCTAACGAGATCGCTAGCGGGATAGCTTAGTGTGGCAGTACCTTAAGACCCCTATAATCAACAAGTTACCACCTATCCTGTGGATAGGTGAGAAATGTATATCTTGGTACAAATCCTTTAAACGGTTGCTCCACTACTTTTATATATTCTACCTATATGGATAGGCAATCAATATCCGATCAGTGAGGTCGGATGCCCAGCAGCCCCAGTGATCAGCGGTTTTTGGTGCCGTGGCCAGAGGTTAGCAGTTTTGGAGTTAAACAGTATAGCTCAGTCAACTGTGTAGTGGCCATGGCCAAGTACTGCAGATCCACTATGTGAAGCAGTGACCGATGTCACAGGTAGGGGTCACTGTTTGTTCTCCCCTGGCTGCGCACGGAGGCCATAGGAGTGCATGGCAGTCACAGGTGTAGCTGTGATTGCAATGGTGAAGCAGTGACCGATGTCACAGGTAGGGGTCACTGTTTGTTCTCCCCTGGCTGTGCACGGAGGCCATAGGAGTGCATGGCAGTCACAGGTGTAGCTGTGATTGCAATGGTGAAGCAGTGACCGATGTCACAGGTAGGGGTCACTGTGTCTTCTCACCAGATTGCTCTCGGAGGCGTATGAAGGCCATAGGAGTGCATGGCAGTCACGAGCGTAGCTGTGATTGCAATGGTGAAGCAGTGACCGATGTCACAGGTAGGAGTCACTGTGTGTTCTCCCCAGATTGCTCTCGGAGGCGTATGAAGGCCATAGGAGTGCATGGCAGTCACGAGCGTAGCTGTGATTGCAATGGTGAAGCAGTGACCGATGTCACAGGTAGGGTCATTGTGTGTTCTCCCCAGGTTGTGCACGGAGGCGTATGAAGGCCATAGGAGTGCATGGCAGTCACGAGCGTAGCTGTGATTGCAATGGTGAAACAGTGACCGATGTCACAGGTAGGGGTCACTGTGTGTTCTCCCCAGATTGCTCTCGGAGGTGAATGAAGGCCATAGGAGTGCATGGCAGTCACGAGCGTAGCTGTGATTGCAATGGTGAAGCAGTGACCGATGTCACAGGTAGGGGTCACTGTGTGTTCTCCCCAGGTTGTGCACGGAGGCGTATGAAGGCCATAGGAGTGCATGGCAGTCACAGGTGTAGCTGTGATTGCAATGGTGAAGCAGTGACCGATGTCACAGGTAGGGGTCACTGTTTGTTCTCCCCTGGCTGCGCACGGAGGCGTATGAAGGCCATAGGAGTGCATGGCAGTCACAGGTGTAGCTGTGATTGCAATGGTGAAGCAGTGACCGATCTCACAGGTAGGGGTCACTGTGTGTTCTCCCCAGGTTGTGCACGGAGGCGTATGAAGGCCATAGGAGTGCATGGCAGTCACAGGTGTAGCTGTGATTGCAATGGTGAAGCAGTGACCGATGTCACAGGTAGGGGTCACTGTGTGTTCTCCCCAGATTGCTCTCGGAGGCGTATGAAGGCCATAGGAGTGCATGGCAGTCACGAGCGTAGCTGTGATTGCAATGGTGAAGCTGTGATTGCAATGGTGAAGCAGTGACCGATGTCACAGGTAGGGGTCACTGTGTGTTCTCCCCAGGTTGTGCACGGAGGCGTATGAAGGCCATAGGAGTGCATGGCAGTCACAGGTGTAGCTGTGATTGCAATGGTGAAGCAGTGACCGATGTCACAGGTAGGGGTCACTGTGTGTTCTCCCCAGATTGCTCTCAGAGGCGTATGAAGGCCATAGGAGTGCATGGCAGTCACGAGCGTAGCTGTGATTGCAATGGTGAAGCTGTGATTGCAATGGTGAAGCAGTGACCGATGTCACAGGTAGGGGTCACTTTTTGTTCTCCCCTGGCTGCGCACGGAGGCGTATGAAGGCCATAGGAGTGCATGGCAGTCACAGGTGTAGCTGTGATTGCAATGGTGAAGCAGTGACCGATGTCACAGGTAGGGGTCACTGTTTGTTCTCCCCTGGCTGCGCACGGAGGCGTATGAAGGCCATAGGAGTGCATGGCAGTCACAGGTGTAGCTGTGATTGCAATGGTGAAGCAGTGACCGATGTCACAGGTAGGGGTCACTGTGTGTTCTCCCCAGGTTGTGCACGGAGGCGTATGAAGGCCATAGGAGTGCATGGCAGTCACGAGCGTAGCTGTGACTGCAATGCAGACTAAAAATGATAAAAATAAGTGCTAGTCTTGGACATGCTAGTGTCCAAGACATATGTAGGGGAAACCGGCTCTGGAATGTGTGTTTTGAAACTGACTGCAGTATGTTAGTGTTGCAGTCAGTGTCATTTCCGGCCCGGGTTTTCCATGTGGCAGAAGGCCACAGTTGTTTGTTAAAAGCCCTGCAGGGAAGGGTTTGAGTATGTCAGGTCCAGTGCCAGGGCCAGAGTGAGTTGGTGCTTGTTACTGTGCAGAGCAGTTGGTGTTGCAGAGCATGGCCTGTGAGCGGAGCACGGCCTGTGAGCGGAGCCAATAGACCTGACACCCACAGCATACACAGTGGTGCTGCCGTCCACGGTGACTGGTCTCAGATGTGGAAGTCTTGTGACCGGAGGTGAACCGGAGGTAGATTGTCTTGTGCCCGAAGGAGGACCAGCGTGTTTAACGGCTGCAAACAGGTGGATATGGTGCCCGGCTGCGATCCGAAGGATATCAAGGACTGTGAACGGCTGTGTGAGTAAGAGACATTAACAGCAGTGCGGTAACTGGTTTCGGATGTGGACAGGTCATGTGCCCGGAGGTGAACCGGAGGTAGTCTGTCCTGTGCCCGAAGGAGGACTGGCATGTGTGGTGATAGCAAATGAAATAAGTAAAGCTGTGTGTAAGAGACTTTGATTTGGCGTGCAGTCGCCCACGGAAACTGGACACAGGGAAGTCCACGTGTTTAGGGATTGTAATCTAAAGCCGTGCAGTATGTAGTGCCATGAAATGGACACTAATATTATAGGCACTTGTGTGAAGCGGACACTGAGTTGATATGCACTTGTGTGTGAAATGGACATATAGTGTGTGAATAACACATTAAAGAGACTTTGTCTTTGAACTTTGTGGGTCACTGCCTCCTCACTGCGTAACCGTGATACCGCTGCACTACAACACCTATTTATTTGACTAGGTGTGGACCGGACAGTGACTACTACACAGTTGATGGAGCTGTACTGTTCAGCTGTGAAATTGCTAACATCTGGCTGGTGTCGGCACCGAGAACAGCTAATTGGTGAGTGTCCCCGGTTTCGGACTCCCACGGATCTGACATTGATGACCTATCGTTAAAATAGGTCATCAACATAAAAGAGGTGGAGAAACCCTTTAAGTCATGCATTTTATTGATACTTCGAATCCACCATCACTGTGCTGATAGACATTTCGCATAACATTTAGCAATTTCTACCATTCAGCTAAATGTATTTAATGTTAAAAATACTAAAATATTAGTGACATTATTGATAGTATAACTCATAGCCATCATTAAACAGTTTAATCATATACATGTATATTAGACCTGACATCAGGTTTTGCCATTTGCCGACGACTTGCAGCTACAGAAGTTGGTTTTGGTGTAGTGTGAATGGATGAAGCTGAAAAATACTATCAGTAATTATAGTAATATGATTCGGATGCATTTTACTTATAAAAACAGTTGAGGATTTCTAGCAAGACAGGATATTTTGGAGTGAATTTAGACGCATGCATGGTTTGTTGCCGTCATCCAAAAAATACCTTCCACGCCATAATAGACATGAAATGTTTTTTTAACCTTCAGTTAGTTGCACCAAAATACTTCCCGTACTTTATTAGTCGGGTGGAGTTCAAGGGACCCCAGTTTTCATATGGAAAAACAAACAACATATATTAAAGAAGACTTTTTACTTTGTTTAGGAACTTGAAGTGCAACATCACAGCTAAATGATAATATAATATTTTTTAGTAATCAACAAAATGTAAACACCTAATTATGTACTATGAAAAAATAAGTAATTATTTGGCACAAGAATGACATATCTTACATATCTCACATATTTAGGAAGCTACCGAACCGGACGGTTACCTACCTTCCAATGGACAACATGTGACTAAATAAAGGTTAATATCTACAGTATGCACTGAATTCTGCATTGATTTTTTTTCAGATGTGTGAACAGGTTTTGAAAACACATGTAATGACTTGTAATTTGCTTTGGATGTTTGTGAGGAATACTAATATGTTATGGATGCGATGACATTCTTGTGAACAGGACAAAAGTCATTAATATAATGGG
Source organism: Oophaga sylvatica (assembly GCA_033576555.1). Classification (NCBI taxonomy): domain Eukaryota; kingdom Metazoa; phylum Chordata; class Amphibia; order Anura; family Dendrobatidae; genus Oophaga; species Oophaga sylvatica. The sequence goes on from JARQOD010000001.1 coordinate 813,283,174, forward strand.
GTGGTGTTGGCAGTGATGCCATTGCTGGGTGGTGCGCTTGCTGCCCAGCTCCTTTCTTAATATTTCCGTTAGGGAGATGATTTTCCCTTCTGCTGGCGAGTCTGGACCCCACCCAACCAAGCTCCCTGAATTATCCGGGGGACGGTTAGCGGACCAATGGCAGGGCAGGGCTTTGGGTCCAATAGAAGCACACTATTTAAGTGCCAAGTGACAGTCATTGCTTCTGAAGCGCTACAAGTGGACTGAACTTCTGTATTCTAATCTGGCTCAGGAATTCACTACTATCTACAGATCAATCCTTTTGGATTTCATTTTGGACTGCTTGACAACACTTTTGCCTCATATCTCAGCTTGACCCCTCGGATTTAACCCCGGCAATTACCCTGACCATGTCTCTGGCAACTGATTCTGCCATTGTCCCTAAGTCTGTGGTGTTGACCTGTCTTGCTGAGCATTCTATCATCAGCTCGCTCGGCCAACAGTTACACAAGGGATGAAACCAGGGACCTCTGCAGCAAAGGCCTGTTTTTGGATAAAGCTGACAATTCACAGGGCATCTGGGGCCTGCTAAGCAGAATAGCTTGCAGCAAGTTTTAGAGTGGAAGTCCTCTAAAGAGTAATTGGAACTGATAACACAATTTTCCCAATTATTCACGGTCCAATCTCTGTGTCCAAGAACTTTCCACTGGCTGGTAACCAACCTTGAATAATGCCCCATCTCTTCCTCCTGACAACATTCCATAGAATGGAATCAGATCTTCTCCACCAAGGGAAGCAATGGCCTCCAAACATCTGCAATACAAAAAAAAAACATCAGCAACAGCCAGATATGTAAAGATTTGTATTTTCACTCGGTAAATTTTATTTAATTCATTACTGTGATTGGATCTTACCAGTGAAAACTGGTAAGTGGTTATTTTTACTGAAGTTATAAGTCTAATTATCAGGCCAGAACACAGTTGCAACCTTAAAAAAGCAGGCCATATACATGAGATAGAATTGACTGACAAATCTCACATACACGTGGCTGGAGAAAGCGATGACTTATCTCCCAGAAAACAAAAGGTTCGCGCAATTAAATTCAAGCTTCCCAACCCTAATCTCCTCTGATATCATGATGGAAGTCTCTCATACATGTGGGACCTCACACGGCTAGAGCTTTATTTTTGTCCATGGTCTTACACTGGTTTTACATTAAAGAATACAGTGAGGCAGTGGTGAGGGTCCGAATCATCCTTTTTGCTGTTGAACCATATATTTCGGACTTATATTTATCAGGGAGCACCACCATATGCTTAGAAGTAGAGTGTCCATAGGGGTAAATGTATACGAATCATTTAGTGCTTGGGAGACCAGCAGTGCCATTGTTTGCTTCTCTGGGATGTATACCGTACCTCACACACATTACACTGCCAGCAAATCCAGTAGATAATGGCAACATTGTACAATTTTTATATAATGTGTATGATGCTTTGGTCTATTTACACTACATTTCAAGATACTTGTAATATGACTTAAAGAAGCACTCCCATTATATTTTTTCACTAAATATGTGTAGTCATGGCCAAAGTTTTGAGAATGACACAAATATTAATTTTTACAAAGTCTACTGCTTCACTTTTTCTAATGGCAATTTGCATATACTCCAGAATGTTATAAAGAGTGATCAGCTTAACAGCAATTACTTGCAAAGTCAATATTTGCCTAGAAAATGAACTTTATCCCACAAAACACATTTCAACATCATTGCAGCCCTGCCTTAAAAGGACCAGCTAACCTTTTCAGTGATTGCTCCATTAACACAGGTGTGGGTGTTGATGAGGACATGGCTGGAGATCAATCTGTCATGATTAAGTAAGAATGACACCACTGGACACTTTAAAAGGAGGCTGGTGCTTGGCATCATTGTTTCTCTTCTGTTAACCATGGTTATCTCTAAAGAAACACGTGCAGTCATCATTGCAATGCACAAAAATGGCCTAACAGGGAAGAGTATCGCAGCTAGAAAGATTGCACCTCAGTCAACAATCTATCGCATCATCAAGAACTTCAAGGAGAGAGGTTCCATTGTTGCCAAAAAGGCTCCAGGGCGCCCAAGAAAGACCAGCAAGCCCAGGACCGTCTCTTAAAAGTGTTTCAGCTGCGGGATCGGGCTACCAGCAGTGCAGAGCTTGCTCAGGAATGGCAGCAGGCAGGTGTTAGTGCATCTACACGCACTGTGAGGCGGAGACTCTTGGAGCAAGGCCTGGTCTCAAGGAGGGCAGCAAAGAAGCCACTTCTCTCCAGGAAAAAACATCATGGACAGACTGATATTCTGCAAAAGGTACAGGCAGTGGACTGCTGAGGACTGGGGTAAAGTTATTTTCTCTGATGAATCCCCTTTTCGATTGTTTGGGACATCAGGAAAACGCCTCATTCGGAGAAGACAAGGTGAGCGCTACCACCAGTCTTGTCTCATGCCAACTGTTAAGCATCCTGAAACCATTCATGTGTGGGGTTGCTTCTCAGCCAAGGGAATCGGCTCTCTCACAGTCTTGCCTAAAAACACAGCCATGAATAAAGAATGGTACCAGAATGTCCTCCAAGAGCAACTTCTCCCAACCCTCCAAGAGCAGTTGGCAATCAACAATGCCTTTTCCAGCATGATGGAGCACCTTGCCATAAAGCAAAGGTGATAACTAAATGGCTCAGGGAACAAAACATAGAGATTTTGAGTCCATGGCCTGGAACCTCCTCAGATCTTAATCCCATTGAGAACTTGTGGTCAATCATCAAGAGACGGGTGGACAAACAAAAACCTAAAAATTCTGACAAAATGAAAGCATTGATTGTGCAAGAATGGACAGCTATCAGTCAGGATTTGGTCCAGAAGTTGATTGAGAGCATGCCAGGGAGAATTGCAGAGCTCCTGAAGAAGAAGGGTCAACACTGCAAATATTGACTTGCTGCATTAACTCATTCTAACTGTCAATATAAGCTTTTGTTACTCATATGTTTGCAATTATATTTCTGTCTGTGATAAAAACATCTGTCAAACACACATAAAAACCAGAGTGCAGCAGATCATGTGAAAATATAATATTTGTGTCATTCTCAAAACTGTTGGCCATGACTGTATATGTGCATGTAGTGTAGTGTGAGTGTGTTAATATACTCACCTACTGCTGCTTTCTCCAGAATCCAGCACCGTTCCGCTTTACTTTCTCAGTGACGTCACCACAATTCAGACTTTACAGCTCACTCTACGCGCAAGGCAGAAGTCTCTAAGAAGCAGAGCAGGATGGCGCTGGATCCAGAGAGAGTGGCGGTAGGGGAGTATATTATTATACTCACACTATATTGCACTCTGTGCTCTACGCGTAAGCCAGAAGTCTCTATTACAATATAAGCGTTTGAAGCCTTATTCTAACACGCCATAGACTTACAATGTAAAAGCCACTTCTGGGTCACTCAAAGCATAGCGTGACCTGGAGAGTCTGCAGGGTGGTGACATCAGTGAGAAGTGGAGCAGGATGGCGCTGGATCCCGGAAAGAGAGGCGGTATGTGAGCATATTATTGTACTCACATAACACTGCATACATATATACACACATTTATTTAAGAAAAACAAATAATGGGAGTGTCACGCTGTCTAATGATATGTATACAATGTCAGTAAACTATTAATACAGGAACAACACTCTATACAACAACTAGTATAGCAACATCAGCATGTAAGTATAGAATAGATTTACCTGACACGATATCTGCTGAACTCAGGGTTAATCTTGAGGACTTGATGAGCTGAAACAGGAAAGAGGTGGACCGGGATCTAACCTGACCCTAAACTGGGGTCCTAACTAATCCCTCACCTTGGAGGTACTGATAATGGTTCAGAGGTCCAAGTCACCAACCTAACCCTGTCTCCTATCAGACCCTGAACCCTGTAATCAGTCCTAAGAAGGATCCTGACTACCACCAAAGGGATATGGGCTGATCTTAGCTAAATACACAGATTAGACATATAAGACAGACAGGATAACACTCGCTTGCATACACACTCAAACACCAAAGGAACATAAATGGTCTGGGAAATAAACTCTAACCAAGTAGAGCTTAGAACAACTAAGGAGCTCACAACTAAAGTCTATACAGATTCATTCCTATCTGTGGTCTGCATGAAGGTTTCACTGGCAACTCCCCAAGCAGACAACCAGGAATTTAAAGGAAACCAATCAACAAATAATCAATTGCAGCCGGGAGAAACTGCACCCAGTCCCAGAACCGAGCACAGACAGAATTAACTCCCTAGCTGCCAAACAAAAGAAACAGCAGCTCAGCTGTGAGAAGTCAAAATGTGCAACCGCGACGATCTTCGTGGCAATGCACACATGACAGTACCCCCCCTTCTACGAGGGGCCTCCGGACCCTCAGGGCCAGGCCTGCCCGGGTGAGTTCTGTGGAAGGTCCGAACCAAACGATCTGCGTTAACATCAGACGCAGGGACCCACGTCCTCTCCTCTGGACCATACCCCTTCCAATGCACCAAGTACTGAAGGGACCGGCGATTCAGACGTGAGTCAATGATCTTTGATACTTGAAATTCCAAGTTACCATTGACCAACACAGGAGGAGGAGGTAGAGGTGACGGTATGACTGGTGCCACATACCTTTTAAGTAATGACTTGTGGAACACATTATGAATTTTAAACGTAGGAGGGAGGTCCAGACGAAATGCCACAGGATTAATTATGGAACTGATCCTGTACGGCCCGATGAATCTGGGACCCAGTTTCCAGGAGGGCACTTTAAGTTTTATATTCCTGGTAGACAACCATACCAGATCGTTCACATTCAGATCTGGACCAGAAACTCTCCTCCTATCAGCCATACGTTTGTAACGGTTCCCCATCGCACTCAGATTATTCAATACACCTCTCCACACAGAAGCAAGTGACGACGAGAAACGCTTCCTCCTCAGGAACCCCAGAAGGGCCCCCCCCATTGAAAGTACAAAACTGGGATGAAAACCATATGCCCCAAAAAACGGGACTTACCAGTGGACTCGCTCCGCCTGTTGTTAAGAGCGAACTCTGCCAGAGGTAAGAAAGAAGACCAGTCCTCTTGGTTCTCTGAGACAAAACACCGGAGATATGTCTCTAAGCTCTGATTCAGACGCTCTGTCTGACCATTGGTCTGCGGATGAAAAGCCGAGGAAAATGACAATTGCATCCCCCGACGTAAACAAAATGCCCTCCAAAATTTGGACACAAACTGAGACCCCCTATCTGACACCACATCAGAAGGCAACCCATGAAGTCTAACGATCTCCCTAATGAACACCTGCGCCAGAGTTTTAGCATTAGGGAGTGCAGGAAGAGCAACGAAATGTGCCATCTTACTGAACCTGTCAACAACCACCAGTATGACAGTATTCCCTGACGACGGAGGAAGGTCCGTAATGAAGTCCATAGATAAATGAGTCCATGGACGCTCCGGAAGTTTCAAGGGTAAAAGGGTCCCAGACGGACGGGTATGAGGGGTTTTAGAGCGAGCACACACCCCACATGACGCGACAAAAGTTATAACATCTTTATTAGCATTAGGCCACCAAAACCGGCGAAAGGAGATCTAAAGTAGCCTTACTCCCTGGATGTCCTGCTAGAGCAGAATTATGATGTGCCTCAATAACCTTTTGTCTCAACAGATTTGGGACAAACAGTCTCCCTGGAGGTCCTGCAGGGGCGTCCCCCTGAGCCTCTAACACCTCCTCCTCAAGCTCAGAAAATACAGCCGACACTACCACCCCCTCCTGAAGGATAGGACTCGGTCATCTGTTTTCCCGGCCCCTGGGAAACTGCGAGACAAGGCATCAGCCTTTACATTCTTAGACCCCGGGCGATAAGTGACGACAAAATTAAACCTGGTAAAAAACAACACCATCGAGCTTGTCTGGAATTCAGACGCTTAGCGGATTCCAAATACAACAGGTTCTTGTGGTCAGTAATAACGGTAACCGGGTGGACTGCCCCCTCCAAAAAGTGACGCCATTCTTCAAAAGCTAACTTAATGGCCAAAAGTTCCCTATTGCCGATATCATAATTCCTTTCGGCGGACGACAATTTCTTAGAAAAGAAAGCGCACGGATGCCATTTACCAGGGGACGGACCCTGGGACAATATAGCACCCACCCCTACGTCAGACGCATCCACCTCCACAATGAACGGCTGAGATGCATCTGGTTGGATGAGAACGGGTGCCGAAGCAAAACATTTCTTCAAAGAGGAAAAGGCTTGGCAAGCTTTGTCCGACCATTTAGAAAAATCCGTCCCTTTTCTTGTCATGTCAGTGAGAGGTTTGACGACAGATGAGAAATTACAAATAAATTTCCGGTAGTAGTTAGCAAACCCCAAAAAACGCTGCAGAGCCTTAAGATCCCCTGGCTGATCCCATTCAAGCACTGCTCTCACCTTTTCAGGGTCCATACGGAAACCGGAGGCTGACACCAAAAAACCCAAAAACTGAAGTTCCTGTACGGCAAATACACACTTCTCCAGTTTGGCGTATAATTTATTGTCTCGCAAGATCTGCAACACCTGTCTCACATGCTCCTGATGAGACACAAGATCTGGCGAGTAAATTAAAATGTCGTCCAAATATACAACCACAAACAGCCCCACAAGGTGACGAAAAATGTCATTAACAAAATGTTGGAATACTGCTGGTGCAGTAGTCAGACCAAAAGGCATGACTAGGTTCTCATAATGTCCCTCCGGCGTGTTAAACGCCGTTTTCCACTCATCCCCCTCTTTTATCCTAATCAGATTATACGCCCCCCTGAGATCCAATTTAGAAAACCATTTGGCGCCAACAATTTGATTGAAGAGATCAGGAATAAGAGGGAGTGGATACGGATCTCGAACAGTAATCCGATTAAGTTCGCGGAAATCCAAGCAAGGGCGTAGGCCTCCATCTTTCTTCTTCACAAAGAAGAACCCCGGGCTACTGGGGAAGATGAAGGTCTAATATGCCCTTTGGCCAGACTTTCAGAAATATAATCTTTCATAGCCTGCCTCTCAGGACCAGAAAGATTATACAACCTAGCTTTAGGCAACTTAGCATCAGGAAGGAGATTAATAGAGCAGTCATACACGCGATGAGGAGGCAACTCCTGACACCCCTCCTCAGAGAAAACATCCCCAAAATCCTCCAAAAAAGGAGGCAATGTACTAGGCACGACCGCACTGATGACTGTGTTCATGCAGTTGCTTTTGCAAAACTCACCCCATTGGCTTATTTCTGGACTGCCAATTAATCACAGGGTTATGTTTAACCAACCAAGGAAGTCCCAACACAATGGGAGTAGGTAGACCCTCCAACACATAACAAGATAATTGTTCCCTATGTATTGCCCCTACCCGAAGGTCAATGTTATGAACCTCATGAACAAAGCTACCTTGGCCGAGAGGCCTGGCGTCAATGGAGAATATAGGGATCGGTTTGACCAATACACTCAGATGCATACCTTGAGCCTGAGCAAACTGAGCGTCAACCAGATTAGCCCCGGAACCACTATCAAGAAGAACAGACAATCTCTCCACTCTCGTACCAACCACCACCTCCACTGGTACAAGGAACTGAGAAGAACTGGCGGATGAAATACATACTCCCAGGTTGTCGTCCACCACACAACCTGGGATTAACAGTTTTCCGGCGACTTTTGGCTCAACAAGGCACGGGATGGACATTCTCCAACAAAATGTCCCTCTTTCCCGCAGAAAAAACATCTTCTAGTCCTGCGGCGTACCGCCAATCCCCTCCTACGAAATGATGTCCCTCCCAACTGCATAGGCTCATTCGAACAGACAAGGGGAACCTCAACATAAGGGACTTTAGTGGTAGGTGGAGAAACAACAGGGAGTGGGGTTACCTCACCCCTCTCCCGAAGCCGTCTATCAGTATGGATAGCTAAGGCCATAGCAGCCTCCAGAGAAGGAGGAGACTCATACTGAGCCAAAACGTCTTTTAATTTATCAGAAAGCCCATGACAAAACTGGCTCCTAAGAGCTGGGTCATTCCACTGAGTATCTGTGGCCCATCTACGAAACTCAGAAGCAAATTCCTCTGCCGGACGATCTCCCTGCTGTATCTTACGTAATTTTGTCTCAGCAAGAGAGACCCGATCTGGGTCATCATATACCAATCCCAGGGCAGTAAAAAATTGATCTACAGACAGTAGAGCCGGGGATCCCGGAGGAAGGGAAAATGCCCAGGATTGAGGGTCCCCTTGCAGAAGTGAGATAACAATTCCCACTCTCTGCTCCTCACTCCCTGATGATCGAGGCCGAAGCCGAAAATACAATTTACATGCCTCCCGGAAGGTGAAAAATTTGTCTCGCCCACCAGTGAACCTGTCCGGGAGAGCAACCTTAGGTTCAACTCTGGTTTGCTCCAGGGGAGACAAAACTTTGGACTTAATGTCCGTCAGCTCCATGGATAATCCCTGCAACTGCAGAGCCAGCTGGGCTACTGGATCCATGGTAACTGGAGATAATTTTTATGGCCAGTGAAAATGTCACGCTGTCTAATGATATGTATACAATGTCAGTAAACTATTAATACAGGAACAACACTCTATACAACAACTAGTATAGCAACATCAGCATGTAAGTATAGAATAGATTTACCTGACACGATATCTGCTGAACTCAGGGTTAATCTTGAGGACTTGATGAGCTGAAACAGGAAAGAGGTGGACCGGGATCTAACCTGACCCTAAACTGGGGTCCTAACTAATCCCTCACCTTGGAGGTACTGATAATGGTTCAGAGGTCCAAGTCACCAACCTAACCCTGTCTCCTATCAGACCCTGAACCCTGTAATCAGTCCTAAGAAGGATCCTGACTACCACCAAAGGGATATGGGCTGATCTTAGCTAAATACACAGATTAGACATATAAGACAGACAGGATAACACTCGCTTGCATACACACTCAAACACCAAAGGAACATAAATGGTCTGGGAAATAAACTCTAACCAAGTAGAGCTTAGAACAACTAAGGAGCTCACAACTAAAGTCTATACAGATTCATTCCTATCTGTGGTCTGCATGAAGGTTTCACTGGCAACTCCCCAAGCAGACAACCAGGAATTTAAAGGAAACCAATCAACAAATAATCAATTGCAGCCGGGAGAAACTGCACCCAGTCCCAGAACCGAGCACAGACAGAATTAACTCCCTAGCTGCCAAACACAAAGAAACAGCAGCTCAGCTGTGAGAAGTCAAAATGTGCAACCGCGACGATCTTCGTGGCAATGCACACATGACAGTGAGTGCTTCTTTAAGCAGGCTACCATTTAGGTCTGCACTTACTGTAAGTTTGTTTTCCACATCATTACTGTACAGTCTTTTCCTCCAGCTGTAAACACGTATTGACCGTCACTTGAGCAGACAATATTGGCTACCCCATCCGGATGACAAATGAGAGCCATTGTCTTGTGTGGATTTCCATCAACTGGTAGAATCTGAAGTCCAACCTAAGCAGAGATATTGAATAAAACTGACTTTGCAGTGACATTTCTAAAAAACTCTGTAAATCAGATACCTACTAAGAGTTACATTGATTGGGTATGTCATTGATTGGATCTCTTGTAATATTAAGGAGTGCCAGTTTGCATTTCTAAAAGAAAAAATAACTAAACACGAGCATTCAAGTTTACCCTTTAAATAAATGACAATTAAAGAAACTGAAATCAAAGCATAATGGGACAGGGGTCCAATTAATCTCAACATTATTGGGTTTCAGCTCATTGATTAAATGAGTTACTCAAGTGTTTCAAGGTCTGGTGTGAAGCTAGTCACTACTCACAAACTATCTGTGAGGCAGAATGGTCAAGAGGTCCAAGGTCAAAAGCCAGGAGGGTACGTCATAAACAGAAGGAACAGACAAAGGCATAGTCAGGTAACGTTCTGAGGTCAAAATACTAGGAAGATAGTGGATCAGAGCAGAAGGGGTAAAATAGACGGATGGTCAGAACAAGTTCCAAGGTCAGGCAAAAAAAGATCTACCAACAGAACATAAGGCACATAGAGACAAACCACACAGTAGCTGAATGTACGTCTTGGAGTAACAGCCAAGTAGCCTGCCAGTCACCTCGGAAAATGAACACCTGGAGACAGCCAGCACCTCCCAATCTTAGATTTGACGGCCAAGCTGTCAATCATCACACTGACAGCTCAGCACCCCCTGCATCAGACTGGATGACTGAGCTGTCAGTAACTGCATCCCAGGCACACTGAGGAGTAGAACCGTGACACTGGTAATTCCTTTATGAGACGTGACTGTTGCTGCTTTCATTGTACCCACACACAGCCCTAGCCAGGCAAGTCACTGCCCTATTTAGAGACTGCTTATATTTTAATATAATTTTCTACTTGTTAGGTAAAATACATTGCTGGGCACCCATTGTTTATTTCACTTCATCACAAAAAAGAATACATTAACTGTTTTATACATTTACATTTATTTGAAAAAGTGACCTGGATGGACCCGAAACGTGTAATAAAAATGACCTAAAACCAGTGTTGGACTGGTGTACAGAGGGCCCACCAGTAACCAACTCCAGGGACCCACTTTTCAACTACATGCAAATGTGACATCATCCTCCATCACAAATTTATATAACAATTAACTGGATAGATTGCTAAATTAATAAGATGCTGACTTTGTCTGTACGTAGTGATTCAAGTATATTGTGCCAAGTACTGCTCATATGACATGGTGGTGGCTCACAATTGCACAGGTCCCACCCGAGGATTCTCCTGCTCATCTGTTGGCCAGTCCAAGCTTGCCAGAAACACATTTCTTTGTGTGGAACCACTATTTCTACTAAGCATCATTTAAACTTCAACTTCTTTAATACTCTTCAACTTTACATGCAGAAGAGGGACATCGTCTATCCACAGATATGATTGCAGCAGCTTATTTTTCTTTGGGTTTTTATTCGGGTTGTGCCATACACAACCTAATCAGGTGAGCATTATCCTCACCTCCTGCCCCCTTATAATAACCGTTATCACCCTATGTGCGCTTGTTTTTTCTTTTCTTCACCCTACATACCTTGTCATCTATAATATATGCCAAGTAGCCTTTTCCTGAATCCTGACTATAGGAAGGAAATACTTCCATTTTCCTTATAGGAGAGCCAAATGTTGGCCCTAAGAGGGTCTTTCTGAAGATGAGAAACAGAAAAACACATTACAGTATATTATACAACATAATGCTATATAAAATGTCATGATTTAACAATTGAGTAGCACTAGGTTTACACAATCCATATGCTGTATATGCTAAGGTCTTTATCAAGCTTGATATTGTACGTGGAAAATAATTTATTTCTATTTTTCTATGAAATCCAGTTATCGCTGTTACTTTTTTCTCTACTTTTAAGCACATGAACCAAATCACACCTACAATTTATGGACATGACTTGTCTACAGGGTTCAGCATTGCTCTTAACTTACTGTAGCCTAAGGCATCGTTCACACATTCAGTATTTGGTTAGTATTTTACATCAGTATTTGTAGCCAAAACCAGGAGAGGAACAATCAGAGGAAAAGTATAATAGAAACCCGACACTATTTCTGTATTTTTCACCCACTCCTGGTTTTGGCTTACAAATACTGATGTAAAAAACCGAACGCCTGAACATGACTCAGTTAAAAATAATTTAAATATTATATTATATACTTTATGTTCATGAGATGTTTTTGCATGCCTGATTTTTGGGCATTTCTTAAGCTACATTAATTTTTTGGAAAGAAAAGTTTAAGGTGCATAAAAAAGCAAACAAAACTGGAATTACCGTATATACTCGAGTATAAGCCGAGATTTTCAGCCCATTTTTTAGGGATGAAAGTCCCCCTCTCGGCTTATACTCGAGTCATATACAGGGGGTCGGCAGAGCGCAGCTGTGTTATATACTCCCACGGTCTCCGGCGCCTGTGTTCAGCCATCAGTGGTACCGCTCATTAAAGTCATGAATATACACATATTCATGACTTTAATGAGCGGTACCACGTGACCGCTGAACACTGGCGCCGGAGACCGCGGGAGAAGAGCAGGGCAGAGACGAGCCGGGAAGGGTGAGTATAAGCGATATTTACCTGTCCCGTTCCACCGCTGCCCGCCGCTGTGTCCTCGGGTCCTCTTGCTGTTATGATCAGGCAGAGGGCGCGATGACGTAGGTACTGCGCGCCGCGCCCTCTGCCTGATCATTCACTGCTGGAGGACCCGGAAGACAGCGGCGCTCAGCGGTGGACCCGGTGACAGGTAAATATCGCAGGTGCCGGGGCCCTGAGCGAGCGGTGACACCGGCATCTGTCCCCCATAGCGCGCCGGTGTCCCCGCCTGCTCAGGACACCGACACCTGGCCCCCAGCGACGAGAGGTGAGTATGTATTTTTTTTTTGCAGCAGCTGCTGCAGCATAAGGGACCGATACTATGGAGCATCTATGGGGTCCTAATCTATGGAGCATCTATAGGGGCATAATCTATGGGGGCATAATCTATGGAGCATCTATAGGGGCATAATCTATGGGGGCATAATCTATGGGGGCACAATCTATGGAGCATCTATGGGGGCATAATACATGGGGCATCTATGGGGGCATAATACATGGGGCATCTATGGGGGCATAATCTGTGGAGCATCTATGGGGCATAATACATGGAGCATCTATGGAGGCACAATCTATGGAGCATCTATGGGGGCATAATCTATGGGGGCACAATCTATGGAGCATCTATGGGGGCATAATACATGGGGCATCTATGGGGGCACAATCTATGGAGCATCTATGGGGCACAATCTATGGGGGCACAATCTATGGAGCATCTATGGTGCACAATACATGGGCAGCATATGGGGCACAATCTATGGAGCATCTTGTGGGGCATAATACATGGGGCAGCATATGGGGCACAATACATGGAGCATCTTGTGGGGTATAATACATGGGGCAGCATATGGGGCATAATCTCATTTTCCACCCTAGGCTTATACTCGAGTCGATAAGTTTTCCCAGTTTTTTGTGGCAAAATTAGGGGGGTCGGCTTATACTCGGGTGGGCTTATACTCGAGTATATACGGTAGTTTTCCACCAAACACTTCTACTAAATTATTGCTAATTCTGCCCAGAGATAGTTACAGGGATTTGATTATTAAGTTCTTTTTTCTCTCTTTTGTATTACAGTCCAAAGAGTAATAAATAAAAGTTCTTGCTGTGCTCTTTCCCTAGAACTCATAATTGCAGGAGCAAAAGTAATAATGGATTCAGGTGTCCTATAACTTCAGATGTTTCCTGCAGAGAAAACAATATTCCAATACAATATTTTAGGAGATAATCTGTTTAGTAAACATCAGAATATTCGGCAAATTAATTATTTCAAGCGGCTGTAGAAATCCTAAATGCCCTTCCCGCATTTGTAAATGAATGTGGTAGCTGGGTGAATTCATTAGTATTCCACTCCATTAGCATCCGTGACAATACTTCCTTCTAAACATTTATCTGGAACGAGGGAAGCTGTTTTCTATAATAAGGAGGACGTCTATAATAAACATTCCACAAGCTCAGTATAAATATGAAAAGATATGGGCAGAATGTTTTGCATGCGCTGGATTACTCATCCTCCTACTCACTAACAAGTGTAACATTAAAGAGCAGCCAAAAACCAAGCGCTAGATATGTCGGCAGTTATTTACTGTGATGGACTAATGAAGCGTAATGAATCATTGCTCCCTTGAGTGGCAAAGGAAATCGATGCTCAGTCATAATAATTTAACTGATTGTGTGCTACATGAGTTTTTTTTTTTAACTTTAAATTTTACCTAGACATTGTCTGGAACAACTTGCAGCTGGCGATAATAAAAAGTAGGGTACGTGTACACCCACTTGGCTTGGATAGAAAGTGGTTTTCCAAAATGGATAATCCCCTATTACTTAAAAAAATTGACGGACCATGGTACACCGGTCATGTTGGTTGTCCATGGCAGCCAGACCAGATCCCTGCGACCCTCCTCCTACCCTTAAAAATTTCTTCACCTCGGCATGTCAGGCTTGACACGTCGCTCTCCGCAAGGAGAAAGGTTACCCCTTGGATCCTCCTCCTACCTAAAGGCTTCCCCGGCACCTCTTCTGATAAGTATGTCCAGAATGACATCATGCTTGCATCACATCACAACGATGACATCACGTATGGACTACTAATCAGAAAAGGTGTCAGTGATGATGACAGGTGGGAAGAGTTTGTAGGGCTCCGTTTCCGACTAGTAAAGTGGCAACCGAACCAGGGTTCTGCAAATCTTTTTGCTCAACTCTACTACCAGCAATGTGGACACGGTCTATAAGCTGCAGAGAAAATCTAAAATGAAAATTGTAGAGATGGGAATTTGACATCCGTATGCAATGCAAACAGTAAAATCTGAGACAAATCCACAGTGGATCAGCACCATAGACGTTGTGGAAACTCTGTAATGGATAGAGCCCGTGTGGGTGTAGCATAATGTATCACATCAGACAAAAAGTTAAAGAGCAGCTATGAAACACACCTTACGGAAATACATGGATAGGGAAGGACGCTCACTTGTAGATACTTGGTTACTCCAGCTTTACAACACTTATTTTTGGCGATTTATTTCTTGACAAAATTTGAAGTGAATTACATCAAAGTAGAGTAGGAAATTCTTTCCCCGTTCTCGCATGACAAATATGATTACTTAATGTAATATGAGGAGACATTAGACGTTAGACAGGGAGAGAATTTTCGCTACTTACCTGCACATTTTAGTAGTTGCATTGTAAAGTTTTAATTTGTACTCATCATTGGCTACAAGAATAAAGCTTTCCTTAGTGAAAGGAGGATACCATACTACACACTGCGGGATGGCACTCTGGTCTATACGGTCATTGCTCTGAATTATAATATGGTCTTTACTGCTGTTTGTAAGATCATACTCTACCTATAGGTAAAACGGAAAAGAAGCTTTAGATAGATCATTATGTAGATGGATAATGCCCAAAAGAAGATACACCAATTCTACTAACCAACATCCGATCCATGCCAAGTGATAGAGCCTTGGTTCATTGCTATCCAGATGTATGCCGAAAATTAAATTCTGAATAGGCTTATAGTGGCTTCGGTATCTGGAAAAGTATTCCCAAGATGCACATCCTCCACCCTTTGGTTTCATTTGTTGGAATAGTGTCACTGTGAATTCTTGATCCTAGAAGATTATGTACTGGAGTTTGTTTTCATATATTTCAATATTTCATATGAGTTTGCTTATCCTTAGAGTCTGCACATGAGGCACGTGACGGACATATGTGACTTATAGGAACACTAACGGGCGGCATGAAACTGTCATATTGCAATGTGTGGCTTTCCATAGGAGTCCGCAGTGTTATGTCTAGATACAGAAATGAGGACTAAAATGCAATTGTAACTAATATTTTTCAACAACTATAGTAAATTAAGAGACAATTTTTTAGTTTATAAACAATATTTTAAACTTTCTACTCTTTGCAATAGACCAAACAAGCAAGAACAGCCTCCAACACATCTAATATAAGAAGCGTTTTCTCCAAATTCAACACAAATTGTCACTTTTACCTAATACTGCAGTCTCCGTACTATCCAATCCCTAAATGAGAAGAGTTTGTAACAATTAGTAGAACCCCTCGGGCTGTTATCAACTACTGAAAAGGATTTCCGAGGAATCTTAGCCCATTTCTCATGACAAACGCCCTCCAAGTCAATACATTTCTTGGGTTTGTGTTGCACAACCACTTTCAGTTCTAATCACAGTTTTTCTATGGGGGCCAAAGTCAGCCAACTAAGATGACCACTTAAGTACTTCCAGGACTTCTGACGCATGTCTTGATTAACTTTGAGATATTGTTGCAATCATTGTCTTGATGAAAAAATAAATTGATGCCCAAGCTTCCTCACAGAAGTTTTCTCCTAGTATTCCTTGACACTTGATTGAATCCATCTTGCTCTCCACATGCTGCAGGTTTCCAGCACTAGAGAACACTAAGCAGCCCTAAAGCATCACAGAGCCACCACCATGCTTCACTGTAGGCAGGATGTTCTTTTCAGCAACAGAAGTAATCCAAAAGGCAGCTCAGAAGTCATCACAACCTTCACATATTTTTATTCTGTCCCCTATGAGACATCAAGAGACTGGTCCCATCAGCCAACATATTTAGAATGCAATTGGTTCTTTAGTCAAGCCAATTTCTGTTGCTGTTCGACTACCTGTTGGGCTGAGAGGCACCCTACACACTCAGATGAACCATGAGGATTTCATTTCAAATGGAGATATCAGCATAGGGTAAGCTGTGGAACAATCTGACTTGTTCTTTTCAGGCATACTTCATTCTTCCTCCTCCAGACATACCACTGATACATAGAGTTAAAAACTGAAAAATGTACTTTATCTCTACATAGAACAGAATCCCAGAAATTCTGTGGCTAATTTATATTGTTTTGAGCATATTGGAGTCAACTGAACAAACAAATGTCAGTGCCTTTTGTCACCAAATCTTGCTGCAGATCTTTTTTGCACTCTTTTGCGGTAACTCAAGGGTATTTGACAACTGCTGCCTCAGGAATAAGGTGGCAGATTCTTCATTTCTGCAACGCCCAGGTAGTTGTAGCCGGTGTTTTTTTAATGCGAGCTATCCTTTATCCTCTATAATTCTTAGTCTACAGTGGCATTTGTGCACACTTTGGAGAAACCACTTACTATATTAGTTGTGTTGAGCTTGTTCTTGTTTGATTGGTTAATTGCAAACAACAAAACATTTATACATTTTGCAAATAAAACTAATTAGCAATGGGGGTTGAATAATGTTTAATGCATCTGTAAGGCTGCATTTAGACAGCCCGATTGCAGCCGTTAAATGACCACCTATTGGCTACATGTAAGCCAGTTATATAATAACCTGGTTTAACAGACCGCCGCACTTTCATGCACACAGAACATCGCTAATACGATCATTCTGTGGAGATAAAAAATCATGTCCTTGACAGTGTATGTCCTGGATACACAGGTTTTTATCCACTCCCGGTATGTAGCCATGGTTAATCTGAGATTAGATAAAATCATTTCTGGGTTTAGCTTTTACTTCTGATGTTTTTACCACTGATTATAATTGCTCATGCAGGAGTCCATGGATCTCAGTCCGATCTCAGACCTCAATGCACGGATTGGCTGCAGGTCTCCCCGACTCGAGAGTGACAGCCTAATAGAAATACAAGAAGCTGCCATGCTCCAGTCGGTAGACAATGGGATCGAACACAAGATCAATGGACATCTGAAAAATTCCAGTAAAAATGCATGTACAAACTTGCATCAAATACAAAAATACGGATTTTTGTGTTACTCACCGTAAAATCCTTTTCTCCGAGACGCTCATTGGGGGGACACAGGACTGTGGGTGTATGCTACTGCCGCTAGGAGGCTGCACTAAGTAAACATAAAAAAGGTTAGCTCCTCCTCCGCCGTATACACCTCAGCACTGGCCGCAGGCAAACCCAGTTTAGTGGAAAAAGCAGTAGGAGGCTAAAAAATAAATCAGAGTTAACACAGATACAGTATATCCAGAAGAAAAAACTGCTGATACAGACTTACGGAGAATAGAGTTAACTCAAAACAAAGCCAGCCGGCTCTTAGGGAGGGTGCTGTGTCCCCCAATGAGCGTCTCGGAGAAAAGGATTTTACGGTGAGTAACACAAAAATCCGTATTTCTCCTTCGTCTCATTGGGGGACACAGGACTGTGGGACATCCCAAAGCAGTCCCTTGGGTGGGAAACCGACTCCACAGTGTAATTTATAATCAAGCATTGCTTATAGGTGCGCAACCGCGCCCTGAAGAATCCTTCTACCCAGACTGGCATCCGCAGAAGCCTGGGTATGGACATTATAATGCTTGGAAAAGGTATGCAGACTGGACCAGGTTGCTGCCTTACAAACCTGTTCCACCGAAGCCTGATGCCGAAGGGCCCAGGAGGCACCCACCGCTCTGGTGGAGTGAGCCTTGATCCCTGCGGGAACCACCGCGCCTCTGATGCGGTAAGCCTCCTGAATGGTTAACCGAATCCACCTAGCCAAGGTTGATCTAGAGGCGAGTCCCTTCCTGCGACCTTCAGGGAGGACAAACAGCGTGTCCGTCTGTCGAAAGGACGCCGTCCGAGATACATATCTCCTGAGTGCTCTCACCAGATCCAGCGTATGGAGAGCCTTCTCCACTCGGTGCGTCGGAGCTGGGCAAAATGAGGGCAAAACAATGTCCTCATTAATATGAAATGAGGACACGACTTTAGGCAAAAAAGGTGGTGTTGGTCTGAGCACTACCTTATCCTGATGGAAAAGCAAGTACGGAGCTCGACAAGACAGTGCAGCCAGCTCCGAAACCCGCCTTATGGATGTTATGGCTACCAAAAACACCACTTTCCAGGAAAGAAATGACAGAGAAACCTCCTGCAAAGGTTCAAAAGGAGACTCTTCAGTCCGACAGATGAGCAACTCAGGCCTTAGGAGAACTAGACATATAGGTCTACGATTGAGGTCCCAAAACCGCTTACTAAGGGAGTCCTTGTAAGTGGGAGGAACTATTATGGGACAATCCCCTCACTGAATAAAGGGTCCTGAACCTGATAGAATTTAGACTGGGGATCTTTGCCGCCTGGAGGTTATTAAAGAACCGCAAGGCTGATAATGCGTGTCGGTGCATAAGAGTACTAGGCGCTAGACCTGAATCTAGGCCCGCCTGGAGAAAAGATAGAATGTTTGGAATTGAAAAGAGAAGCGGGGAACAACCATGTTCCCTGCACCAATCAAAAAAGACCTTCCAAGTACCGTGGTAGATGCGAGCCGAAACGGGCTTTCGGGGCTAGCCATCGTCGCGGCGACCTTTTTAGAGAATCCAGCCCTGGTCAGGATCCAAGATTCAACGGCCAGGCCGTCAAACACAGGACCGCTGAGTTCTGGTGGTAAACTGGGCCCTGGGAGAGAAGGTCCACGCGCTCTGGCAGTCGCCAGGGTGCGTCGGCGAGCAATTGTACCAGCTCCGCGTACCATGAGCGACGCGGCCAATCCGGAGCGATTAATATCGCTGGAACCCCCTCTGTCCTGATCTTTCTGATCACCCTTGGAAGAAGAGCTATTGGTGGAAACAAGTATGGAAGATGAAACTGATTCCATGGTAGGACCAGAGCGTCTACTGCAAATGCCTGCGGATCCCGGTACCGGAGACGAAGTTGGGCACCTTGGCATTTATCTTGGAAGCCATCAGGTCCACATCTGGGGTTCCCCAGCGTCGGCATATCTGCTGAAAAATCTCGGGATGTAGTGACCATTCCCCTGACGCTATGCCGTGACGGCTGAGAAAATCCGCTGCCCAGTTTTCCTCGCCCGGAATGTGGACCCTGAAATCACAGAGTGATTTACCTCTGCCCAGGTCAGAATCTGTTTTACCTCGTGCATGGCCGCCCTGCTGCGGGTACCTCCCTGATGGTTTATGTATGCCACCGCCGTGGCATTGTCCGATTGTATTCTGACTGAGTGGCCCGCCAGATGCTGGTGAAACTGCCTCAGAGCCAGCCGAATAGCTCGGATCTCTAAAATATTGATCGGGAGGGTCGATTCCTGCCGAGACCAAGTTCCCTGGGCTGTGTGGTGACGAAACACTGCTCCCCATCCGAGCAGGCTGGCGTCCGTTGTGACAACCAACCAGAAATTTGGAGGAAACAAACGACCCTGTTGAAGAGTGGTGCTCTTCGTCCACCAGATAAGAGTCTGTCTGACCTGCAGGGACAGACGGCACCGAAGATTGAGGGAGTAAGGGCTCCCGTCCCATACTGCCAAGAGTGCATGTTGAAGGGGGCGAAGATGAAATTGGGCAAATGGAATAGCCTCGATTGCTGCCACCATCCTTCCTAGGACCCTCATGCAAAACCGGATGGTGTGAGGAATCGGTTGGCGAAGGATCCGTACCTCTTGACGGAGAACTAAGGCCTTGTCTTGAGGAAGAATTATCAATCCCTGAGCGGTGTCGAAATTCATCCCTAAAAAGGTGATCTTCCGAGATGGCACGGGAGATGATTTCTTCATATTCACCAGCCACCCCAGGCGAGCAAGGGTGTCTAACGTAATGCTGACACTTTCCTCGCAGATTTGAAAAGACGGACCCTTGATGAGGAGGTCGTCTAAGTAAGGCAAGATGACTATCCCCCTGGAGTGCAGAATGGACACAACAGCGGCCATGACCTTTGTAAACACCCTGGGGGCTGTGGCTAGCCCGAATGGCAAGGCTGCGAACTGAAGATGAAGTTTGCCGATGGCAAACCGAAGAAACCTCTGATGAGGAGGAAATATGGGGATGTGAAGATAGGCATCCTGAATGTCTATTGATGCTAGAAATTCCCCTTTTTCCATGGCTGCAATGACAGAACGGAGAGACTCCATTCGGAAATGTCGAATTCTGACAAACCGGTTCAGTCGCTTTAGATCCAGAATGGGCCTTACGGTACCGTCCTTTTTGGGTACAATGAACAGGTTGGAATAAAACCCCTGACCTTTTTCGACCTCCGGTACAGGTACGACAACCCCGCTGTGCCGAAGAGACTCGACCGCCCTGAATAAGGCGCGAACCCGAGATTCCTCCTTGGGAAGGCGCGAGGGAAAAAAACGATTTGAGGGAAGGCTGGTAAATTCTATTTTGTACCCCGAGGAGACTAACTCCCTGACCCACTCGTCGTGAGTAATCATAGCCAAATGGGGCGAAACCAGAGTAAGCGGCCGCCTACTCTGGATAAATTGACCGGATTTTGCCTCCAGTCATTTGTCCGAATATCATTGGGGTTTGGACCCTCTAGATCTTGGTTGTTGAGATCGCCCTCTTCCCAGAGGGTTGGTCCTGTAGGAGACCTGATGATCTCTGGCCTGATTAGGCTGACCTGAACCGCTGGAGGTAGCTGGCGCGGCCCAACCTGGGTTACGAAAGGCCCTAAAGCGAGGCTGAAGCTGTCGACGAAAAGGCTGCTTAATCTTTTGCTGAGGAAGGAAACTGCTCTTCCCTCCCGTCGCATCAGATATGAGCTGATCCAGCCTTTCGCCAAATAACCGACCACTCTGATATGGTAAGGATGTAAGCGATTTCTTTGAGATTGAGTCTGCTCGCCAGGTTCTCAGCCACAAAGATGTTCTGATGGCAATTGCATTAGCAGCAGCTAGGGCTGCGCAATTTGCCGCATCCATGGACGCATTAATTAAGAAGTCTCCTGCAAGCGCTATCTGCCATGAAGAGCTCTATTTAGAGACTCCGACCAGGATATCATGGCCTTAGCAACCCAAGTCGCTGCAAAAGAAGGAGAGAGAGCAGAACCCGATGCTTCAAACACCGAGCGGGCCAAACTCTCAATCAGACGATCCGTTGGTTCCTTGATCGAGGAACCGTTAGGAAGGGAAAGGAGCGTCTTAGACGCTAAACGCGACACAGGAGGATCAACCGCAGGAGATTCCGCCCACTTCTTAAGAAGCTCAGGAGCAAAAGGATATCCAGTATTGAGAGCCTTTTGTCCTGCGAAGCGCTTGTCCGGTTTCTCCCGGTGGCGCTGCACTAGTTCCTCAAACACAGGACGAGCCCCAAAAACCTTATGAGCTTGCCTGGCTCTTTTGAAGGACACCTTTTGACCGGAGGTCAAGGTGGACTCATCGTCTACCCCCAAGGTTTGATTGACAGCTTCAATCAAACTGTCAATTGTGTCCTGACAATTCGGTGCCTCTAAATTAAGGGACCCTTCTGAATCAGAATCCGAATACTGATCGCTTGCCAGAGGTGAGGGAGAGCGGGAGACGGAACTGAAAGATGCCGAGGCCCCGGACGGCAAAGGCGACGCAGTGTGGGTTCGCTTCCCCTGCGTCTGCCTGGTGAGAGCGCGGCCCCTGCAGGCCGGAGGTTCATGAGACGTCGCCAAGACGGGTGAACCACTGTCCCTGCTCCTATCGGGAGCTTGAAGGGACTCGATTGCTCTTGTTAATGATGCCACAGATTGAGTCAGGGACAGAGCCCATTCAGGGGGACCTGACGCACTGGGTTCCGCAATAGGAGCGGGTTCCTGAGCCCGTTCGGAGTCACAAGCTTCGCAGACCCGAGTAATCTGGGCGTGCGGAAAAGGGGACCTACAGGCAATGCATGCGGTATACAGCACCGTATGAGCTTTAGTTCTTCTGGACATACTGAGTCTATCACAGAGTCCGCAATGAACTGGATGCGACGGTCAGTGAAACGGAGTGCAGAGGGGCGCAAAAGTACTTAGTGAAGCGGAATAACCAGGCTGGAGGTAGAAGCACTTACCCCAGTCCTGTACCCACTGCGTCCTTAAACCGCGTAGCAGTGGCGTAGACAAAAAAAACGCCCGGGCTCCAAATTTTTCAAAAAAGAGCGCTCCCCTGTTAGGAAGGCGAGCTCATGTAGCCGAGCCTCAGGGGGAGGGTCGAGAGGCGCGGCCTAGCCGTCAGAGACCAGCTTCCGGCCGCGGCCTAGTCTCCGGAAAAAGCCGGGGACTAAATTTGCAGCCGCGGCCTAGCACCGGCCAAAGCCGCGGCCTAAATTTCCGGCGGTGGCCGCCCGGAAGTCGGAGGGCGGGCCCGCCAGAAGGTGACGCTGCCGGGGGCGGATCCCCGCGACTGCGGCCTACCCTCCGGCCGACGCCGGACGCTATATTTTGGGCCGCGGCCTAGTCCCCGGCAAAAGCCGGGGACTAAATTTGCAGCCGCGGCCTAGCACCGGCCGAAGCCGCGGCCTAAATTTCCGGCGGAGGCCGCCCTAATCGGAGGGCGGGCCCGCCGGAAGGTGACGCTGCCGGGGGAGGATCCCCGCGACCAACGCCGGACGCTATATTTCGGGCCGCGGCCTAGTCCCCGGCAAAGCCGGGGACTAAATTTTTGCCCGAGGCCTAACGCCGCCGAGGCCAGGCTGGCGGCGTCCACCCACTATCCCCCTGGAGTGTGGGGGGGGGAAACTCGAGCCGGGAGCCTGTACCTGGCTGGAAGCACAGTCTGCGAAACTTGCGGTGCTCCGGCCGCTCACCGCGTTACTCGCCGGGATCCACCGGCTCCAGTATCTTCCTGGCCCACTCCAGTTGCTCTCCCTCAAAAGGTGAGAAAAAATCTGCATGCCAATCTCCGCTGATGCATTTAGAGGGGGGCTTCGTAGTAAAAAGGTAGGACGGTGCAGGAACCCTAACTCCATCACCCCTACAGGGGATGAGGAGAGGGACCGTCCGCCTCCTTGCAGCACCGCAGTCTAGCATTGGTGGCGCAGTGGGGGCCGCACGGACTAACTCCTGCCTCTGTACAACCTAGGGTTTCAATACCTTAGGGTGGTCAGGGCTGAGTCCGGCATTCGTGTCCCACGTCGCGGGAGAGGATACGTGGAGGCTTCACTCCACGTGCTCGCCCGTTGATGGTTTGGGGAGATCGGACCCCTTCAAAAGGGTCCGTCGCCCCTATCTCATCTTCGTGGGAAAGGAAAAAAAAAAAAAAAAAAGGTCTGGAAAAAGAACCAGACGTGTGCCTCCATCAGACACTAAGCAAGAACTGGGTTTGCCTGCGGCCAGTGCTGAGGTGTATACGGCGGAGGAGGAGCTAACCTTTTTTATGTTTACTTAGTGTCAGCCTCCTAGCGGCAGTAGCATACACCCACAGTCCTGTGTCCCCCAATGAGACGAAGGAGAAATGCACTAAACATACATATAGAAACCTTATAAGAAAGCATGTTACATTTAGAAAAATACTGGCATTTTTTAATTTCTCTTTTCATGCAGTTTAAAGCACCACTTTTTTTTTTTAATTTTATCACTCGAGTGGTGTCACTAATCCAAGTTCCCGGCACCTAGTAGAATATTCTATCTTATTGGCTTATATGACGCACTCCACCCCCCTCACACACATTTTTTTTTTGAGGGGAATAGGTGTGCGTCTTATAATCCAAATGTAGCTAACCGGCTACGGTGGAGTGGGGTCCCAGGGTCGCTACTGCAGGAAGCTTTTGGCGGTGGCAGGAGTGGGGCGATGCTGCGGTTCCCAAGCTGGTAGGAGGAGGTGTTTGGCGTTGCGGGCACTCCATCAACATTTTGTGAAAGACAAGAGCCCCCCATGCTTTCACTGCATGCACAGATTGAGATCTCGGTACATAAATCTTATTTCCAGAGATCTCAATTGTGCATGTGCGTCCTCCAGCGGCCATTTTCCCGAAGTCCATCGCACTGAAAAGTATGGAAAGTGCAGGGGCTTCAGGCTTTCACAAAATGTCCGTGGAGCGCCAGCACTGCCTAGCACCACCTCCTACCAGCCTGGGGACCACAGCATTGTCCCACTCCTACCTCAGCCGAACACCACCTCTTACCAGCCTGGTACCCGCGGCATCGCCCCACTCCTACCTCAACCGAATATGCCTGCAGCATCTCCTGCCTCTGCCGCCACCAGCATCTCGCAGCAGCGACCCTGCCACCTGGGACCCTGCTCCACCATCGCCAACCCCGAGGTAAGCTACCGTAAAACTCAGATTATCAGACGCACCACCATTTTATTAAAATTCCTATTTTCCTCCCCAAAATTTGGGTGCGTCTTATAATCTGCAAAATATGGTACTTACCAGCCATCGTCTTCATCTGTTATAGCCGTTGCTGTTATAGCCGTTGCTCCGATTGTCTTCTGCAGGTTGTGACCTACTGGATCGCTCCAGTGTTTGCTGGGCGATCTGGAAGTCACAACTCAATGTAAGTCTATGAGCGCCAAATAAGGCCAGAACGAGTCTCTCATAGACTTACGTTGAGAGCTGGTGACTGTCACCTCTGACTTCCGGTCAGTCAGAAGCTGGGGCTCACAAGATGTTGGAGTGGGACTGGAGCAGAAGAAGGTGGATGGTAAGTATAATACTAGGGGCAAGGAACATGGATTAGTGATACCACTCCAGTACTGAAAGCTGGACGGGTGCTATAAACCACCAGATATAAAACACTATGTGAAAGAGCCCTAAATTATTTTTTTTCTCGTAGTTATATCAGTCATGTGAAACAATAGAAATGTCTTAAATGAGTTAGCTATTGTGCTATACATTACAATTGTAAAAAATGTGAATACAGGCAACATACCAGGACCAGCACAAGGGTATGTCTTGGGGCAGAACTTTCCATCTTTTGCTATTTTCTAGAAAAATGTACGGTCAAGAAAGAAAGGTTTGCTACCAATGAGCTGCGGTTTCATACAGTGAGAAAAGTGCACAGAGACTCTAATATGTTGCATATATTCACGTTTTCCCACACATTTATTAAATTATACATAATACAGGCCACTCTCTTAACTACACTTCTGAAAGGTACGGTATATAACATGTAATAGAATATAATGGCACTTTGATAAAAACTGAAACAATTCTTTCAGAAACAAAGAAATGTTCTGATTCGAAACATTGTGAATGTAACCTAAATATATATATATATATATATAATATATTATATATATATATATATATATATGGATCCTCAGATACTTACAGCTGTAGCAAGGTAATGTGAATTATGTGAGAAAGTGACATGGGTGATTGATGCTTTTGCATACTTGAACTGTTCTTTGGTTTCATCTTCTAGTGTCACAGCATCCAAGATATGTACACTTCCATCTGTAAAGCCAGCTGCCAAAAAGAAACCTGAAATTCAAGAATGTGATCCATTAAGTGTCCCACAGAGGGAATGGGAACGACCATGAAAAAGACCGAGGTAGAAAGGAAAAAAAAAATGAGAATATGATGCGTAAAGACACAGGGTCATAAACTCTGCTACCACAGAAATTATCTAATGACCCATAGACACAAAGCAACACTGGTGGACTAAAATCATTCACATCATGCACAACATTTATGTCACATCATATGGTCACCAATTTCACGACAAGTCCTATGGTAGATTGGTGTTAAACTGGAGATTAAACCGTTGGATCTTTGGATGGCAATCTGTTACATAACAGCACATCTCCAGGAACTCGCCGCTTAGCGCCACCGGCTCGGGACTATGGGATGTAGGATGTGTGATGGGTATATGGGCACGGGACTATGGGATGGAGAATGTGTGATGGGTATATGGGCACGGGTATATGGGATGGAGGATATGTATGACGGGTATATGGGATGGAGGATGTGTGATGGGTATATGGGCACGGGACTATGGGATGGAGAATGTGTGATGGGTATGTGGGCACGGGAATATGGGATGGAGGATATGTATGACGGGTTTATGGGCACTGGACTATGGGATGGAGGATGTGTGATGAGTATATGGGCACGGGACTATGGGATGGAGAATGTGTGATGGGTATGTGGGCACGGAATATGGGATGGAGGATGTGTGATGGGTATATGGGCACTAGACTATGGGATGGAGAATGTGTGATGGATATGTGGGCACGGGAATATGGGATGGAGAATGTGTGATGGGTATATGGGCATGGGACTATGGGATGGAGGATGTGTGATGGGTATATGGGCACAGGAATATGGGATGGAGTATGTGTGATGGGTATATGGGCACGGGACTATGGGAAGGAAGATGTGTGATGGGTATATGGGCACAGGAATATGGGATGGAGGATGTGTGATGGGTATATGGGCACAGGACTATGGGATGGAGAATGTGTGATAGGTATGTGGGCACAGGAGTATGGGATGGAGGATGTGTGATGGGTATATGGGCACGGGACTATGGGATGGAATATGTATGATGGGAATATGGGCACGGGACTATGGGATGGAGGATGTGTGATGAGTATATGGGCACGGAACTATGGGATGGAGGATATGTATGATGGGTATATGGGCACTGTACTATGGGATGGAGGATATGTATGATGTGTATATTGACACAGGACTATGGGATGGAGGATATGTATGATGGGTATATGGGCACTGGACTATGGGATGGAGGATAATCATTATAATTTGTTATAACTAACCACAGTTAGTTACTGTCAACTAGTCAAATATAATGATGAACCTTTTCATATGGAAACAAACTTAAAGGGGTTGTCCCACGAACAACCCTCCACACACACGGTATGTTGACCTCAACACAGTATAATCCCCAAACTGTAATCCCCACACAGCCCTCCAGACAGTATAAAGCCCCACAAATAGTGCCCCATACATTATAATGGCCCCCACATAGTGCTCCATACAGTATAGTGCCCCCCACATAGTGCTCCATACAGTATAGCGGCCTCCACATAATGATCGATATAGTATACTGGGCACCACATAGTGTTCCATACAGTATAATGAGCTCCAGATAGTGCTCTATACAATATAATAACTCCACGTAGTGCTCCATACAGTATAATCGGCCCACATAAAAAATAAATAAATACTAATCTCTTGCTTCAGTCTCTGCAGCGTATCTTCTGATCCTCTGCACTGCTCGGTACAGGGGGCGCGTTGTAATGACTTCATCCATTAGACTGCACAGAGACGTTAGATGCAGTGGGAGAATGATGGCGGAGGGAGCAGGCTAAATATACTCAGCTTGATGGCCAGATTTGCCCAGGCCAGAGTTTATCAAGTGTGATTTAGACCATTATCAGGAAGTTATAAAGAAGCCCTTGACAAGGCGGACAGAAAATGCAACCTAGCAATAAGTGGTGCACATTGCCAAACAGTAGGATTAGTGTGTCCATGAAGTTTCTCCTTAAAGTGAGCATAAACATATAAGCATGATGATGGCATAAATGATAATTTATTGATACACAATAAATAGGACAAAGAAGAAGAAGCGAGGTGCGAAACGCGCGTCGGGGTTTCTAGTGCGTCGCAGACAACGTCACAATTTGGTAAGGATGCCTAAACTTTGTATTTTGAAATTGTCCATTAGTGACTATTCACACATGTATTATTAGGAGTGGACTTTATGCTTAGTTGCCTAATATAGAGAAGATTTGGCACTTGCCATTACATATATATATATGGTTATCACTATCTGTATGGGCAATTGTTAGCATTGCGCTCCTCATCATGTTATAGGCTGATGTCACGCTGTATAGCAGATATATATATGTGATGACAATAATCTATATCAAAAGGGCAACATACTATATAACATGCGCATAGCTATATGATAACATAGATTTACCTGACAGAAAGTCCAGTGGGTCAAAACGGAATCCGTTATACGCTGTCTCCGGCTAGAGGGTGACCGGGGTCTAAGCTGACCCTAACTGGGGTCCTAACTAATCCCTCAACCTGGAGGTACTGTTAAAGGTACAGAGGTCCAGGCCACCAGCGTAAACCCTGTCTCCTATCAATCCCTGCCAACTGTATTCTAGTCCTAAGAAGGACCCTGAATACCACCAAAGGGAATGACCAGGTAACGGTTAATGAACAGAAAGACATACAAGAAAGATAAGAAATAAAGTAAATAAAGTCTTACATACAACACTCACACACAGTAGGAACACCTTAGGTCTCAGAGATAAACTATAAGCTGTAAGAGTAAAAACAACTAAGGAGCTCTAAGCTTAAGTATTCCCAGAACCGATCCAGTCTGCTAAACTATATGAATGCTTTCACCGGCATCCAACCCCCAGACTGGCAGGAATATAAAGGAAACTAATTAGAACATAATCCAAAGCAGCCGGGCAAGGCTGGACCTAGTCTTAGCAAAGAGCTAGGTAAAATTAACTCTCTCATTACCAAACACAAAGAAACAGCAGCTCAGCTGTGAGAAGTCAGAATGTGCAATCGCGACGATCTTCGTGGCGATGCACCCATGACAGCTGACTTTAAATACATTTTTTGTCTGCGGCTACTTTCACGGTCACATCATCTTCTGCTTGCTACTGTTTTTATTCTTGTATTATCCTATTGTCATTATTGCTATGAGATTTGCATGTTAGTGTTAATTTGTATATAATAAAAATTGTATTTTTTACTTACTTATAATACATGTTATTTCTCTCAATTCTTTATTTGATTGTTACTTTGGGGAGATGTAAGCCCTCAGTGGTTTCTTTGATGCATTTAATAATTATAGTGAATGTGGGATCACAAGCACTACATATCTGCCTTTTTAGCATTTATTTAGAAATATAACTAATGATTGGTCCATAATAATATTATTATTATTACTAACAATAATAAAAAAATATATATATATATACACACAACCTCAACATTGAAAATTAGGGTGTTAATGGTTGTTTGAGGAATGTTCTGCCACATTGAATACAACTGGGTGCACACATCAAAATCAACTGCTACCAGCTCCCATTGCAATAGACGTCCCAGACATGCTCATTGGGAGACAAGTCTGGAGATGCTGCAGGCAATGGTAGCACGTTTAGTTCACGCAGCCTGCTCACATGACTATATATCTATATATATTGTAGGGATCCACGCTCTTGGGTAGGCATTCGGTAGCATTCACACAGGCAATGCCGTTTGGTCCAAATATATACAGTTTTACTGCTTTAATAAAACTGCAAGGAATTAAAAAAACAAAAACAGAAATCTTCAGGGCACAAGAGGTAAATAACAGAAAATAAACAGTTCATTTAGTTCATATGTCAGTTTGGGCTCACCAGAGCAGATTACAGTCCTTTCTCCCACCTTCACCCTAAGCTCCAGAAAATTCCAGAGGCAAACAGAAATATTCAATTCCGTGTACAGTTCACACTAAATAGGCTCTAGCTTCCACATGGTTCTCTTCAGCTTCAACACACAGACTGCTCAGGTTTCCTAGCTGTCCCATGCAGTCTCCATACAGACAGACCCTAGCAGGTCACATTGTAGCTGGTCATTCACCAGCAGCACACCCCACTCTTCTTAATATCCAGCAGAGTGATACACCTAGTAAACACAAGCCCTGCAGTGCCAGGATTTAACCCAGTCCTACGCGGCTTTGCTACATAGCCCCCCTGCCCAAAACTGGGGACTGGGTACCATCTGCCAATACACAGAGCCTACAGGGTCTTAAACGCCAGAGCACGAGGCAGGCCACAGTACACAGACTCTGCTGCCTGTATATTACAAAGACACTCACTGCCTATAACCTGTATTCAGTCTAGTACTATAAGCATATATAAAGAACACACACAACTCTTGCACAAGTACCACACTGCTCTGCAGACACACAGCCTCACACACAGCTCTGCTACACATGCACTGATACTGATCTGTGCTTAGCACACTACATCCTCCTCTCTAGCCAGTGCAATAAAAGCAAATTCACCATTTACATCATGTGACCTTGTTACCATAGCTGATTCCTGGCAGCATACTGAACTACTGAATGCTACAGCTTTAGCTCATAAGTACCAGAACCAGGGAAAATCTCGACCAATAATAATAGCATGCAACTAGTCCTTGACCACTTCCAGTTTGTGGGGCACAAAACCACAGTCTGTGCGTATGTTGACCTGGTCCATGTGATAGTTCTTGGCATTGTAAGGTGGCTGCTAAACACATCATGGATGGGAGAAACGTATCACAGAGGTGTAAGTCCTCTGTGATGTAAACCTGGAGTAATGCTCTAATACACATAGTACTAAAAGGGGTGAATTGGCCATGACAGGGCCATGTTTGATGTGAGCAGCCGAGGAGTTGGGCAGCACAGCTGCTCACCTTATCTTCGCTCCTGGGTGTGGTTCACATTTGTAAAATGCGGTCGGTTTGTCTCATGTCTCTATGTGGAGGTGTGCACACCTCCAGGATTGTGTGCCTTTACTAAAGGCCTTAGAAATTGAACTATAAACCAAGCAGGCAAAGTTTTATGTTTCATATTATGCCAGAGAAAGGCTGTATTTAAGTTTTCCTGTGGTGCGGTTTATGAGGAATTAGATAAACCAGTCAGTCTTTTATATAGTAATGGTTCCTGTGATACCTCATCCCGATTCTGAGTCTGAGTAGCATTGTTACAGTGTCTACACAGCTATAACTTACCCCCAACCACTTTAGCATATGGGGCCCTTACCAGAGTCAACAAAATCACCAAGTCACGAAGTTCCGTCACTCGGACACTGTTCACAGTCACCTGCCATGCCTGAGGCCCCTTGCCTGAATGAGGAACAGCACTCAAGGCAGGGTAGGCAAAGAAGGAGTTTCCCTGGACAATGCTGCAGTCCATTGGTTCTGGGATTTGGTCGACACCATCCCTCCGTACCGAGGTGCTATGTGAAGCTCGCTCCTGACATTGCGGAACCCGGTTCTCCTCCACACAAATCTATTACACAGATGGCTGCCAGTTCTCAGGGCTCCCTTCACCTTCCGGCTGTACAGCTCATCCGTGCTTTCAGACTGTGCTTGCAATGATGCGGCTGCCTTTACCCAGGACATTCAATCTTGAGGCTAGGTGCCCACGTTGCGTTTTTTAAGCGTTTCCGCCGCGATTTTCCGCTGCGGAAGCGCTTATAAAAACGCTAACAAAACGCATCCCATGCAATCCTATGGGATTCTGCAGTTGCTGTGCACATGCTGCAGATTCTTCCGCTGCGGTATCGCATAGCGGAAAAATCCACAGCATGTTCATTAATTTTGCGGAATCGCGGCGATTCCGCCGCCATAGGATTGCATTGAAACGCTCACTTTACGAATGTGGCTATGCCCACCATGCGTAAAGTGAGCGCTTCATGTGCAGATGGTACCCAGGGTCTGGAGGAGAGGAGACTCCAGAGATCGGGGGCTGCCAGGAGGTGAGTATATCCACAATTTTTATTTTTTTTTATTATTTTTAACATTCTTCAACCTGCTTTTCAAAGCGATGCTTGTGTTTTTCGGAAAAACGCATACAAATTCTGTATGAGTTTTACCCGTGGCAGGGAGTTGCGGAAATGCTCCAGACAACGTGGGCACATAGCCTTAGACTTCAATCACCTGTGCTCTTTGGGACTTCTCGCCTGCATCCAAAACACCAATTGTAGGGATCCATGCTATTAGGTAGGCATTGGGTAGCGTTCACACAGACAATGCGGTTTGGTCCAAACGTGCAGTTTTATTGCTTTATAAAACTCCAAGGAATTAAAAAAACAAAAACAGCCACTTCTGAGCACAAAAGTATAATAGCAGATAAACAGTTCTTTTAGCAGGGCAGATATATTTCAGTGCGGACTCAGCAGAACAGATTACAGTCCTTTCGTTTCGGGGATGCTCAGTTTTAAAAAACGGAATCCGTCGCAGGAATCCATCTTGTGACAGATCCTGTGCCCATAGGCTTCCATTATAACCTACGACGGATGGCACTGGATCCGTCGTTGTATGTCTTTTCGACGTACAAAAAAAGTTCCTCTGTCCAATGTTTCCAGCCGACAGACAAAGATTTTTCGACGGACGGACGAAACGTATGGCCATCCGTCACAATCCGTCGCTAATACAAGTCTATGAGAAAAAAAACGGATCCTGCAGCATCAATTGCAGGATCTGTTTTTTTTTCACAAAACGACGGATTGTAACTGAAGGGAAAAAACTGATGTGTGAAAGAGGCCTTAGTTGACCCATGCAGCCTCCATTCAGAGAAAGACCGTAGCACGTCTCGCTCTCAGCTACAGCTCACATTTTGGCTGGTCATTCACCAGCAGCACACTCCACTCTGCTCTACATCCAACAGAATGACACACCTACTGAACGCAAGCCCTGGTTCTTAGTCAAAGCCATCCAGGTGCATGCAATTAAGACCTGCGGCGCTAGAATTTAACCCAATCCTATGTGGCTTTGCAGATAGATAGATAGGTAGATAGATAGATCACCTGAAGGGTCATATGCAAGGCAATGTAAGGATTTATCCTTTCCAAAAATCCGGCTGATGAAGCTTTTATGATCTTTGTAATCCCAAACCTTCAAGATTCCATTATAACTTCCAACAGCAATCTGCGTCTTGTTTGGATGACAGGCGAGTGCGTGAACAGCGTCAGTGGGTTCTTGTAACTCCTTCTTCAGCATTGTACCATCAGTAAACACATGCAGAACCATACCATCTGATGTGGATACTATGAAATTACTGAGACAAAAAGGAGAGATTAACTTATTATTCTGTTCACTCATTTTCATAAAAAAGGTGATATACTTCACAATTACCTATAACGGAGAGTTCTTCTTTACTTTGATAATGTTCTAATCAATACAACCAATGGCACATAGTACTGATTGCAAGTTTCAAAGAAAAATACTGCATTACTGAAACTTCAATGTTTCTCTTTAGGAACAAAGTAGTTGGGTGTAGATCGTTAATATTGGTATTGCAAGTCTGCAATATTTGTTATCAAGTACACAATAAGTGTAAGGAATGTGACATCTATTAAAAATTAAATCTTTGTAACATTTTTTTTTTAACTAACGACCATTTTAATTGCAAACTCATTAGTGATGATCCAAGTGCGGAGACCCCACTAATTGCTTCAAACCCTCCTCCCACCACCTCCTGAGAGGTGCACAGGTCAGGAGACAAGAACAAAAAGAGGAGAATGGATACAATAGAATTCATTTTCTACAAAGCCTATGCTTTATAATGAATCTGTGCCACACTCAGTGTGAATTCTCAGACAGGAGCTATTTTCTCCTGTCACCTGAGCTGCACCCTTCTCAGGGTGCTTTTGAGCAACTGGCTGAGTGTTAAAACCAGATCAACACTGATCTTCTAGTAATTAAAATGGTAGGTATATTGCAATTTTTTGGAAAAAGTTTTAGCTGTTCTGTAATGATGTCACAGTGTAACCCTAGCTTATCCAATGTCATGAAAGCAGCCTATATTCAACCTTACAGTTTCTTAAGAAAGTCTAATGCAATAGTCTAATGTCCACCAATGCAATATTGCGGCTCATGCACACAGCTGTAATATGGCTCTGTGCAATCTCTGAGTAGAAGTATAAGGCCGGCGTCACACTGTGCGGCTGCATGTATTTCTATGCAGCCGCACACTCGGGTTCGAGAGCGGGCGGCCGTGCCGGGTGTTGATGCGAGAAAGTCGTGCGACTTACTCGCATCACACTCGCCAGTGTGACGCCGGCCTAAGAGGCAACATTGAACAGCCAAATGCAGTTTTTTTTCTGTTGAAAATTAAAGAAAAATCTAATTGAAAAAAATAATTGTGGTGCGTTTGGTTATATTACAGAGATATTGTATGAGGGCACAAATGGTATGGAGATGTTGAAGACTGTGTACCACAGTAAGGCTCTGTGCACACTGCTCTACATGAAGAAGAAAGCCTGCCCGGAGCTTGTGATAATACAGCATATTATAGTTATGCCGTGCACCTGTGTCTTAGGACAGATTCTCGTCATCTGCCAGAAAAAAATATACATTCTATACACATTTAACAAAAAAAACAATTATTCACCTAATAGCAAACTGGTCTCCCTTGATAGAACAATCTTCAGGGTATCTGGTCTTCTCACTTGCTGCCATAGGGGAACATTTTGAGAAGGACATGGAATGTATAGGTGTCAGATTAAGGTGGCTGTACCAATTTACAAGCTGCAGTTGTTGGTCGTAGAATTTCACATGTCCTCGAGTATCACCAGTGACAAAATACCTGGAGAAAGTAGTGGAGAAACATGGAAGGTACAACTTCTGGTACTACACAAAAACCCTGAAAATGTTAATTTATATAATGCAATACCAAAAGACTGTACATTAAAATATATTTTACCCGACATCAAAAGGTGCAAAATTATCAGACATTTTGATAATGCGATCATAATAGAAAAGTATATAAAACACACAAAAGATAGAAAAAAAATATGGGGTTTTAAGGATTTCCTAGAATCAACAATTGGCACCTATCCACAAGATGTGTCAGATCACTGTGGGCTCCAGCAATCACAGGAATGGGGGATCCGTGCTCCTTATTAGGATTTAGACTAATTAATAAGAATAATGAACCTACAGATTGTAAACAGAGAGGCAGTAGACATGGTGAACCAGCATGGGATATTAGGTAGGCTAGGCCATCAAAGTATGATCAGTGGGCCATCAAAGTATGATCCAACCCCGGGTCTCCCACCCATTAGAAGAATGTGGAATGCCGTAGCCTCTTTGTATATCCAGACTTCTATACATACTGTATGTGGTAGGGTCTGGCACTGAAGCTTAGGCACTCATGTGAATGGGTTGAGTGGAGCTGAGCTGCAATGCCAACCATAAATCACATACTAAACAAGATCATTACCCCCCTTCCTGACCAACGATATTTTTAGGCTTCCTTTGTTTCTTCACAGCACATGGGGCTTTGTTTTTATATTCTTTTTTGTTACGATATCTCTTTTTCACTTTTTTCCTTCAAAGCACATGCGGCTTAATTTTTACGTAATATTTGTATTCCTTTTTTAGCGGCTATTGCTTTTTCACTTTTTTTTTTTTTTACAACCACAAGGAACCGATAAATTTAGATTGTTGCTACTCTCCATAAAATCTTTTTCTCGCATTTTTCATCGAAGAGACAGAAAAATATTTTAAATTGTGCTCGCTTTTCTGTAGAAATTATTTTTGTATACTGGACATATTTTTTTTCAGTGGGACAGCTACAAACTATGCTTTTTTCCTACTTTATTTTTGATATTTTAATGTGTTTATTTTATACACTGTGCCACAGAAAACCTTTGAGTGGGAAACAAATGGGAATTTTCACATATCAATACAATTTTTTTTTGTGGGGTTCCCTTGTAACAAGGGCTGGAATATAAGCCCCAGATACAAGGGAATTTCATATAATCCAAAAATGAGATATTCAAAGCACTAATAAAATAATATCACTTTATTAACATCTGAACAACATGATTACACACAAAATATATCCAAGAATGATGTCACAAAAAGAATGTATGTAATGATATATTTATTTATTAATAAAAACAATGAATAAAAGATGATAATATTTAAAATGCATATATTATGATAGATAAAAAAATTGCAAGGGGCATGGAGTGACAGGCAGGTCAGAATTGATAAAAAAAAATATATAAAAATCATAAAATAACAATCAATAAAGTATACATCAAAATGGCTGCATTTATAGCCAGAAAATGAAAAATAATAAAATGTGCATAAAAAGTAATTGATAAATAAATAAGTGTACAAATCAATAATGCTTAAATGCCCATACTAAATCACTATAGTGCACATAATATAGTAGCCTAGTGGATGGTTATAACCAAAAATGAAGTGCATTAGTGAAGATATACACTGCTCAAAAAATAAAGGGAAAACTTAACACATCCTAGATCTGAATGAATGAAATATTCTCATTGAATACTTTGTTCTGTACAAAGTTGAATGTGCTGACAACAAAATCACACAAAAATCATCAATGGAAATCAAATTTATTAACCTATGGAGGCCTGGATTTGGAGTCACCCACAAAATTAAAGTGGAATGTAATGTCCTTAAAACAAGTCAAAATGATGCTCAGTAGTGTGTGTGGCTTCCATGTGCCTGTATGACCTCCCTACAACGCCTGGGCATGCTCCTGATGAGGCGCCGGATGGTCTCCTGAGGGATCTCATCCCAGACCTAGACTAAAGCATCCGCCAACTCCTGGACAGTCTGTGGTGCAACGTGACGTTGGTGGATGGAGTGAGACATGATGTCCCAGATGTGATCAATCAGATTCAGGTCTGGGGAACGGGCAGCCCAGTCCATAGCTTCAATGCCTTCATCTTGCAGGAACTGCTGACACACTCCAGCCACATGAGGTCTGGCATTGTCCTGCATTAGGAGGAACCCAGGGCCAACCGC
Organism: Oophaga sylvatica; assembly: GCA_033576555.1. Lineage (NCBI taxonomy): Eukaryota > Metazoa > Chordata > Amphibia > Anura > Dendrobatidae > Oophaga > Oophaga sylvatica. Next base: position 813,319,987 of record JARQOD010000001.1, read on the forward strand.
ACCAGCATATGGTTTCACAACGGGTCTGAGGATCTCATCTCGGTACCTAATGGCAGTCAGGCTACCTCTGGCAAGCACAAGTAGATCTGTGCGGCCATCGAAAGAAATGCCACCCCACACCATTACTGAACCACTGCCAAACTGGTCATGCTGAAGGATGTTGCAGGCAGCAGATCGCTCTCCACGGCGTCTCCAGACTCTGTCACGTCTGTCACATGTGCTCAGTGGGAACCTGCTTTCATCTGTGAAGAGCACAGGACACCAGTGGCGAATTTGCCATCCTGGTGTTCTTTGGCAAATGCCAAGTGTCCTGCACGGTGTTGGGCTGTGAGCACAACCCCCATCTGTGGACGTCGGGCACTCAGACCATCCTTATGGAGTCGGTCTCTAACCGTTTGTGCAGACACATGCACATTTGTGTCCTGCTGGAGGTCATTTTGCAGGGCTCTGACAGTGCTCCTCCTGTTCCTCCTTGCATAAAGGCGGAGGTAACGGTCCTGCTGCTGGGTTGTTGCCCTCAGACGGCCCCTTCAATGTCTCCTGGTGTACTGGCCAGTCTCCTGGTAGCGCCTCCAGCCTCTAGAAACGACGCTGACAGACACAGCAAACCTTGTTGCCACAGCTCGCATTGATGCGCCATCCTGGATAAGCTACACTACCTGAGCCACTTGTGTGGGTTGTAGAGTCCATCTCATGCTACCACGAGTGTGAAAGCACAACCAACATTCAAAAGTGACCAAAACATCAGCCAGAAAGCATTGGTGCTGAGATGTAGTCTGTGGTCCCCACCTGCAGAACCACTCCTTCATTGAGTGAATCTGGATAATTGCCAATAATTTCCATCTGTTGTCTATTCCATTTGCACAACAGCATGTGAAATTGATTGTCAATCAGTGTTGCTTCCTAAGTGGACAGTTTGATTTCACAGAAGTTTGATTTACTTGGAGATATTTTCTGTTGCTTAAGTGTTCCCTTTATTTTTTTGAGCAGTGTATATAGAAATGTATACCAACTGGTCTCACACTCCACTGCCCCTCACACAAAGCAATCCAAGGGAATTTCAGCCTTCAGGCTGCATGGCAGAGCTGTCTGGGTCTCCTAGGACCTGGAAGCTCCTGTTAAACCCTACACCCAGTAATCACATGTTCATAGGGTCGGGAGGAGGAAGCAGGGTAAGTTCTTCCTAATCTGTATACACAAGGGCTAGTTCAGCACTGTGTATACAGAGATAGAGAAATACGGATTTTTGTGTTACCGTAAAATCCTTTTCTCCGAGACGCTCATTGGGGGACACAAGACTGTGGGTGTATGCTACTGCCGCTAGGAGGCTGACACTAAGTAAACATAAAAAGGTTAGCTCCTCCGCCGTATACACCTCAGCACTGGCCGCAGGCAAACCCAGTTTAGTGCAAAAAGCAGTAGGAGGCTAAAGAGTAAATTAGTGTTAACACAGGTACAATATATCCAGAAGTAAATCTACTGACATAGACCCAAAAAAATAGAATTAACTCAAAAAACAAAGCCATCCGGCTATTAGGGAGGGTGCTGTGTCCCCCAATGAGCGTCTCGGAGAAAAGGATTTTACGGTGAGTAACACAAAAATCCGTATTTCTCCTTCGTCTCATTGGGGGACACAAGACTGTGGGACGTCCCAAAGCAGTCCCTTGGGTGGGGAACCGACTCCACAGTGTAATTTATAACCAAGCATTGCTTATAGGTGCGCTACCGCGCCCTGAAGAATCCTTCTACCCAGACTTGCATCCGCTGAAGCCTGAGTATGGACATATAATGTTTGGAAAAGGTATGCAGACTGGACCAGGTTGCCGCCTTACAAACCTGTTCCGCCGAAGCCTGATGCCGAAGAGCCCTGGAGGCACCCACTGCTCTGGTGGAGTGAGCCCTGATTCCTGCGGGAACCACCGCGCCTCTGATGCGGTAGGCCTCCGAATGGTTAACCGTATCCACCTAGCCAAAGTTGACCTAGAGGCAGCGAGTCCCTTCCTGCGACCCTCGGGAAGGATAAACAGCGTGTCCGTCTGCCGAAGGACGCCGTCCGAGATACATATCTCCTGAGTGCTCTCACCAGATCTAGCGTATGGAGAGCCTTCTCCACCCGGTGCGTTGGAGCTGGGCAAAATGAGGGCAGAACAATGTCCTCATTGATATGAAATGAGGACACGACCTTAGGCAAAAAAGGTGGTGTTGGCCTGAGCACTACCTTATCATGATGAAAAAGTAAGTACGGAGCTCGACAAGATAGTGCTGCCAGCTCCGAAACCCGCCTTATGGATGTTATGGCACCAAAAACACCACTTTCCAGGAAAGGTATGTCAGGGAAACCTCCTGAAGAGGCTCAAATGGAGATTCCTGCAGAACTCCCAGAACCAGATTGAGATCCCAAACGTCTAAGGGAGCCCTGTAGGGGGCACTATATGGACAACCCCTTGAATAAAGGTCTTAACCTGTAAATTGGACGCGATTTTTCGCTGAAAAAGAACCGACAAGGCTGATATCTGTCGTCTAAGAGTACTTGGCGCTAGACCTGAATCTAGGCCCGCTTGGAGAAATGACAGAATGTTGGGAATTGAAAACAGAAGTGGGGAACAACCATGTTCCCTGCACCATGTAAAAAAGACCTTCCAAGTACTGTGGTAGATACGAGCCGAGGCGGGTTTTCGGGCGCTAGCCATTGTAGCGGCGACCTTTTTAGAGAATCCAGCCCTGGTCAGGATCCAAGATTCAACGGCCAGGCCGTCAAACACAGGACTGCTGAGTTCTGGTGGTAAACTGGGCCCAGGGAGAGAAGGTCCGCGCGTTCTGGCAGACGCCAGGGTGCTTCGGCGAGCAACTGTACCAGCTCTGCATACCATGAGCGACGCGGCCAATCCGGAGCGATTAATATCGCTGGGACCCCCTCTAACCTGATCTTTCTGATCACCCTTGGGAGCAGAGCTATCGGTGGAAACAAGTATGGAAGATGAAACTGATTCCACGGTAGAACCAGGGCGTCTACTGCAATTGCCTGCGGATCCCGGTACCGGGAGACGAAGTTGGGCACCTTGGCGTTTATCCTGGAAGCCATCAGATCCACATCTGGGGTTCCCCAGCGTAGGCATATCTGCTGAAAGATCTCGGGATGTAGCGACCATTCCCCTGACGCTATACCCTGACGGCTGAGGAAATCCGCTGCCCAGTTTTCCTCGCCCGGAATGTGGACCGCCGATATCACAGAGTGATTTCTTTCTGCCCAGGTCAGAATATGTTTTACCTCGTGCATGGCCGCCCTGCTGCGGGTATCTCCCTGATGATTTATGTATGCCACCGCCGTGGCATTGTCCGATTGTATTCGGACTGGGCGGCCAGCCAGATGATGGTGAAAATGCCTCAGAGCCAGCCGAACAGCTCGAATCTCTAAAATATTGATCGGGAGGGTCGATTCCTGCCGAGACCAAGCTCCCTGGGCTGTGTGGTGACGAAACACTGCTCCCCATCCGAGCAGGCTGGCGTCCGTTGTGACTATCAGCCAGTGGTTTGGAGGAAAATACCGCCCCTGTTGAAGAGTGGTGCTCTTTGTCCACCACGTAAGTGTCTGTCTGACCTGCAGGGACAGACGGCACCGAAGATTGAGCGAGTAAGGGCTCCCGTCCCATACTGCCAAGAGTGCATGCTGAAGGGAGCGGAGATGAAACTGGGCAAATGGAATGGCCTCGATTGCTGCCACCATCCTTCCTAGGACCCTCATGCAAAACCGGATGGTGTGAGGAATCGGTTGGCGAAGGATCCGTACCTCTTGACGGAGAACTAGGGCCTTGTCCCGAGGAAGGATTATCAACCCTTGAGCGGTGTCGAAAATCATCTCTAAGAAGGTGATCTTCCGAGATGGCACGGGAGATGATTTCCTCATATTCACCAGCCACCCCAGGCGAGCAAGGGTGTCTAGCGTAATGCTGACACTTTCCTCGCAGGCTTGAAAAGACGGACCCTTGATGAGGAGATCGTCTAAGTAAGGCAAGATGACTATCCCCCGGGAGTGAAGAATGGACACAACAGCAGCCATAACCTTTGTGAACACCCTGGGGGCTGTGGCTAACCCGAAGGGCAAGGCTGCGAACTGAAAGTGAAGTTTGCCGATGGCAAACCGAAGAAACCTTTGATGAGGGGGAAATATGGGGATGTGAAGATAGGCATCCTGGATTTCTATTGACGCTAGAAATTCCCCTTTTTCCATGGCTGCAATGACCGAGCGGAGAGACTCCATTCGGAAATGTCGAATTCTGACAAACCAGTTCAGGCGCTTTAGATCCAGAATGGGCCTTACGGTACCATCCTTCTTGGGTACTATGAACAGGTTGGAATAAAACCCTTGACCTCTTTCGACCTCTGGTACAGGAACAATGACCCCGCTGCGCCGAAGAGATTCGACCACCTTGAATAAGGCGTGAACCCGGGATTCTTCTTTGGGAAGACGCGAGGGGAAAAAAACGATTTGAAGGAAGGCTGAAAAACTCTATTTTGTACCCCGAGGAGACTAACTCCCTGACCCACTCGTCGTGAGTAACCAATAGCCAAGTGGGGCGAAACCAGAGTAAGCGGCCGCCTACTCTGGATAAATTGACCGGATTCTGCCTCCAGTCATTTGTCCGAATATCTTTGGGGCCTAGACCCTCTAGATCTTGGCTGTTGAGATCGCATTCTTCCCAAAGGGTTGGTCTTGTAGGAGACCTGACGATCTCTGGCCTGATTAGGTCGACCTGAGCCGCTAGAGCTGGCTGTCGCGGCCCAACCTGGGTTGCGAAAGGCCCTAAACCGAGGCTGAAGCTGTCGGTGAAAGGGCTGTTTAATTTTCTGCTGAGGCAGGAAACTGCTTTTCCCTCCTGTCGCATCAGATATGAGCTGATCCAGCTTCTCACCAAATAACCGACCGCTCTGATACGGTAAAGACGTAAGCGATTTTTTTGAGGTTGAGTCCGCTCGCCAAGTTCTCAACCACAAGGATCTCCTGATAGCAATCGCATTAGCTGCAGCTAGTGCTGCGCAATTTGCCGCATCCATGGAAGCATTAATTAAAAAGTCTCCTGCAAGAGCTATCTGATTAGATATCTCAATTACCTCAGCGGCACCTCTACACCGTGGAGAGCTCTATTTAGAGACTCCAACCAGGATATCATGGCCTTAGCAACCCAAGTCGCTGCAAAGGAAGGAGAGAGAGACGAACAAGATGCCTCAAACACCGAGCGAGCCAGGCTTTCAATCAGACGATCCGTTGGGTCCTTAATCGAGGAAACGTTGGGAAGGGAGAGGAGCGTCTTAGACGCCAAACGCGACACAGGAGGGTCGACCACAGGAGATTCCGCCCACTTCTTAAGAAGCTCAGGAGCAAAAGGATATCTGGTATTGAGGGCCCTTTGTCCTGCAAAGCGCTTGTCCGGTTTTTCCCGGTGGCGCTGCACTAGTTCCTCAAACTCAGGATGAGCACCAAAGACCTTATGAGTCTGTCTGGCTCTTTTGAAGGACACCTTATGACCAGAGGCCAAGGTGGATTCATCGTCTACTCCCAGGGATTGATTGACAGCTTCAATTAGACTGTCAATTGTCTCCTGACAATTCGGGGCCTCTAGATTGAGGGACCCCTCAGAATCAGAATCCGAACCCTGATCACTCGCCTCCAAAGGTGAGGGAGAGCGAGAAACGGAACTGATAGATGCCGATGCCCTGGACGGCATAGGCGACGCAGTGTGGGTTCGCTTCCCCTGCGTCTGCCTGGTGAGAGTGCGGCCCCTGCAGGCTGGAGGTTCCTGAGACACGGCCAAGACGGGTGAACCACTGTCCCTGCTCCTATCGGGAGCTTGAAGGGACTCGATTGCTCTTGTTAATGACGCCACAGAATGAGACAGAGACAGGGCCCATTCCGGGGGACCTGACGCACTGGGCTCAGCTATAGGTGAGGGCTCCTGAGCACGTTCGGAGCCGCAAGCTTCGCAGACCCGATTAACCTGGGCATGCGGAAAAGGGGACCTACAGGCAATGCATGCGGTATACAGCACCGTGTGAGTTTTGGCCCTTCTGGACATACTGGATCTGTCACAGAGTCTTTCCTGCCGCACTGATTTAGATGTGGCGGTACGGAGGTGCGGTGGAGCGGAGCGCAGAGGAGCGCAGCGAAGCGGAGCAACCAGGCTGGAGGTAGTAGCACTTACCCCAGTCCTGTATCCCCAGACGTCTTTAGCAGTGTATAGTGGCACAAAAAAAGACGACAGAGGCTCCAGCTTTCAAAAAAGGCGCTCCTAATATAGCCCAGCCTCAGGGGGAGGGGTCAAGGGGCGCGGCCTAGCGCCGGCCGAAGTCGGGGACACAATTTTCGGCCGCGGCCTAGTCTCCGACCGAAGCCGGGGACTAAATTTCCGGCCGCGGCCTAGCGCCTAAATTTTTGGCGGTGGCCGCCTGAGGATCGGGGGCGGGCCCGCCGGAAGTTGTCGCCGCCGGAGGCGGAGCTTGAGACCGCGGCCTACCATCCGGCCTAAGCCTGGCGCTAGGTTACTGGCCGCGGCCTGGTCTCCGGCCGAAGCCGGGGACTAAATTTCTACCTGAGGCCTAGCGCCGGCCGAAGCCGGGGCTAAATTTTCGGCGGTGGCCGCCCAGGAAACAGAGGGGCGGACCGCCGGAAGATGATGCACCCTAGGGGGGCGGGGCTCAAGCCGGAGACTCGCCTGTCCTGGCTGAAGCAGCTGAATCCTTCTCAGACGCCGGCTCTCAGCTTCCACGCTCCAGGAATCGCACCTTAAAAGGTGGGTTATTCTTCCTCCTGCCATGTCTTCCGCCCCCGGATGCAAAGAATTCCTTTAGAGGGGGGCTTGCAGGAAAAAAGAGGACGGTGCAGGCACCCTAACTCCATCACCCCTTCAGGGGATGAGGAGAGGGACCGTCCGCCTCCTTGCAGCACCGCAGTCTAGCATTGGTGGTGCAGTGGGGGCCGCACGGACTATCTCCTGCCTCTGTACAGCCTAGGGTTTCATTACTCTAGGGTGGTCAGGGCTGAGTCCGGCATTCATGTCCCACGTTGCGGGAAAGGATACGTGGAGGCGACACTCCACGTGCTCGCCCGTTGATGGTTTGGGGAGATCGGACCCCTTCAAAAGGATCCGTCGCCCCTATCTCAACTTCGTGGGAAAGAGAAAAAAAAAAAATGGTCTGGAAGAAACAGACGTGTGCCTCCATGAGACACTAAGCATAAACTGGGTTTGCCTGCGGCCAGTGCTGAGGTGTATACGGCGGAGGAGGAGCTAACCTTTTTATGTTTACTTAGTGTCAGCCTCCTAGCGGCAGTAGCATACACCCCACAGTCTTGTGTCCCCCAATGAGACGTTTAACTTTTATCGAGAAATCTAGCTGTGTCTAATAGTTGGATTCCCTTCCCCACAACTACACGATCTTGTGAAAGCTGCTTAGATCGCATTGTTGTTTTAGAACGTCAATGCAGAGATAAGAGTGGACTGCCTGTATATTTATAGTTTATGGGCAGTCGTGAAGTAGTTAATGTCGCTTTGCCTGGATAAACAAAAATGGCCCTTGCATTCTAAGGCTATGTGCACACGTTGCGGAATTGCCATGGAAATTTCCGCGGCAATTCCGCACCTCCCTGCCGCGGGAAATCCACATATTATAGGTATGCGTATTTCCGCTAAAAACTAGTGTTTTGCAAGCGGAATTAGCTTGCAGAATGCTAGCGTTTTACAAGCGATCTGACAGGTTGGTCAAGTGTTTGACTCGTGTGACCAACTTTTTACTATTGATGCCGCCTATGTCGCATCAATAGTAAAAAGATCTAATGTAAAAATAATAAAAAAATAATAAATAATGATATTCTCACCTTCCGGCGGCCCCTGCAGCTTTCCCGCCTTCAGCGACACTCCCGGCAAGTTCCGTTCCCAAGAGTCCTTTGCGACAATCATCCCGATGACGTAGCATCTCGCGAGACCGCTACGTCATCTGGGTGATCTCGCAAAGCATCACTGGGAACGCGATTGGCGGGAGCGTCGCTGAAGGCGGGAAAGCTGCGTGGGACGCCGGAAGGTGAGAATATCATTATTTTTTATTTTAATTATTGTTTTTACATGGATATGGTACCCAGGGCCTGGAGGAGAGTCTCCTCTCCTCCAGACCCTGGGTACCATCCGCACATGAACCGCTTACTTTCTGCATGGTGGGCACAGCCACATGCGGAAAGTAATTGGTTCAATGCATTCCTATGGCGGCGGAATCGCCGCGGTTCCGCAAAAAAGAATGAGCATGCTGCAGATTCTCCCGCGATGCGATTCCGCCACGGAAAAACCCGCAGCATGTGCACAGCATTGCGGAATCTCATAGGCCTTAATGAGTTGCATTGTGTAAGCGGTTTTGCCGCGGTTTCGCGGCGTTTCCGCCGCGAAAAACCGCGGCAAAACCGCTAAGAAACCGCAACGTGTGCACATAGCCTAAAGGTCTGCAAGTGACATGGTCCTTTCATTCTGTTTATCAGTGAAGGTCCTGAGGCCTGGGCATCAAAATCATGCACTGATGGATCAATGATCAATAGAAAAATCCAGAAATATTCATGAATATAAACTATGCTACTATCACTATGTGGTCTTCCATTTCTAATCATGTTAAAATTCCATATTGTATTGCAATTTTGTATTACATACTAATGACAGATTATCAGACAGTCTGGAATATTAAAAATTCTCTCTAGTTTTAGCTTACAGACTGCAAAATATTTTTAATTATAATTACTCTGCAGAAGCTGAACGGAAAGAGCTGAACGTCAGTGCGTCTGTTTTGGTGACTGAATGTCGGCAGTTACTAGAGTGTGTTAGTAAATTAATTCATTACCTGTCATGGGTAGTGAGCACAGTAATGGCATCTTTCTGCAGATGCATCAACTTTAAAGCTTTCTTATTATGTGGCTTTATGGGAGACTTTGTTCTGATCAATGGGGGATTGGTGGTCTCCCAGACAACCAGTTTCCCTGCAGATGTAGCTGTCAAAGATCTTACATTGCGGAAATCAAAAACCGATTGGCTGAAAGCTCCCACGGCTTTGTTAAAAGTCTGCAAAAAAAAAAAAGGATTTTAATGTTAAAATAAAGTTGCCAGTGTGAGCGAACATAGCAGGTTAACTGCTTGGGGAGGAAGCAGTGAATGGTGGGGAGATGCAGAAGCGGATCATGACAACGTAGAATAGCTTAGAACAGACAATAAAAAGGAATTACAGGAAAAAGCAGTCAGAAAGTGTTCACAATTCACTGTAATGCCAGTCAAGCTTCAAGCATCTTCAAGCATCTTCTCTAAAGCCCCATGTATATACAGATAGGTTATGGGCACTGCTAATAGAGCTGCTTATTTTCCAGAACTCCTAATGGAAAGCAACACTATTCTACTAAGCTGGAGGGAAAACTACATAGCCGCAGACCACCTTTTCTTCTGCTTTACTGAACTGATGCACATTAAGGGTCCACATATTGGGCACAACAGTTAGTTAGCACAGACAAACACCAGGGGGCGATACAATACAAGCCATTCTCTCGTCAGTCTTGATGAGGGTGGCGTTTTGGAGCAGAGGTTCCGGATTCAATAGGTTCATGCGTCTTAATGAATCAGGCAATAGTGCCATACACCGCTGTGTGCGCCTCGCCACAAATCTTACTCTAGCCCCTGCTGAAGAAAGATTTGTGGTCCCGACCCAGCTCTGACGACTTAGGCTACTTTCACACATCAGTTTTTTTGTGTCAGGCATAATCCGTTGAATACCTGATAGGACGGATCCGGCGCTGAAATGAAAAAACTGATGCAACGGATCAGTTTTTTTGCTGGATCCGATCTGAACTTTTGAACCCGGAAAAAGAAGTTTTGCAGCCGGAAAATGCAGGTACGCATGTGCCGACCGAGTAGTAGTAGTAGTAGGTAGTAGTAGTAGTAGTAGTAGTAGTAGTGTAGTCCTTGATTTCCAGAATCCGGATCAGACTTTTGAAGGATTGCACAAAAGACTGGTCCGGTTCCATTGACTTCTATTATTTCCGGACGCCTGATGCGCCGCTTCAGGCGCTATCAGGCGGCTCCTGAAAAGAAAAAAAAAACGTTGCAGTGACCGTTTTGTCCGGCCGCCGGAATGTACATTTCCGCCAAAAACGGATGCAACGCAACGACATCAGGCACGATCCGGCGCTAATGAAAGTCAATTACAAAAAAACGCATCCGGTACAGGATCCGTTTTTTTAAAAACACGCCGGATCGCGCATGACGTCAAAAAACTCATGTGTGAAAGTAGCCTAAGTCTGAGCTGGGGCGAGAATGGCGTGAACATGTTGAAAGTCACATTTTTCTTTTTTTAACACAAACTCGTAATTGCGCAACAAATACGACTTTTCAAAGCGGTTTTCAAAATAAATCTGGGGGAAAAGCTTAGATGAATCTAGGATTCCCAAATAGATACATATAAGTATAATGTGTTTGTTGTTTTATTTTGGTTTTTTTTTCTCAGTAGAAACAAAATAGACAATATTTACCAGACGTGTCAAATTCAAGAAATTTTGACATGCCTGATGCAATTTTAACATATAAGGGAATGCGCCCTTATCCCTCTGGACTGAAAAGGACAGGATGATATATTCACCACGAACTGCACACTGTGCCCATACACTTTTAATAGATTTCACAAGACTGCTTGATAGGCAACAGATATTCCTCCCGATATCCCCCATAACGATGCATGCTCAATTGAGCCGGGCATCCATGAGTTCTGAATGGGGAGGGAGGAGTAGCGGCTGTCAGAGGCCAGGGCCGGATGCTTATCTTCTGTCACCAATAAATCAGGGGTCAATCCTTCTTTACCACAGCATCATCTTTCAAGGGGTCATGAGGCCCCCTATACACATACAGCTACGGCAAAAAATAAGAGACCACTGCAAAATTTTCAGTTTGATTTTTCTCTTTATAGGTATAATTTTGAGTAAAATGTAAATTGCTCTTTTATTCTATAATCTACTGACAACATGTCTCCGAATTTCCAAGCAATAAATTTTGGATTTATTTTTAGAAAATGAGAAATGGTCAAAATAACAAAAAAATGAAGTGCTTGCAGACCTCAAATAATGCTAAGAAAACAAGTTCATAATCATTTAGAAACAATAATACTAATGTATTAACTCAGAAAGAGTTCAGAAATCAATATTTTGTGGAATAACCATGATTTTTAATCTCAGCTTTCATGCGTCTTGGCATGCTTTCCACCAGTCTTTCACACTGCTTTTGGGTGACCTTATGCCACTCCTGGTACAAAAATTTAAGCAGTTCGTTTGATGGCTTGTGACTATCCATCTTCCTCTTGATTACATTCCAGAGGTTTTCAATGGGGTTCAGGTCTGGAGATTGGGCTGGCCATAACAGGGATTTGATTTGGTGGTCCTTCATCCACACATTGATTGACCTAGCTGTGTGGCATGGCGCAATGTTCTGAAAAACCAATCCTCAGAGTTTGGGAACATTGCCTGAGCAGAAGGAATCAACTGTTTGTTTTTCCAGGATAACCTTGTATGCGGCTTGATTCATATGTCCTTTGCAAAGATTAACCTGCCCAATTCCAGCCTTGCTGAAGCATCCCCAGATCATCACCGATCCTCCACCAAATTTAACAGTGGGTGCAAGACACTATGGCTTGTACGCCTCTCCAGGTCTCCGTCTAACCATTAGACGACCAGGTGTTGGGCAAAGCTGAAAATTAGACTCATCAGAGAAGATTACCTTACTCCAGTCCTCTATGGTCCAATCCTTATGGTCTTTGGCAAACTTCAGCCTGTCTCTCCTTTGCTTCTCATTGATGAAAGGCTTTTTTCTAGCTTTACATGACTTGAACCCTGCCTCTAGGTGACTGTTACGAAATGTTCTTGCCGTGCACTTCACCCCAGCTGCCATATGCCATTCCTTTTGTAGGTCACTTGATGTCATCCTGCGGTAGTTGATTGACATCCGAAGAAGATGACGATCATCCCGATCAGTGGAGAGTCATTTTTGCCCTCTGCCGGTCTGTAGCTTTGTTGTTCCCAAAGTCTGCTGCTTGACCTTGTTGTAATGGACTGCCATCTTAGAAATTTTAAGGATGGAGGGAACATAACGCTCACTGTATCCCTCTGCTAGTAAAGCCAGAATTGAGCCCTTCTTTTCCTCACTCAAGACTTTTCTTTTCAACTCCTTTGGCATGGTTAAAAGTTATTTTTTCATTCCTTTTACTTTTGGGATATTACTAGCACTTGTTTTGCCATCCAGCTTGTCCTATTGCAAGAGGATTGTGAACACCACAGCAGTGTTTTTATACTTTCCTTCGTTAAATAAGATTTGGTTCAGGTGATCACCTAATAGAAGCACATTAAGTAGAATGAGGTGTACTCTGGCTGGAATTCAACTGACACTGGAATGGAATGGCTGTCAGACATATAGAGAAGCTGATTTTTATAAAACTGTGCAGTGGTCTCTTAATTTTTGCCAGAGCTGTAAAGTCAGACAGTCCTGCCAAAATCAGCATGTTTGGCCGACTCCGTCTTTGCTCTAATGTGTAAAGGTACATTTAAAGGGAATCTGTCACCAGATTTTTGCTACCCAATCTGAGAGCAGCGTGATATTGGGGCATAAACCCTGATTTCAGCCATGTATCCCTTACTAGGGTGAATGCCGAGATAGATTTTGGTGAAATAACTGTTTTTTGTGCAGCAGATCTACCAGTTCTCTAAATACTGAGCTCGATTTAACCCTGCCCACACTACTGATTGGCAGCTTTCTTTGTATCCTGTTCATAGGCAGAAAGCGGCCAATCAGTGGTAGGGTGGGTTTATACAGAGCTCATGAATGTGGAGGACTACATGGCTGTGATAATCCTCTGCTGATACAACAGTGATGTTATGAAAACTGCAGCAAGTAGCTCAGTAAGTGACACATTTGTGGAATCAATGTCTCAGATTAAGTGGCAAACACTTTGTGACAGTTTATCTGTTTCATTAGGTACCTGAAAGTATCAGCTTTAGAGGAACTGAACCCCACATCACTTGAACAGGGACTTCAATTAACCATTAAATATTTAAAGAAAATCAACTCACCTGGTCATTCAGTGGAGGAGCAACATACTCCAGGTTACAATTATCCTGTTAAGAAAAGAAAACTGGACAGATCATATTAAATTGTTCCTTTTACATAGAACAAATTAATTACAGTGATCAGCAATTAATCACAACTAGAACAAAGGATACAAGATACAGCTGATTGTAGTAACCTAAAGCATTAAAATTTTTAGATGCCTTTTGAAAACAGCAATCTCATTGGTTGTTACAGGCATCTCCACTTTCATGTGTCTGTCAGCCCATGTATGGCGGCTTCAGGGTCTGTAGACCCCAAACTATATCATTGCTGAGTTATGGTAAAATTGGACTTTACTGTAACTCATGTCAGACCGATATGCTTTCCTATGAAGCAAAAAGTAACCAAGAGTTTTCCCCATACCAAGGCTGAGTATCCCATTATTTTACTAGGACTTCGGGGTGACCAAATGTTACCATAAAGCCCTAGGCTAAGTGATCGTGCAGACATACTGGACACATAAGATCTTACTTACCCAGGAATAAAATATGACTTGTGTGTCACTGTTTGAGATCAGCTGCGTCTCATCTTCGGGATTAAATATAATGTATTTCTGAAAAGAAGAAAATAGTTTAAAGATTGTAAAGATCCATTTTTTAAATAGTTCTAATTTTCGGGGAAAAAAAACAGACTTTTTCCATTACAAAGTGTTGACCACAGTAATAAAAGGGTTCAAGAGCCAAGATTGGAGTGTACTCTGATCCAGGTCACAGTCAGGGGGCTGCTGTAGGAACAGGAGCAATGCCTCTCACCAGGGTCATCGTCAGCACTCGGGCAAGTACCGGGGCCCTGAACATGGGAGGGGGGAGCCCACTCGCTGTCGGGGCCCGGGACGCTCCCCCAGCAGCTGTGCTTTGCAGGGCTGCTGACGCTGTTTGAGTCATCACTTCAACAGACATGACCGCGTGCAGTGCACTGTGCGGCTGTGTCTGCTAGTAATGACATGGCCGGGCTGACACACAAGCAAAATTAAAGGCGCAGTGCCGGCTCGGCCGCATCATTACTAGCAGACACAGCCACACAGTGCACTGCGCGCGCCCATGTTTGTTTAAGTGACAGCAATCAAGCAGCGCGCCCTGCACAGCAGCCACATGCCAGAGGAGCTGGACGGGAGACAAGCGGGAGCAAGGGAGCGAGACTTGTTTCCTGCTTCCCCATATTAAAAAATATTTCAAATTTGTCTTTATGTCTGTGTATGTGCATGTATGATGTGTACATCAGTGTGTATGACTGTGTATATATTTATGTCTATTTCTATGTGTTTTGTGAATTTGTCTTCAAATATGTATGTGTACGTATCTGTATATGTTTGTTTAGGTGCATGTCTGCATACTGTATGTGTGCCTATCTGCGTACCATGTGTACAGTGCCTACAAGTAGTATTCAACCCTCTGCAGATTTAGCTGGTTGACACATGCGGAATTAACTTGGCATTGTGACATTTGTACTGTAGATCAGCCTGGAAGTGGGAAATGCACTGCAGCAAAAAAATTTTTTTACATTTTTTTTTTTTAAAAACGTTAAAAGTTAATTCAGAGTGTCATTTATTATTCAACCCCTCAAACCACAAGACTTCTGTTTGGTCCCCTAAAGTTTTAAGAAGTAGTTCAGGCACCAAGAATAATGAGCTTCACATGTGTGGATTAATGATCTCTTTTGCCAGCCTTTTCTGACTATTTAAGACCCTCCCCAAACTTGTGAACAGCACTCATACATGGTCAACATGGGAAAGACAAAGGAGCATTCCAAGTCCATCAGAGACAAGATCGTGGAGGGTCACAAAGCTGGCAAGGGGTACAAAACCCTTTCCAAGGAGTTGGGCCTACCTGTCTCCACTGTTGGGAGCATCATCCGTAAGTGGAAGGCTTATGGAACTACTGTTAGCCTTCCACGGCCTGGACAGTCTTTGAAAGTTTCCTCCCGTGCCGAGGCCAGGCTTGTCCGAAGAGTCAAGGCTAACCCAAGGACAACAAGGAAGGAGCTCCGGGAAGATCTCATGGCAGTGGGGACATTGGTTTCAGTCAATACCATAAGTAACGTACTCCACCGCAATGGTCTCTGTTCCAGACGAGCCTGTAAGGTACCTTTACTTTCAAAGCGTCATGTCAAGGCTCGTCTACAGTTTGCTCATGATCACTTGGAGGACTCTGAGACAGACTGGTTCAAGGTTCTATGGTCTGATGAGACCAAGATCGAGATCTTTGGTGCCAACCACACACGTGACGTTTGGAGACTGGATGGCACTGCATACGACCCCAAGAATACCATCCCTACAGTCAAGCATGGTGGTGGCAGCATCATGCTGTGGGGCTGTTTCTCAGCCAAGGGGCCTGGCCATCTGGTCCGCATCCATGGGAGGATGGATAGCACGGCCTACCTGGAGATTTTGGCCAAGAACCTCCGCTCCTCCATCAAGGATCTTAAGATGGGTCGTAATTTCATCTTCCAACAAGACAACGACCCAAAGCACACAGCCAAGAAAACCAAGGCCTGGTTCAAGAGGGAAAAAGTCAAGGTGTTGGAGTGGCCTAGTCAGTCTCCTGACCTTAACCCAATTGAAAACTTGTGGAAGGAGCTCAAGATTAAAGTCCACATGAGACACCCAAAGAACCTAGATAACTTGGAGAAGATCTGCATGGAGGAGTGGGCCAAGATAACTCCACAGACCTGTGCCGGCCTGATCAGGTCTTATAAAAGACGATTATTAGCTGTAATTGCAAACAAGGGTTATTCCACGAAATATTAAACATAGGGGTTGTATAATAATTGACCCACACTTTTATGTTTAAAATTTATTAAAATTCAACTGAGCAACATAACTTTTTGGTTTGTAAGATTTATGCTTCTGTTAATAAATCCTATGTCTGCACACCGTGTATACATGTCTGTGTACTGTGCGTGTGTGGATGTCTGCGTACTGTGCGTGTGCGGATGTCTGCGTACTGTGGGTGCGCACGTCTGTGTACTGTGGGTGTGCACGTCTAAGTACTGTGGCTGCGCACATCTAAGTACTGTGGCTGTGCACGTCTGCGTACTGTGGCTGCGCACGTCTGCGTACTGTGGCTGCGCACGTCTGTGTACTGTGTGTGTGCACGTCTGCATACTGTGCGTGTGCGCATGTCTGCGTACTGTGCGTATGCGCATGTCTGCGTACTGTGCGTGCGCATGTCTGCGTACTGTGCGTATGTCTGCGTACTGTGCGTGTGCGCATGTCTGCGTACTGTGCGTGTGTGCATGTCTGCGTGTGTGCATGTCTGTGTACTGTTTGTGCACATGTCTGCGTACTGTGCGTGTGCGCATGTCTGCGTGTGTGCATGTCTGGGTACTGTGCATGTGTGCATGTCTGCGTACTGTGCGTGTGTGCATGTCTGCGTACTGTGCGTGTGTGCATGTCTGCGTACTGTGCGTGTGTGCATGTCTGCGTACTGTGCGTGTGTGCATGTCTGCGTACTGTGCGTGTGTGCATGTCTGCGTACTGTGCGTGTGCATGTCTGCGTACTGTGAGTGTGCATGTCTGCGTACTATGTGTGTGCATGTCTGCGTACTGTGCGTGTGCATGTCTGCGTACTGTGCGTGTGCATGTCTGCGTACTGTGCATGTCTGCGTACTGAGCGTGTGCATGTCTACGTACTGTGTGTGTTGCGCATGTCTGCGTACTGTGCGTGTGCATGTCTGCGTACTGAGCGTGTGCATGTCTGAATACTGTGCATGTCTGCATACTGTGAGTGTGCATGTCTGCGTACTGTGCATGTGCATGTCTGCGTACTGTGCGTGTGTGCATGTCTGCGTACTGTGCATGCCTGCGTACTGAGCGTGTGCATGTCTACGTACTGTGTGTGTGCATGTCTGCGTACTGTGCGTGTGCATGTCTGCATACTGTGCGTGTGCATGTCTGCGTACTGTGCGTGTGCATGTCTGTGTACTGTGCATGTCTGCGTACTGTGCGTGTGCATGTCTACGTACTGTGTGTGTGCATGTCTGCGTACTGTGTGTGTGCCCACTGAGACTCTTTCGCTCGGGGCCCACGAAAACCTGGAGCTGGCCCTGCCTCTCACTGCTCTCTACTATAGCAATGCCAAAAAACGTCACTGTAGACTTCAGATTCTGCACCGCTCTGCCAAAAGACAATGGTCGGTCATTAAAAATAAAATGCAATATCAGGTGTAAATCTTACCTGAAGGCCAAACTGTGCGTTCAGCTCGGCTGTACAAATGGGAGTTTCAGAACCTGTTGTCCAATCCCATATACAGACTTTCTAAGAATGAAAAAGCAGAATGAGCAGAAGAATGTATGAATGGAAGATGGCTTACCAACACCACAACAAAATAAGGAATAGCTACCTGAACAGTACCCCCTCCGATAGTTGCCAAGTACTTGGCGTTCTGCGACATAGCTATGGCAAATACTCCCTGATGAGGATGACTTAAAATATGGTGTGAACAGGAATTCTGGAAATGAATACAATTTATATTTTGTATTAGAAATGTGGAAAAAGTAAATAAACATGAACTTTTAATATCACTAAATTGTAAAATAGCATCAGTATACCCGTAGAATAAACTAAATGTGTTATATTGTAAACTAATACAGAAATATTATACAAAACAAAAAATTAAATTTGGGCACTCTGTATGAAAGGCATGTAAATATGAAACATATGAATTATGAATAACAATACCCGCGCTAGATAATAAGAAAAAATAAAGATACTTAGCACATAATTTGGCCAATTCAAAGAAAGGGCCCCGCACCAATGACAAGGCGATCTACGGTTTTGCTGGGAAACTATCTAGTATGAACACATCTTAATGCTAAAGTCTGAATTTATGGGGTAGGTAGGATCCTGCTGCAATTAAAACCACCACAGCTGCAGGGTGGAGTGCTCGGTTAGAGGACTCAACTGCTGGGCATGCATGAATTGGCGAAAGGGTTTTTGGGGGATTTCATCTAATCTTCCTTAGAAAATTCTTCCAGTTCTGGGGAGGTTCCCAGGGTCGTCTTGCATGCAGGTTATTTTGAGGTCTAGCCACACATTTTCAATGATGTTCCAATCAGGAGACGGAGGGCCATTGTAAAACCCTTTACTTGCGGATTTATGAAGTAGTCTAATTGGGATTTTGATGAGAGTTTTTGGATCATTATCCATTTGTAGAAGCCATCCTCTTTTCTACTTCCTTTTTTACAGATGGTGTTATGATTGCATCAAGAATTTGTCGAAATTTAATTGAAAACCATTCTTACATCTACTGGTGAAAAGTTCCCCGTGCTATTGGCTGCAACACAACCCCAAAGCGCGTGATCCACCCCCTCATGCGTAATGGTTTTGCGAGATGTTCTTTTCCCCGAAATTCTGTGTGCTTCTTTCTCCACACATTTCCTTCAATCATTGTGGCCAAAGATTTCTCTTTTCGTCATTGGCCACAGGACTGGGTTCCAAAATGCATCAGGCTTGTTTAATCTTCTTTTGCATACTTCGATACTGAATTTATGGTGAGGACGCAGGGAGGCTTTCTTCTGATGACTCTTCCATGAAGGCCATATTTGTGCAGGTTATCTGAACAGTACACAATAACCCGTAACCCCCAGAGTCTGCAATCTTTCTGAAGGTTCTTTTGCAGTCAAGCGGGGATTCTGATTTGCCTCTCTAGCAATCCAACTCTCCACGTAATTTGCTTG
>JARQOD010000001.1:813338919-813505373 GCA_033576555.1 Oophaga sylvatica
CGGAAATCAAAAACCGATTGGCTGAAAGCTCCCACGGCTTTGTTAAAAGTCTGCAAAAAAAAAAAGGATTTTAATGTTAAAATAAAGTTGCCAGTGTGAGCGAACATAGCAGGTTAACTGCTTGGGGAGGAAGCAGTGAATGGTGGGGAGATGCAGAAGCGGATCATGACAACGTAGAATAGCTTAGAACAGACAATAAAAAGGAATTACAGGAAAAAGCAGTCAGAAAGTGTTCACAATTCACTGTAATGCCAGTCAAGCTTCAAGCATCTTCAAGCATCTTCTCTAAAGCCCCATGTATATACAGATAGGTTATGGCACTGCTAATAGAGCTGCTTATTTTCCAGAACTCCTAATGGAAAGCAACACTATTCTACTAAGCTGGAGGGAAAACTACATAGCCGCAGACCACCTTTTCTTCTGCTTTACTGAACTGATGCACATTAAGGTCCACATATTGGGCACAACAGTTAGTTAGCACAGACAAACACCAGGGGGCGATACAATACAAGCCATTCTCTCGTCAGTCTTGATGAGGGTGGCGTTTTGGAGCAGAGGTTCCGGATTCAATAGGTTCATGCGTCTTAATGAATCAGGCAATAGTGCCATACACCGCTGTGTGCGCCTCGCCACAAATCTTACTCTAGCCCCTGCTGAAGAAAGATTTGTGGTCCCGACCCAGCTCTGACGACTTAGGCTACTTTCACACATCAGTTTTTTTGTGTCAGGCATAATCCGTTGAATACCTGATAGGACGGATCCGGCGCTGAAATGAAAAAACTGATGCAACGGATCAGTTTTTTTGCTGGATCCGATCTGAACTTTTGAACCCGGAAAAAGAAGTTTTGCAGCCGGAAAATGCAGGTACGCATGTGCCGACCGAGTAGTAGTAGTAGTAGTAGAGTAGTAGTAGTAGTAGTAGAGTAGTAGTAGTAGTAGTAGTAGTAGTCCTTGATTTCCAGAATCCGGATCAGACTTTTGAAGGATTGCACAAAAGACTGGTCCGGTTCCATTGACTTCTATTATTTCCGGACGCCTGATGCGCCGCTTCAGGCGCTATCAGGCGGCTCCTAGAAAGAAAAAAAAACGTTGCAGTGACCGTTTTGTCCGGCCGCCGGAATGTACATTTCCGCCAAAAACGGATGCAACGCAACGACATCAGGCACGATCCGGCGCTAATGAAAGTCAATTACAAAAAAACGCATCCGGTACAGGATCCGTTTTTTTAAAACACGCCGGATCGCGCATGACGTCAAAAAACTCATGTGTGAAAGTAGCCTAAGTCTGAGCTGGGGCGAGAATGGCGTGAACATGTTGAAAGTCACATTTTTCTTTTTTTAACACAAACTCGTAATTGCGCAACAAATACGACTTTTCAAAGCGGTTTTCAAAATAAATCTGGGGAAAAGCTTAGATGAATCTAGGATTCCCAAATAGATACATATAAGTATAATGTGTTTGTTGTTTTATTTTGGTTTTTTTTTCTCAGTAGAAACAAAATAGACAATATTTACCAGACGTGTCAAATTCAAGAAATTTTGACATGCCTGATGCAATTTTAACATAAGGGAATGCGCCCTTATCCCTCTGGACTGAAAAGGACAGGATGATATATTCACCACGAACTGCACACTGTGCCCATACACTTTAATAGATTTCACAAGACTGCTTGATAGGCAACAGATATTCCTCCCGATATCCCCCATAACGATGCATGCTCAATTGAGCCGGGCATCCATGAGTTCTGAATGGGGAGGGAGGAGTAGCGGCTGTCAGAGGCCAGGGCCGGATGCTTATCTTCTGTCACCAATAAATCAGGGGTCAATCCTTCTTTACCACAGCATCATCTTTCAAGGGGTCATGAGGCCCCCTATACACATACAGCTACGGCAAAAAATAAGAGACCACTGCAAAATTTTCAGTTTGATTTTTCTCTTTATAGGTATAATTTTGAGTAAAATGTAAATTGCTCTTTTATTCTATAATCTACTGACAACATGTCTCCGAATTTCCAAGCAATAAATTTTGGATTTATTTTTAGAAAATGAGAAATGGTCAAAATAACAAAAAAATGAAGTGCTTGCAGACCTCAAATAATGCTAAGAAAACAAGTTCATAATCATTTAGAAACAATAATACTAATGTATTAACTCAGAAAGAGTTCAGAAATCAATATTTTGTGGAATAACCATGATTTTTAATCTCAGCTTTCATGCGTCTTGGCATGCTTTCCACCAGTCTTTCACACTGCTTTTGGGTGACCTTATGCCACTCCTGGTACAAAAATTTAAGCAGTTCGTTTGATGGCTTGTGACTATCCATCTTCCTCTTGATTACATTCCAGAGGTTTTCAATGGGGTTCAGGTCTGGAGATTGGGCTGGCCATAACAGGGATTTGATGTGGTGGTCCTTCATCCACACATTGATTGACCTAGCTGTGTGGCATGGCGCAATGTTCTGAAAAACCAATCCTCAGAGTTTGGGAACATTGCCTGAGCAGAAGGAATCAACTGTTTGTTTTTCCAGGATAACCTTGTATGCGGCTTGATTCATATGTCCTTTGCAAAGATTAACCTGCCCAATTCCAGCCTTGCTGAAGCATCCCCAGATCATCACCGATCCTCCACCAAATTTAACAGTGGGTGCAAGACACTATGGCTTGTACGCCTCTCCAGGTCTCCGTCTAACCATTAGACGACCAGGTGTTGGGCAAAGCTGAAAATTAGACTCATCAGAGAAGATTACCTTACTCCAGTCCTCTATGGTCCAATCCTTATGGTCTTTGGCAAACTTCAGCCTGTCTCTCCTTTGCTTCTCATTGATGAAAGGCTTTTTTCTAGCTTTACATGACTTGAACCCTGCCTCTAGGTGACTGTTACGAAATGTTCTTGCCGTGCACTTCACCCCAGCTGCCATATGCCATTCCTTTTGTAGGTCACTTGATGTCATCCTGCGGTAGTTGATTGACATCCGAAGAAGATGACGATCATCCCGATCAGTGGAGAGTCATTTTTGCCCTCTGCCGGTCTGTAGCTTTGTTGTTCCCAAAGTCTGCTGCTTGACCTTGTTGTAATGGACTGCCATCTTAGAAATTTTAAGGATGGAGGGAACATAACGCTCACTGTATCCCTCTGCTAGTAAAGCCAGAATTGAGCCCTTCTTTTCCTCACTCAAGACTTTTCTTTTCAACTCCTTTGGCATGGTTAAAAGTTATTTTTTCATTCCTTTTACTTTTGGGATATTACTAGCACTTGTTTTGCCATCCAGCTTGTCCTATTGCAAGAGGATTGTGAACACCACAGCAGTGTTTTTATACTTTCCTTCGTTAAATAAGATTTGGTTCAGGTGATCACCTAATAGAAGCACATTAAGTAGAATGAGGTGTACTCTGGCTGGAATTCAACTGACACTGGAATGGAATGGCTGTCAGACATATAGAGAAGCTGATTTTTATAAAACTGTGCAGTGGTCTCTTAATTTTTGCCAGAGCTGTAAAGTCAGACAGTCCTGCCAAAATCAGCATGTTTGGCCGACTCCGTCTTTGCTCTAATGTGTAAAGGTACATTTAAAGGGAATCTGTCACCAGATTTTTGCTACCCAATCTGAGAGCAGCGTGATATTGGGGCATAAACCCTGATTTCAGCCATGTATCCCTTACTAGGGTGAATGCCGAGATAGATTTTGGTGAAATAACTGTTTTTTGTGCAGCAGATCTACCAGTTCTCTAAATACTGAGCTCGATTTAACCCTGCCCACACTACTGATTGGCAGCTTTCTTTGTATCCTGTTCATAGGCAGAAAGCGGCCAATCAGTGGTAGGGTGGGTTTATACAGAGCTCATGAATGTGGAGGACTACATGGCTGTGATAATCCTCTGCTGATACAACAGTGATGTTATGAAAACTGCAGCAAGTAGCTCAGTAAGTGACACATTTGTGGAATCAATGTCTCAGATTAAGTGGCAAACACTTTGTGACAGTTTATCTGTTTCATTAGGTACCTGAAAGTATCAGCTTTAGAGGAACTGAACCCCACATCACTTGAACAGGGACTTCAATTAACCATTAAATATTTAAAGAAAATCAACTCACCTGGTCATTCAGTGGAGGAGCAACATACTCCAGGTTACAATTATCCTGTTAAGAAAAGAAAACTGGACAGATCATATTAAATTGTTCCTTTTACATAGAACAAATTAATTACAGTGATCAGCAATTAATCACAACTAGAACAAAGGATACAAGATACAGCTGATTGTAGTAACCTAAAGCATTAAAATTTTTTAGATGCCTTTTGAAAACAGCAATCTCATTGGTTGTTACAGGCATCTCCACTTTCATGTGTCTGTCAGCCCATGTATGGCGGCTTCAGGGTCTGTAGACCCCAAACTATATCATTGCTGAGTTATGGTAAAATTGGACTTTACTGTAACTCATGTCAGACCGATATGCTTTCCTATGAAGCAAAAAGTAACCAAGAGTTTTCCCCATACCAAGGCTGAGTATCCCATTATTTTACTAGGACTTCGGGGTGACCAAATGTTACCATAAAGCCCTAGGCTAAGTGATCGTGCAGACATACTGGACACATAAGATCTTACTTACCCAGGAATAAAATATGACTTGTGTGTCACTGTTTGAGATCAGCTGCGTCTCATCTTCGGGATTAAATATAATGTATTTCTGAAAAGAAAGAAAATAGTTTAAAGATTGTAAAGATCCATTTTTTAAATAGTTCTAATTTTCGGGGAAAAAAAACAGACTTTTTCCATTACAAAGTGTTGACCACAGTAATAAAAGGGTTCAAGAGCCAAGATTGGAGTGTACTCTGATCCAGGTCACAGTCAGGGGGCTGCTGTAGGAACAGGAGCAATGCCTCTCACCAGGGTCATCGTCAGCACTCGGGCAAGTACCGGGGCCCTGGACATGGGAGGGGGGAGCCCACTCGCTGTCGGGGCCCGGGACGCTCCCCCAGCAGCTGTGCTTTGCAGGGCTGCTGACGCTGTTTGAGTCATCACTTCAACAGACATGACCGCGTGCAGTGCACTGTGCGGCTGTGTCTGCTAGTAATGACATGGCCGGGCTGACACACAAGCAAAATTAAAGGCGCAGTGCCGGCTCGGCCGCATCATTACTAGCAGACACAGCCACACAGTGCACTGCGCGCGCCCATGTTTGTTTAAGTGACAGCAATCAAGCAGCGCGCCCTGCACAGCAGCCACATGCCAGAGGAGCTGGACGGGAGACAAGCCGGGAGCAAGGGAGCGAGACTTGTTTCCTGCTTCCCCATATTAAAAAATATTTCAAATTTGTCTTTATGTCTGTGTATGTGCATGTATGATGTGTACATCAGTGTGTATGACTGTGTATATATTTATGTCTATTTCTATGTGTTTTGTGAATTTGTCTTCAAATATGTATGTGTACGTATCTGTATATGTTTGTTTAGGTGCATGTCTGCATACTGTATGTGTGCCTATCTGCGTACCATGTGTACAGTGCCTACAAGTAGTATTCAACCCTCTGCAGATTTAGCTGGTTGACACATGCGGAATTAACTTGGCATTGTGACATTTGTACTGTAGATCAGCCTGGAAGTGGGAAATGCACTGCAGCAAAAAAATTTTTTTACATTTTTTTTTTTTAAAAACGTTAAAAGTTAATTCAGAGTGTCATTTATTATTCAACCCCTCAAACCACAAGACTTCTGTTTGGTCCCCCTAAAGTTTTAAGAAGTAGTTCAGGCACCAAGAATAATGAGCTTCACATGTGTGGATTAATGATCTCTTTTGCCAGCCTTTTCTGACTATTTAAGACCCTCCCCAAACTTGTGAACAGCACCTACATCTGGTCAACATGGGAAAGACAAAGGAGCATTCCAAGTCCATCAGAGACAAGATCGTGGAGGGTCACAAAGCTGGCAAGGGGTACAAAACCCTTTCCAAGGAGTTGGGCCTACCTGTCTCCACTGTTGGGAGCATCATCCGTAAGTGGAAGGCTTATGGAACTACTGTTAGCCTTCCACGGCCTGGACAGTCTTTGAAAGTTTCCTCCCGTGCCGAGGCCAGGCTTGTCCGAAGAGTCAAGGCTAACCCAAGGACAACAAGGAAGGAGCTCCGGGAAGATCTCATGGCAGTGGGGACATTGGTTTCAGTCAATACCATAAGTAACGTACTCCACCGCAATGGTCTCTGTTCCAGACGAGCCTGTAAGGTACCTTTACTTTCAAAGCGTCATGTCAAGGCTCGTCTACAGTTTGCTCATGATCACTTGGAGGACTCTGAGACAGACTGGTTCAAGGTTCTATGGTCTGATGAGACCAAGATCGAGATCTTTGGTGCCAACCACACACGTGACGTTTGGAGACTGGATGGCACTGCATACGACCCCAAGAATACCATCCCTACAGTCAAGCATGGTGGTGGCAGCATCATGCTGTGGGGCTGTTTCTCAGCCAAGGGGCCTGGCCATCTGGTCCGCATCCATGGGAGGATGGATAGCACGGCCTACCTGGAGATTTTGGCCAAGAACCTCCGCTCCTCCATCAAGGATCTTAAGATGGGTCGTAATTTCATCTTCCAACAAGACAACGACCCAAAGCACACAGCCAAGAAAACCAAGGCCTGGTTCAAGAGGGAAAAAGTCAAGGTGTTGGAGTGGCCTAGTCAGTCTCCTGACCTTAACCCAATTGAAAACTTGTGGAAGGAGCTCAAGATTAAAGTCCACATGAGACACCCAAAGAACCTAGATAACTTGGAGAAGATCTGCATGGAGGAGTGGGCCAAGATAACTCCACAGACCTGTGCCGGCCTGATCAGGTCTTATAAAAGACGATTATTAGCTGTAATTGCAAACAAGGGTTATTCCACGAAATATTAAACATAGGGGTTGTATAATAATTGACCCACACTTTTATGTTTAAAATTTATTAAAATTCAACTGAGCAACATAACTTTTTGGTTTGTAAGATTTATGCTTCTGTTAATAAATCCTATGTCTGCACACTGTGTATACATGTCTGTGTACTGTGCGTGTGTGGATGTCTGCGTACTGTGCGTGTGCGGATGTCTGCGTACTGTGGGTGCGCACGTCTGTGTACTGTGGGTGTGCACGTCTAAGTACTGTGGCTGCGCACATCTAAGTACTGTGGCTGTGCACGTCTGCGTACTGTGGCTGCGCATGTCTGCGTACTGTGGCTGCGCACGTCTGCGTACTGTGGCTGCGCACGTCTGCGTACTGTGGCTGCGCACGTCTGTGTACTGTGTGTGTGCACGTCTGCGTACTGTGCGTGTGCGCATGTCTGCGTACTGTGCGTATGCGCATGTCTGCGTACTGTGCGTGCGCATGTCTGCGTACTGTGCGTATGTCTGCGTACTGTGCGTGTGCGCATGTCTGCGTACTGTGCGTGTGTGCATGTCTGCGTGTGTGCATGTCTGTGTACTGTTTGTGCACATGTCTGCGTACTGTGCGTGTGCGCATGTCTGCGTGTGTGCATGTCTGGGTACTGTGCATGTGTGCATGTCTGCGTACTGTGCGTGTGTGCATGTCTGCGTACTGTGCGTGTGTGCATGTCTGCGTACTGTGCGTGTGTGCATGTCTGCGTACTGTGCGTGTGTGCATGTCTGCGTACTGTGCGTGTGTGCATGTCTGCGTACTGTGCGTGTGCATGTCTGCGTACTGTGAGTGTGCATGTCTGCGTACTATGTGTGTGCATGTCTGCGTACTGTGCGTGTGCATGTCTGCGTACTGTGCGTGTGCATGTCTGCGTACTGTGCATGTCTGCGTACTGAGCGTGTGCATGTCTACGTACTGTGTGTGTGTGCGCATGTCTGCGTACTGTGCGTGTGCATGTCTGCGTACTGAGTGTGTGCATGTCTGAATACTGTGCATGTCTGCATACTGTGAGTGTGCATGTCTGCGTACTGTGCATGTGCATGTCTGCGTACTGTGCGTGTGTGCATGTCTGCGTACTGTGCATGCCTGCGTACTGAGCGTGTGCATGTCTACGTACTGTGTGTGTGCATGTCTGCGTACTGTGCGTGTGCATGTCTGCATACTGTGCGTGTGCATGTCTGCGTACTGTGCGTGTGCATGTCTGTGTACTGTGCATGTCTGCGTACTGTGCGTGTGCATGTCTACGTACTGTGTGTGTGCATGTCTGCGTACTGTGTGTGTGCCCACTGAGACTCTTTCGCTCGGGGCCCACGAAAACCTGGAGCTGGCCCTGCCTCTCACTGCTCTCTACTATAGCAATGCCAAAAAACGTCACTGTAGACTTCAGATTCTGCACCGCTCTGCCAAAAGACAATGGTCGGTCATTAAAAATAAAATGCAATATCAGGTGTAAATCTTACCTGAAGGCCAAACTGTGCGTTCAGCTCGGCTGTACAAATGGGAGTTTCAGAACCTGTTGTCCAATCCCATATACAGACTTTCTAAGAATGAAAAAGCAGAATGAGCAGAAGAATGTATGAATGGAAGATGGCTTACCAACACCACAACAAAATAAGGAATAGCTACCTGAACAGTACCCCCTCCGATAGTTGCCAAGTACTTGGCGTTCTGCGACATAGCTATGGCAAATACTCCCTGATGAGGATGACTTTGAAATATGGTGTGAACAGGAATTCTGGAAATGAATACAATTAATATTTTGTATTAGTATGTGGAAAAAGTAAATAAACATGAACTTGTTAATATCACTAAATGTATATAGCATCAGTATACCGATAGTATCACTAAATGTGTTATATTGTATACTAATACAGAAATATTATACAAAACAAAAAATTAAAGTTGCACTCTGTAGTGATAAGGCATGTAAATATGAAACATATGAATTATGAATAACAATACTGCGCTAGATAATAAGAAAAAAATAAAGATACTTAGCACATAATTTGGCCAATTCATGAAAGCCCAGCAGCCAATGACAAGGCGATCTACGGTTTTGCTGGGAAACTATCTAGTATGAACACATCTTATGCTAAAGTCTGAATTTATGGGTAGGTAGGATCCTGCTGCAATTAAAACCACCACAGGCTGCAGGGTGGAGTGCTCGGTTAGAGGACTCAAGCTGCTGGGCTTGCATGAATTGGCGAAAGGGATTTTTTGGGGGATTTTCATCTAATCTTCCTTAGAAAATTCTTCCAGTTCTGTGAGGTTCCCAGGTCGTCTTGCATGCAGTGTTATTTTGAGGTCTAGCCACACATTTTCAATGATGTTCCAATCAGGAGACGGTGAGGGCCATTGTAAAACCTTCAGCTTGCGGATTTTGAAGTAGTCTATTGTGGATTTTGATGAGAGTTTAGGATCATTATCCATTTGTAGAAGCCATCCTCTTTTCTACTTCAGCTTTTTTACAGATGGTGTTATGTTTGCATCAAGAATTTGTCGAAATTTAATTGAATCCATTCTTACATCTACTGGTGAAAAGTTCCCCGTGCTATTGGCTGCAACACAACCCCAAAGCGCGATGATCCACCCTCATGCGTAATGGTTTGCGAGATGTTCTTTTCCTGAAATTCTGTGTGCTTCTTTCTCCACACATACCTTCAATCATTGTGGCCAAAGATTTCTACTTTATCGTCATTGGTCCACAGGACTGGTTTCCAAAATGCATCAGGCTTGTTTAGATCTTCTTTTGCATACTTCTGATACTGAATTTTATGGTGAGGACGCAGGAGAGGCTTTCTTCTGATGACTCTTCCATGAAGGCCATATTTGTGCAGGTGTATCTGAACAGTAGCACAATATACCGTAACTCCAGAGTCTGCTAAATCTTTCTGAAGGTCTTTTGCAGTCAAGCGGGGATTCTGATTTGCCTCTCTAGCAATCCTACGAGCATCTCTCACTGTAATTTTGCTTGGTTTTCCAGACCTTATCTTGTCCTCCACGGTTCCTGTTAACTGCCATTTCTTAATTACATTTCGAACTGAGGAAAGGGCAACTTGAAAACGCTTTGCTATCTTCTTATAGCCTTCTCCTGCTTTGTGGGCCTCCACAATTTTCATTTCAGAGTGATAGGTAGCTACTTAGAAGAACCCAAGGCTGCTGTTTTTGGCACAAGGTTAGAGGAGGCTGGGTTTTTATAAAGTTGTGAAATTTGCATCACGTGGCCTTTCCTAACGATGATAGTGAACAAGCCATAACTCTAACAGATTAGTTAAGGTCTGAAACCTTGGTCAAAGTTATCTGAGCACACAAATCTCTAAGGGGCAAGAATTTTGCATTGGACCATTTTTCTTTTAGTAATTTCTTAAATGTAAAAAATGACAATATATATGTAGATCTTTTCTGCCTAAAATACAAAGGAAATATGTCATCTTTAACTTTAGGCCTTTTAGAGAGCTTGTCATCCTCAAGTTACTTAACTGTTCACAGTAACAGTAATTTTGACTAAGGGTGCCCAAACTTATACAGGCCACTGTAGAATAGTTTTTCTGATTTGTTATGTTTCTTTTCTCATGCAGGCATTGCAGAATCCATATTTACGACCACTAGCAACTAGCTAACTGTCACTATATCAGTGGTCGTAACCATGGATATCTAAAGTCCTACAATGCCTGCACATGAGGAAAGAGACATAGTAATATTAAAAATACCTCCAATTAGAAATGTAGTATAGTTTTCCTGATTTGCTATTAAACCGACTACATCTTGGGATAGGATCTTGGAGATGGGAATACCCCTTTAACCATCACAAAAGAAAGTGTTTTAAAATTTAGAATATACTTTCTCTAGCACGTCACCATGGTTTTAAGACTGTTCATTGTAGTTCAATGTCAACTATTGTGTTTACTTGCGGGAATGAAAATATGTTCTGGTCACACAGGTGCACGGCTCTTTACAGTCCGAGAACTCTCGTGTAACGAGCTGTGCACCTGTGTGACCAGGAAGTAAATAATAAAGGTTCCAAAACAGATTCCCACCGCACGACAACAAGCAACTGCCTTAAACTGTGAGGAATTAATACCCCAAACATATTGACATTCATTGTACATGTAAAATAATGTCTTACATAATTAGAAAAAATAAGAAATTTTACAAATGCGCTGCATGAATTCAGTTATTATAATCTAATATATATTTATCTTGTAATGTCTTCACATCCTGTTCCGTCCAGATGTGTCCAGATCCCAGAAGTTCAACCTACCGCCATTTTGGGACACCCAAGTGATGGTTGTCTCAATATGGAAACTGCTGGTGGTACCAGCCTCTTGCGCCGTACCACCAGCGGAACACTGTTGCACCACACACACACACTGTATATGCCGTACGCACCACACACACACTGTATACGCCGTACGCACCACACACACACTGTATACGCCGTACGCACCACACACACACACACTGTATACGCCGTACGCACCACACACACAAACTGTATATGCCGTACACACCACACACACTGTATACGCCATACGCACCACACACACACTGTATACGCCGTGCGCACCACCCACACACTTTAAACGCCGTACGCACCACACACTGTATATGACGCATGCACCACACACACACTGTATACACCGTACACACCACACACACACATTGTATACGCCGTACGCACCACACACACAAACTGTATATGCAGTACACACCACACACACAAACTGTATATGCCGTACACACCACACACTATACGCCGTACGCACCACACACACACACTGTATACGCCGTACGCACCACACACACACTGTATACGCCGTACGCACCACACAAACTGTATATGCCGTACACACCATACACACTGTATATGCCGTACGCACCACACACACACACACACACACACCACACAGTACCAGCCGGACGTAGGAGCGCAGGGTAACGGGAGTCTGACATGACGCTGGGAGGCAGTGACGACAGGGACATGTAATGGGGGGTGGTGTAATGTGAGCCAGGAGGGGACCGGACGATTGGACGGGGGACAAAGAGGACGTGACATAGGTAGAGGTGGGGTCAAAGGGGACAAAAGGCACTGACCAAGGGAGGAAAGCATCTCTTTTCGGGACCATCAGGACGGACAGCACGCCGGGGTCACAGTAACTGGACATTTGGGTGATACCCGGCGATGGAACGTCGGATTCACATTAACTTGATGGGTGATACCCGGCGATGGAACGTCGGGTTCACAGCTGTATTAGATTGGGCGATTCCCGGCGTTCCCTTACCCCGGTTTATAGTGCTCCTGAGTCGGAGATAACCGCGGCTAGGAGTAAGGCTGGGGGGTAAATGGGGCAAGGCCTGGTAAAAAGACCGCCAGACCTTCTATAACTTCGAGGACCTCACCAAGTGCTTGATTAACAATCAATTTAAATAAAAGGCTGCTGTGGCCGTTATTACCCAAAATATGGCTGTTGAGTGTTTTTGCTAAATAGTAAGGAAGGGAAAACGGGAGGGGAGGGAAAAGGGGGGGGTAAGTTGGTCATAGGAATCAGCCTATCCAGTGTCATGTATAAGCCGTATGCACCACACACATACACACACTGTATACGCTGTAAGCACCACACACATACACACTGTATACGCCATACGCACCACACACACAAACACTGTATACGCCGTACGCACGACACACACACTGTATACGCCGTACACACCACACACACACACAAACACTGTATACGCCATACGCATCACACACACACTGTATACGCCGTACACACCATACACACTGTATACGCCGTACGCACCACACACACTGTATACGCCGTACACACCACACACACAATGTATACGCCGTACACACCACATACACTATTTACACCGTACACACCACACACACACTGTATACGCCGTACGCACCACACACACACTGTATACGCCGTACGCACCACACACACAGTATACGCCGTACACACCACACACACTGTATACGCCATACGCACTGCACACAGACACACTGTATACGCCGTACGCACCACACAGACACAGTATACGCCATACGCACCACACACACACACTGTCACAGGGGACGGGTTACCTGGGCCCCTGAACTGCCCCTCAGGCTAAGGGGGTGCCCTGTCTTTCCTTAACTTGGGGGTACACTTGAAGGTAGTGAGGCCCAAGTCACCGACCTGTCCCTATCTCCTGTTTAGCCCTGAGCTACACCCACAACCCCCTCTCCAGGAGGTGAGACAGGGAATAAAGTGAACTGCACCAATATAACCAAAAGGAAAGAAAAGACAGACACCTAGGGGTTAAATCAACTAAAAAACAAAACTTAGCTTTCTCTGCTGCAAAGCACTGCACAGAAGAGTAAGGCACCAGATCACAGTATACAGCTGCAGCACCAGAAAAGCTCCTGACTCCAGCTTGGTTGGTCTCCAAAAAAGAAGTGTATGACCAACAGTCAGCTGACGCATCAGGTGACCTTTTAAAGGATGGTGGGAGTGGTCACCACCTGCACCAGCCAACTCAGCAGTAATGTAATTACTGGGGGAAAAGACTGACATTAACCCCCAATGGCCTGAAAGGAAAAAAGTTTTAATATGAAAAGCAAAATCTGCCACAGATCCAAAAATGGATCGTGACACATACACTGTATACGCTGCACACACACTGTATACGCCGTACGCAACACACCCACAAACACTGTATACGCCGTACGCAACACACACATACACACACTGTATACGCTGTACGCATCACACATACACTGTATACGACATACGCACCACACATGCACTGTATACGACGTACGCACCACACACACACTGCATACGCCGTAACCACCACACACACACACTGTATACGCCGTACGTACACCACAAACACACTCTGTATATGCCGTATGCACCACACACACACACTGTATACGACGTACACAGCCTCTTGCACGGTACCACCAGCGGAACACAGTCGTGAAACGCCTACGCGATTAGCCGAATGATTCACTGACCGCCGCCATCTTTGTACAGGAGGAGCGTATGCGCAGTTTTAATGTGACCACCGCTATCTGTCTGCACAAAGATGGCGGCGGTCTGATTTACTGGGCCTGTACGAATTCCGCGCAGGCGCAGTGAATCATTCGGCTGATCCCAGCGGCAGATGCGCGACGTGTCTATACACAGAGGAAGCCGGTCACATTAAAGGGGTTTTCCCACGAACGAAAGTTCATTTTAAAAATTTTATGTGTCTGACCATGTACGGAGCATACCACATCTCCTGGGCAGGGGAGGAAGCAAAAGACAATTACTGACATTACAGCAGGGGATCACAGAGGATTCATTTTGTGAGGTAAAATATTTCACTGACTACAGTCATGGCCAAAAGTTTTGAGAATGACACAAATATTATATTTTCACATGATCTGCTGCCCTCTGTTTTTTATGTGTGTTTGACAGATGTTTTATCACAGACAGAAATATAATAATTGCAAACATATGAGTAACAAAAGCTTATATTGACAGTTAGAATGAGTTAACGCAGCAAGTCAATATTTGCAGTGTTGACCCTTCTTCTTCAGGACCTCTGCAATTCTCCCTGGCATGCTCTCAATCAACTTCTGGACCAAATCCTGACTGATAGCAGTCCATTCTTGCACAATCAATGATTTCATTTTGTCAGAATTTTTAGGTTTTTGTTTGTCCACCCGTCTCTTGATGATTGACCACAAGTTCTCAATGGGATTAAGATCTGGGGAGTTTCCAGGCCATGGACCCAAAATCTCTATGTTTTGTTCCCTGTGCCATTTAGTTATCACCTTTGCTTTATGGCAAGGTGCTCCATCATGCTGGAAAAGGCATTGTTGATCGCCAAACTGCTCTTGGAGGGTTGGGAGAAGTTGCTCTTGGAGGACATTCTGGTACCATTCTTTATTCATGGCTGTGTTTTTAGGCAAGACTGTGAGAGAGCCGATTCCCTTGGCTGAGAAGCAACCCCACACATGAATGGTTTCAGGATGCTTAACAGTTGGCATGAGACAAGACTGGTGGTAGCTCTCACCTTGTCTTCTCCGAATGAGGCGTTTTCCTGATGTCCCAAACAATCGAAAAGGGGATTCATCAGAGAAAATAACTTTACCCCAGTCCTCAGCAGTCCACTGCCTGTACCTTTTGCAGAATATCAGTCTGTCCATGATGTTTTTTCTGGAGAGAAGTGGCTTCTTTGCTGCCCTCCTTGAGACCAGGCCTTGCTCCAAGAGTCTCCGCCTCACAGTGCGTGCAGATGCACTCACACCTGCCTGCTGCCATTCCTGAGCAAGCTCTGCACTGCTGGTAGCCCGATCCAGCAGCTGAAACACTTTTAAGAGACGGTCCTGGCGCTTGCTGGTCTTTCTTGGGCGCCCTGGAGCCTTTTTGGCAACAATGGAACCTCTCTCCTTGAAGTTCTTGATGATGCGATAGATTGTTGACTGAGGTGCAATCTTTCTAGCTGCGATACTCTTCCCTGTTAGGCCGTTTTTGTGCATTGCAATGATGACTGCACGTGTTTCTTTAGAGATAACCATGGTTAACAGAAGAGAAACAATGATGCCAAGCACCAGCCTCCTTTTAAAGTGTCCAGTGGTCTCATTCTTACTTTATCATGACAGACTGATCTCCAGCCATGTCCTCATTAACACCCACACCTGTGTTAATGGAGCAATCACTGAAAAGAGGTTAGCTGGTCCTTTTAAGGCAGGGCTGCAAGATGTTGAAATGTGTTTTGGGGGATAAAGTTCATTTTCTAGCCAAATATTGACTTTGCAAGTAATTGCTGTTAAGCTGATCACTCTTTATAACATTCTGGAGTATATGCAAATTGCCATTAGAAAAAGTGAAGCAGTAGACTTTGTAAAAATTAATATTTGTGTCATTCTCAAAACTTTTGGCCATGACTGTATTTTTAAACAATATTTTACCTCACAAAATGTATCCTCTGCGACCTCCTGCTGTAATGTCAGTATTGTCTTTTGCTTCCTCTCCTACCCAGGAGCTGTGGTATGTTCTGTACACGGTCAGACACAGACAATTTTTAAAATGAACTTTCATTCTTGGGAAAACCCCTTTAAAAAGCAAATATCAACGCCATCATGGCTCCTCCTAAAAAGTACACCAATGACAATAAAATTAAAGCAGCAAAGGCACAACGTCGAAGACAACAATGGGCAAATAAGACTCTTGAAGAGCAACAGCATATCTGGGACAAAAACAATGCAAATAAGCGTAGGCGTCAAGCACATGAGTCCCCTGATGCAAAAGTCATTAGATTATCACAGGATGCCATTAGACAACAACAGTGCCACAAACAGAAATCTGCAGTCTTAACAGCAATACCATGCTCACAAGATGACCCATAGGAACCAGCACACCACACCGCCGAGTCTACATCTTCAAAGTGTATGAGGTTAACTAAGAAGGCACATGGGGTAGACAGGTCAAAGAAGAGAGCACAGACGGGAGAAGTCAGCACATGGGGACAGAGAGACTGGATAGGTGAGTGAGCACATGGGGGGAGAGATTCTCAACGCTGCAAAGCCTACCCCCATCGTGACATTACCGCCATCCTGATGCGATAGCATCGGGCCTCCATCTAGTATTTCATAACAATCAGGATGTATTCAAAACAGCTTCACTTACCCTGAAAATGAATCCCACACAATGATGAGACTTTCTGGCCCTTGATCGCCTGTAACAATCCATCGGCGGTCCTCACTAACACACAAGCAGGAAATGCAGCTACAGTGACCCTAGAGGGAAAATGGGTAAGAATAACCATGACTGTGTTCGCACAGTGCAGTCTTGCATACCTTTGTGAATGCAGCCTCAGGATTTCAGTTATGTGACGGATAAGTAAACAAATATGGAGCTTTTTCCACATAAAAAAACCCTATCTGTCTGAAAATGAGTGCAGGTGTATTTGATCAACGTGGATAACAGAAAATACAGACTCTGGGATTTACCCCCTTTTTTCCCATAGGCTTCTCTATAAGATTTTAAATCCAATACTTTTTTTTTGCCTTAAAGGGAACCTATCTTGTGAAAAACACTATTAACCTGCAGATATGGGGTTAATCTGCAGATTAAAAGCTGTAAGGAGGCTAATGGCCATGTAGTCAATGGGAGGTATGTGTCGCAGAGATGGCTGCTCCCTGCGATGCAACCCGGAGTATTTTGCTTTAGTGCATGTGAGCACTGAGATGTCATTTAGTGCACATGGATCCAGGTTGCGGGTAGCTATGAGAAATGGGCAGGTCTGGCTACCCACATACCTCACAGGTGGCTGTGGTTACAGCTTATGTAATGAAGGCTGTTGTTTGGCACATGGTCTGTGTGATGGGAGGGAGAAGGCCTCCTGTGTATGTGACTCCACACCAAGCCTGAGTGCTGGACATTACTCCAGCCTGTGTGCCCACAGGTCTGGCGGAGCAGAGCCCTGCTATGGACATGGATGTTTTGTTTGCCTGCTCTAATGACTGCTTACCTTTTGTTTGTGATTCCAGGATTATGAAGCAAATAAACCCATATGAACTTTGAAAGGAACGTGCCTCCTGTCTTCCTCCTGCAGCACCTGAGTGAGTACGATCCCTACAAAGCATTCAGAAGCTGTGCAGATGTTACACTTAAAAAGCCCAGCTACTGGGAGGAAATGAACTTTATTCCTCCTAGCAGCCTCCGGCTTTCAGTCATGGAGGCATGGCTTCAGTCACCGTTAAGTACGTAGTGAGCAGCGGCTGTGAACACACCACAGCAATGACTGACAGCCAACTCTACAGTGCATCAGTACAGAGCCAGGCATGGCTTTAGAATGCTATTGACCAGCAGATTAACCCTATATCGGCAGGTTAATAATGTTTTTTCACATGACATTATCTGGGGGTTTTTTCTTACACAGCCAATAGGCCCATACATTTATCATCATCTATACACACATCAGTTTTAAAAATAGATCCGTGAGTTCAGTACCTGAGATTCAGAGCATGTCCTATTCACAACTATTTTGCAAATCAGAATTGACCATCAGTGTCTATGGGAATCCGTATAAAATGGATGAAACATAAAAGTCACACTTTGTCCTTAAATGTTTCATCCAGGTTTCATCTGTTTTCAATTGATACATTAAGGCCTCTTTCACACATCCGGCGGGCGCCTTGCGGCGCCCCCGGCATTTTGCCGCAGCGCCGCATCAGAAAACCTGATGCGCCGCATGCGGCTTTTTTCGCATTGACATGCATTAGCGCCGGATGGCGCCGCATGTCAATGCGTTGCATGCGGTTTTGTCCGGATGCGGCGC
Source organism: Oophaga sylvatica (assembly GCA_033576555.1). Taxonomy (NCBI): domain Eukaryota; kingdom Metazoa; phylum Chordata; class Amphibia; order Anura; family Dendrobatidae; genus Oophaga; species Oophaga sylvatica. The sequence goes on from JARQOD010000001.1 coordinate 813,357,141, forward strand.
AAATGTACATTGCGGCGGCCGGACAAAACGCTGCATGTAACGTTTTTTGTTTTTGCCGGATGGTTTCTGATGTCTCCAAGCATCAGAAATCATCCGGCAAAAAACCGCATGCGGCCGCCGGCGGCGCATCAGGTTTTCTGATGCGGCGCTGCGGCAAAATGCCGGGGGCGCCGCAAGGCGCCCGCCGGATGTGTGAAAGAGGCCTTAGACTCAATAGATAGAAGTTAAGACAGTTTTTAAAAATACGGATACAAGACACAGAGGAAAAAAAAAACGGTCCGTTTGTCATGGATTTAAAGATTGACACAGATGTGGTAAGAATGTAGTCTTAGGGTATGTTCCCACGGTCAGTAAACGCTGCCAGTTGGATGCTGCATACATCCGCAGCGTCCATATGTTACAGCATAGTGGATGAGATTTCAAGTAATCCCATCTCCACGATGCGTGCACCGGCGCCCACGGCTTCCCGGCAGAGACAGACATGCAGTGCGTCTTTCCAGACCGCAGCATGTCAATTTATTTAGCGGAGACTGAGCATCTCCGCTGCGTAAATTACCCATACACTTTCATTAGATGTGATAAAACCGCATTATCTTCTTAGTCACATGCGTATTAAGTGCAGGAACGCAGTATACTACGCATGTGTACTAATTTAAATAATGGCGTACCTTGTTTCAGCCGGAAGTACACCAACACTGCAGTTCTCGCGATCGATCAGCTGATCGCGAGAACTGCAGCGCACGTGAACGCCGGGAACCGAGCTATCTCTGGTGATCATCTCCAAGCTCAGCTTTGTTCTGGATGTCAGGCTGAATGGTGGCATGCCACCGTTCAGCCAAAGGCATCTATATGTAGTAGACTCATCGTGGGACAGTATATATATCTTCTCGGCGGACAGGTAAGGATATTTTTTATTTTAATTCTCTTCCAGAAGACGTTGGCTTCGGTGGAATAGGCGATGCTGTAACTATGGTTTAATTAAGATCTATTAAAGGAATCTGTGTCATTATTTCAATTAAAAGACTTTATTCTGGCTGTGTCTTTAATTACCATGTAACTATAGGATTAGTAATGGATAGTTGTCTTGCATACGCTTCTCCATTACTAACCTCGAGGCTGGATGTCACCTGACAATACAAAGGTGACATCAACCCCACAAATATTTTTTTTTAGAGGGGATCCCACTATTTTTGCTAACCATCCAAGGAAAGCAGACTGCTGTGGCCTGGTATTATCAGGCTGGTAAGGTTCATGGATTTTGGATCCTTACCAGCCTGAAATACCAGTCCCAGTAGTCTGCTTTACTCTGGTTGGTTAACAAATATAGGGGGACCCCATGCTATTTTTTTATTTATTTATTAAAAAAGGAGGGGACCTCTCTCTGTGCTTTCCTCCACTGCCTGTATCATGTACGTCCGGCTGTGGAACAAGATTTACCATTATTTAAATTAGTACACATGCGTAGTAAGCTGCGTTCCTGCACTTAATACGTATGTGATTAGGAAGATAATGCGGTTTTACCGCATCTCATGAAAGTCTATGGGTAATTTATGCAGCGGAGACTGAGTTTCTCCGCTACATAAATTGACATGCTGCGGTCTGGGCACCTATGCACGCATAGTGATCATGGGATTTCTTGAAATCCCATCCATTATGCTGTAACAGCTGGACGCTGTATTTACTGACTGTGTGCACATACCTCAATATATCTGCAAACAGGAAATCACTTTTTCTTCCTTCCCAGAAGCCAACTTTCAATTAGCTTTATTTCGAGTGACAAAAATAACGCATGCAATGAAAAAACGCATCAAACACGCAAGTGACCTGCCAGTGACCTCAAATGCAGATTTCACCTGCGTCAAATCCTGAACAATTACTGAGCCATTCTTGATCGTGTGCACATACCCTTGGGGTATAATCACAGTGGGGGGGGGGGAAAGGGGAAAGAAAAATGACCAATGCAAATAATTGGCGTGCACACCTTATAAACAATCAAAAATACAAAGTTTTATCATAACCATGGACATACAAAACCCGTAAAAACATTTAAAACCATATAAATGCCTATGGTTATGAAAAAAGCTTTGTATTTTTAATTGTTTATAAGGTGTGCATGCCAATTTTTTGTATTGATCTTTCTTGCTCCCCTTTGGTATGCAATTACTTTCCATACAAGGTGTAGCACCCTGATGAGCATTTCGCTCATTCCTCCTTATTTTGTTGCATCATATGTGCGCTCTAGTTTTTTATACTAAAAAAAAAAAAAAAAAAAGTTTCTGAAGTCTCATGCATGCATTGCTTCTTTTTTTCCTTGCAGATTTGAAGCAGTTTCAAATCTTCAACATGTCAATTCTTTCAGCGTTTTTCACCCATTCAAATGAACGTAAAAAAAAACAAAAACACAACGAGGCAAAAATGCAAGTACCGGTATCTTTTGCAGCAATTTTCCCACCAACACTCCCAATAACTGCAGTGGATTTTTCTGCGGCAAATGCTACACATAATCTTGGTGTATGGTCCTACAATGCATTTCACAGTAAAATCTGCAGTGGTGTGTTCAAGAGAAAAACAGACAAAAAAATCTGTTGTGTTTTCACTACTCGCCCTCAAAACAATGAAAAGAAATGTGTAAAGAGCCCCTAAAATTGAGAGCATAACAAAAATAAAAATAAATATAAAATATGATATAGGAAAGGATAGAAAGGATAGGAAAACATCAGGAGCTGTCGAGCCATATTCTAAATAATTTAGTCAATTACCCGAATTTCTAACATGTTGTAAAGGGTCAGAGCATTTGGCTGCAGCTGGTGTTAGAAAATAGCAATAAAATATTTATAAGCCGATGTAGCGTCCATATTTGGATGATAGGAAAATATCAGATGTTCTGGCTTCACAGCAATTCTCATTTCCATAACGGAGTTTACAAACTGCAATGTTTTATTACAAACCCTCAGTCCGCACAGTAGGCACGGAGCATATGGTAGAATTGTCAGAACATATGGTGAAAGCAAGGAGCAGGCATCAGATGATTATTAGAGATAAATGCCCTATTAATTGGGGAAGCGGAAGACAAAACTGCAGAAAATATTATTCTGTTTGGAGTAGGAACAAAATTCTCAGCTTTCAGCAATATTAATATACAAATGGATCATTTAGACGACAAGACCGTAGATACAGAAATTAGGTTTTTCAGTCCAATCGTCCAAAAGCTATATCCTGGTCTTACCTGAAGGTGGCGCTGAAGGTTCAAAGTGAAGTCATGGATTACAGCGGTGTGAGCGCACACGTACACTGCCACTTGGTACTCTTCATCATGAAGATTGTAAATTGGGATCTTGCTATTCATCCCGAAACTCCACGCTAAATTCTGCGCAAAGCAAAGCAGCCGTTAGTGCATGTATACATCCTATAAGTAGGTGCTATACAGCTCATGGTGCAGATGAAGGGAACCATGGATAATGCATCACCAGTCTCGCCCTCGCCACGGCCATACAGGGGTATTGACAAGAAAACCTGCCGTTCTGATCACTCACAAGAGGTTTATCTGCAGAGACCGAGTTTTCATCTTCAAAGGCGGTCCTCGGCGTGGCGGTGTAGACTAGCGAGTCCTCAGCGGCTGGGACCTCTATATCTTCTGCATCTTCTTTATCATTCAGATCATGAAATATTGAGATACGATTATCTTCTTCACTTGACCATTGGCTCTCTGTGATATTAGGGGCCGACATTTCATTCGATTCCTGCGCAGGATTTTTATCATCTGATGCATCTTTTTCTTTTGTGAAGTCTCTTCATCTGTAACATCCGGCTATCAAAATTTAGCAAAGAAACAATGACAACAGTAAAAAAAAAAAAATACAGGCCGATCTCTGTTCAATGTCCCTTATGTGCCTAGTAAAATAAAGGCTCATTCACACATCAGTTTTACAAGTACGAGTGTTATCTCAAACTCAGAAATAAAAGACCATGGGTCTGTGGTGGAAAAAAAAATAAAATAAAATCGGACGGCACTCAGCTGCCATCCATATGGGGCCCTGTGTTTTTCACTGACTTGATTTGAGAAGGTACAGAAACTTTTTTCTTTCAGTGAAAAAAACTGATGAAAATAACTAACGAAAATCACTGATGAAACGCTGTCCGTTTTTCTCGTACGTAAAAAGAAAATGACATCTGAATGAGGCCTAAAAAAAAAAAGCTTCTTGGAATAAGCGGAAGAAAAAATGAAAGAGCAATATGGATAATCGCAAGGTCATGAAGGGGTTAAACAATGTCACAAGATCACCAGATGTCACAGTGCTCAGAGCAGCAGCAAAGTGGTGCTGCTCCAGTGGGAAACTAAGTGTTTGTTTTTTTTACCTTGAACATGGGCTAATTACCTTTTTAGTTCCAGAACCTTCCTTCCTTCATCCCTTTCAGAACACTGAGCGTCCCTCTGGCCAAGCGTATATAAGTATGGGGGACCAGAAGGAATAGCTGTTCGCTGACAGCTGAGTGATGTGTTTGACCAACTCTATCTTTTCATCTTATACATTATTAAAGGATAAGCAAGAATGCAAGAAGCTTGTAATATGATCACTAATAAGTTCACTTTGATTTTATCTGATGCATTTATTCATACAGGATATAACACAAATTAACTGAAATGGCCTCTGGTACTGAACCAATATTTAACTTTACAGAACCATTTCCAATGCATCTGATCGGCATCTCTAAGTACAGAGAGTATGGAGAGTACAGCGAGTATGAAGAGTACAGCGAGTATGGAGAGTATAACACATATGGAGAGTACAGAGAGTATGGAAAGTATAGAAAGTAAAAAGAGTATGGAAAGTATAGCAAGTATGGAGAGTACAGAGAGTATGGCGAGTACAAAGAGTATGGAGAGCATGGAAAGTATAGCAAGTATGGAGAATACAAGTATGGAGAATACAGAGAGTATGGAAAGTATAGCACATATATGGAGAGTAAGAGTATATGGAGTAATACAGAGAGTATGGAGAAGTAAAAAGCAAGTATTGGAGAATAGAAATAGTATGGAGGAATAAACAGAGAGTATGGAAAGTATAGCACATATGGAGAGTACAAGAGATGGAGAGATACAGAGAGTTATGGAACAGTATAGCAAGTACGGAGAGTACAGCAAGTATGGAGAGTACAGCGAGTACGGAAATATTTGTGTTAAATCTACCTCAATTGCTTCCTTCTTTCCTACATCATGAAACATTTCTTCATGTGACACATTAGGAGAACCCTGCTCTTCAGTTTTTGGTTCATTTACTTGCTCCTCAAAATCTCCATCATTGGTGTCAGGGGGCTGCTCTTGAGAAGACTCAAGGGTTGGAGATAATTTTTGATCTTCATTACACACTTCCGTTTCCTTCTCAGACACATTTTGGTCAACTGCATTAGAGGACATTTCTTCTTGTAGTTCAGAATCACCTTCAGACATCTTCCTCTGCATATAAATATATTGTGTCAGTGGAACTGTAGCGTTTGTGTACAGTAATATTAAACACGTCATATAATATTTTGACTGCACAAATCCAATGAAGAACTCGCATGCTTCGTTTTGGGTAGCTTTCCATTATAATCAAGGTTTTCCTAGAAGAAACCGGTGCAATCTATTTCCCTAAGTGGTTTCTCTGTTGGTTTTTGCAGCGGCGCTACCACCAGCTTCATTTATCTACAGTTGAAACCAAAAGTTTACATTGACTATACTTAAAGACACATATGCATGTTTTTCTCAATAAGCAGCCACGTAGTATAAAATCACAGTAGGAGTCAACAGGATATAAGCGATGGATTACATACAGTAAATACACATAGAATAGAAAGATATACAGATGTCTGTGACAAATACAATTGGTACAGTGTGTGTGCAGCTTACTGCACATGTATTTAATTAATAAAAGATGATTTTTCTGAAAAAACTGTTGTGGGCTCCCGCTTAATTTTCTTAGCCAGCAGAGGAAAAGCTGATGGCTGCGGGCCGATGTTTATAGCCTGGGAAGAGGGTAATACTCATGGCGCTTCCCAGGCTATTAATATCAGCTCACAACTGTAAACTTAGCCTTTACTGGCTATTAAAATAGAGGACCCTAAAAAAAAATGACATAGGGTCATCCTATAATTAATCCTTTTACCCCCAAGGGTGGTTTGCACGTTAATGAACGGGCCAATTTTTACAATTCTGACCGCTGTCCATTTATGAGGTTATAACTTTGGAATGCTTCAACGGATTTTGGTGATTCTGAAATTGTTTTCTCGTGACATATTGTACTTCATGTTAAGGTACTGCCACACTTAGCGATCTCGTTAGCGATCACGATAACGACGCAAGCTAACGAGATCGTTGGTGTGATCGCTTTTAGGTCGCTAGTAGCTGCCAAACAGGAGATCTCATAAACGACTCATTAGCGGTCAGCGATCTCTTTAACGACTTTGGCGGTCGTTAGGATGTCATTAGCATGTACTGAGCGCTTCTGATTCATAGGAATTTCCAGCATTGCTCCTGCTCTCTGCGTCCTGCTAGCCTGCTTTGCAACTTCTGCGATCCTCTCTGTGACGCAAAAGAGAACCTACAGATATTGTGATCCACTCCGTGACGCTAAAAACCCTAGTCCCGCCTGCGCCGCTGTCATATGCATCACCAACGAGGTCGCTCGTCGTTCGCAAAAGGTGCCAAACACAGCGATATAGGCTCACCAGCGGGACGCCAACGATCAAAAAACGTCCAGAACACTAGTGAACGATCAGCGACATCACAGCAGGGGCCACATCGTTGCTACATGCCACACACAACGAGGTCGCTAACGAGATCGCTAAATAGTGACGTTTTAGCGATCTCGTTAGCGATCTCGTTTAGTGTGGCATACCCTTTAGTGGTAAAATTTCTTCAATATAAATTGCATTTATTTATGAAAAAAACGGAAATATGGCGAAAATTTTGCAATTTTCAAACTTTGAATTTTTATGCCCTTAAAACAGAGAAATATGTCACACAAAATAGTTACTAAATAACATTTCCCACATGTCTACTTTACATCAGGACAATTTTGTAACCAAATTTTTATTTTGTTAAGAAGTTATAAGGGTTAAAAGTTGACCAGCGATTTCTCATTTTTACAACACCATTTTTTTTTTTAGGGACCACATCACATTTGATGTCACTTTGAGGGGTCTATAGGATAGAAAATACCCCTAAGTGACACCATTCTAAAACCTGCACCCCTCAAGGTGCTCAAAACCACATTCAAGAAGTTTATTAACTCTTCAGGTGCTTCACAGGAATTTTTGGAATGTTTAAAAAAAAAATGAACATTTAACTTTTTTTCACAAAATATTTACGGTACTTCAGATCCAATTTTTTTAATTTTTTATTTTACCAAGGGTAACAGGAGAAATTGGACTGCAAAAGTGGTTGTGTAATTTGTCCTGAGTACGCTGACATGTGGGGGAAACCACTGTTTGGGCGCACGGCAGAGCTCAGAAGGGAAGGAGCGCCGTTTGACTTTTCAATGCAAACTTGGCTGGAATTGAGATCGGAAGCCATGTTGCGTTTGAAGAGCCCCAAATGCACCAAAACAATGGAAACCCCCCACAAGTGACACCATTGTGGAAAGTAGACCCCCTAAGGAACTTATCTAGATGTGTGGTGAGCACTTTGAACCCCCAAGTGCTTCACAGAAGTTTATAACGTAGAGCCGTAAAAATAAAAAAATCATAATTTTTCCACAAAAATGATCTTCTCGCCCCCAATTTTTTATTTTCCCAAGGGTAACAGGAGAACTTGGAACCCAAAAGTTGTTGTGAAATTTGTCCTGAGTACACTGTTACCCTATATGTGGGGTAAACCACTATTTGGGTCCATGGCAGAGCTCAGAAGGAAAGGAGCGCCGTTTGACTTTTTCTACGCAGAATTGGTTGGACGCCATGTTGCATTTGGAGAGCCCCTGATGTGCCTAAACAGTGGAAACCCCCCACAAATGACATCATTTTGGAAACTAGACCTCTAAAGGAACTTATCTAGATGTGTGGTGAGCACTTTGAATCACCAAGGGCTTCACAGAACTTTATAACGTAGAGCCATAAAATTCAAAAATCATATTTTTTCCACAAAAATGATCTTTTCACCCCTAATTTTTATTTTCCCAAGGGTAACCAGCCCACCAAAGTTACTGTGCAATTTGTCTTGAGTACGCTGATACCCCGTATGTGGGGGTAAACCACTGTTTGGGAGCAGGGCAGAGCTCGGAAGGTAAGGAGCACCGTTTGACTTTTTCAAAGCAGAATTGGCTGGAATTGAGATCAGACGCCATGTCACGTTTGGAGAGCCCCTGATGTGACTAAATTACAGTGGAATCCCCTCAATTCTAACGCCAACCCTAACCCCAACACACCCCTAACCCTAATCCCAACCCTAACCCTAATCCTAACCCTAATGGAAAAATGAAAATAAATACATTTTTTAAATTTTATTATTTTTCCCTAACTAAGGGGATGATAAAGGGGGTTTGATTTACTATTTATAGCGGATTGTTATAACGGATTTTTATGATTGGCAGCTGTCACATGCTAAAAGACGTTTATTGCAAAAAATAGTTTTTGCATCACTACATTTTGAGAGCTATAATTTTTCCATATTTGGGCCAACAGTCATGTGAGGTCTCATTTTTTGCGGGACGAGTTGACGTTTTTATTGGTATCATTTTTGGGCACATGACATTTTTTGATCGGTTTTTATTACGATTTTTGGGAGGCAGAATGAACAAAAACCAGCAATTCATGAATTTCTTTTGGGGGGGGAACGTTTGTACTGTTCCGCTTGTGGTAAAATTGATAAAGTAGTTTTACTCTTCGGGTTAGTACGATTACAGCGATATCTCATTTGTATAATTTTTTTTATATTTTGGTGCTTTTATACAATAAAAACTATTTGATATAAAAAAAATTATTTTTGCATCGCTTTATTCTGCGAGCTATAACTTTTTTATTTTTTTGCTGATGATGCTGTATGGTGGCATGGTTTTTGCGGGACAAGATGACGTTTTCAGCGGTACCACGTTTATTTATATCCATCTTTTTGATCGCGTGTTATTCCACTTTTTGTTCGGCGGTATGATGATAAAGCATTGTTTTTTTGCCTTTTTTTTTTTTTTTTTTCAGGGGCTCACTAAAGGGGTTAACTAGTGGGACAGTTTTATAGGGCGGGTGGTTACGGACGTGACGATACTAAATATGTGTACTTTTATTTTTTTATTTACATAATAATAATGTGTTTATTGGGGAAAATATATATATATATATATATATATATATATTATATATATATATATTTTAGGGATTTTTTAAAAAATATTTTGACACGTTTATTTTTATTTTTTTACATTGTCCCAGGGTGGGACATCACTATATAGTGTCAGACCGCTGATCTGACAGTTTGCAGAGCACTGTGTCAGATCAGCGATCTGACAGGCAGTGCAGGAGGCTTCTCAGCGCCTGCTCTCAAGAGGCACTGATAAGCCACCTCCCTGCAGGACTCAGAAGGACCCGCGGCCATCTTGGATCTGGGGGCCTGCAGGGAGGAGGCCCTCGGAACAACAAGATCACATCGCATTACTCTGAGGGTCTCAGGGAAGCACGCAGGGAGCCCTCTCCCTGCGCAATGCTTCCCTATGCTACCGGAACGCTGCGATCATGTTTGATCGCAGTGTGTCGGGGGTAAAAGTGCCGGGAGCGGTCCGGCGGCGATCAGCCGCGTTCCCCGTGAGCGCGGCTGATCGCCCATGACGTACTATCCCGTCAATGGGCATTAAGGCCCAGGGCATATGGACGGGATAGTACATCCAATGTCAGAAAGGGGTTAATAATCAGCAAAGGCTATGCAAACAGCTGTGGGCTGATATTAATAGCCTAGGAAGGGGCCATGGACACTGGCCCCCAGTCTAAAAACATCAGCTCTCAGCCGTCCCAGAAAAGGTGTATCTCTAAGATCCGCCAAGTCTGGCACTTAGCCTCGCTCTTCCCACTTGCCCTGTAGCGGTGGCAAGTGGGGTGATAGTTGGGGGGTTGATGTCACCTTTGTAACTTTGTATTGTCAGGTGACATGAAGCCCCGAGGTTAGTAATGGAGAGGCATCAATAAAATGCCCCTATTACTAACCCCATAGTCACATTGTTTGAAAACACAGACACCCAGAATAAAGTCCTTTAATTGAAAGAATGACACAGACTCCTTATTAATAAATCTTAATTAAACCATACTTACGACTGCTAATTCATTTGTGCCATGATGGGTTAAGCTCTGAAACATCTAGATGGCAGGCTGCATGACTGCAAGATGCAACCATACAGCCTATCATCCAGCAGAGACACTGAGCAGTGTGTGCTCAGTGTCTCCCTGTGAACTCCTATTACCTATCTGACAGCACCGCGAGCGCGAGAAAGTTCTCCTGCTCGTGGTGCAGTCAGACAGGTCCTGTGAGTTCACATCTAATTAACTCTTCACCTTTCTGACATCAATGCGAGCGCCGTGGGAAAATGTCACCTACTGTAAAGTGCCAAGTTAGAATAAGGAGGAGCTGGAGCTGCACTGATCACCTCGTCATAAATAGGGTCTTGTTGAGTCAAGCCCTTTTAGAGTGGAAATACACATGGCAGATTTTGCTACAGAAACGTTTCTGTTCAAAACATCTAAATGGAACTAGTACACATGAATGTCTTGTAAAAGCAAATCGGACACTACAGTGCCTTGCGAAAGTATTCGGCCCCCTGGAACTTTTCAACCTTTTCCCACATATCATGCTTCAAACATAAAGATACCAAATGTTAATTTTTGGTGAAGAATCAACAACTAGTGGTACACAATTGCGAAGTTGAACGAAATTTATTGGTTATTTTAAATTTTTGTGGAAATACAAAAACTGAAAAGTGGGGCGTGCAATATTATTCGGCCCCTTTACTTTCAGTGCAGCAAACTCACTCCAGAAGTTCATTGTGGATCGCTGAATGATCCAATGTTGTCCTAAATGACTAATGATGATAAATATAATCCACCTGTGTGTAATCAAGTCTCCGTATAAATGCACCTGCTCTGTGATAGTCTCAGGGTTCTGTTTGAAGCACAGAGAGCATCATGAAGACCAAGGAACCCAACAGGCAGGTCCGTGATACTGTTGTGGAGAAGTTTAAAGCCGGATTTGGATACAAAACGATTTCCAAAACTTTAAACATCCCAAGGAGCACTGTGCAAGCGATCATATTAAAATGGAAGGAGTATCATACCACTGCAAATCTACCAAGACCCGGCTTTCCCTCTAAACTTTTCATCTCAAACAAGGAGAAGACTGATCAGAGATGCAGCCAAGAGGCCCATTATCACTCTGGATGAACTGCAGAGATCTACAGCTGAGGTGGGACAGTCGGTCCATAGGACAACAATCAGTCGTACACTGCACAAATCTGGCCTTTATGGAAGAGTGGCAAGAAGAAAGCTGTTTCTCAAAGATATCCATAAAAAGTGTTGTTTAAAGTTTGCAACAAGCCACCTGGGAGATACACCAAACATGTGGAAGAAGATGCTCTGGCCAGATTAAACCAAAATCGAACTTTTTGGCAACAATGCCAAACGATATGTTTGGCGTAAATGCAACACAGCTCATCACCCTGAACACACCATTCCGACTGTCAAACATGGTGGTGGCAGCATCATGGTTTGGGCCTGCTTTTCTTCAGCAGGGACAGGGAAGATGGTTAAAATTGATAGGAAGATGGATGGAGCCAAATACAGGACCATTGAAGAAAACCTGTTGGAGTCTGCAAAAGACCAGAGACAGGGACGGAGATTTGTCTTCCAACAAGACAATGATCACAAACATAAAGCAAAATCTACAATGGAATGGTTCACAAATAAACGTAACCAGGTGTTAGAATGGCCAAGTCAAAATCCAGACCTGAATCCAATTGAGAATCTGTGGAAAGAGCTGAAAACTGCCGTACACAAACGATCTCCATCCAACCTCACTGAGCTTGAGCTGCTTGCCAAGGAAGAATGGGCAAGAATTTCAGTCTCTCGATGTACAAAAGTAATAGAGACATACCCCAAGTGACTTGCAGCTGTAATCGCAGCAAAAGTTGGTGCAACAAAGTATTAAGTTAAAGGGGCCGAATAATTTTGCACGCCGCACTTTTCAGTTTTTGCATTTCCACAAAAATTTTAAAAAAAACAATAAATTTCATTCAACTTCACAATTGTGCCCCACTTGTTGATTCTTCACCAAAAATTTACATTTGGTATCTCTTATGTTTGAAGCATGATATGTGGGAAAAGGTTGAAAAGTTCCTGGGCGCCGAATACTTTTGCAAGGCACTATATCTACAGCATTCTGTAATGCTGTAGATAAACCCCCGATGTCACCTGAAAGTGAAGAAAAACGAGTTAGATTATACTCTCCCAGGGGCGGTCCGCCATCTGGTCCGGTCCAAAGGGCGTCGTGGTCCGGTTCGGCGCCTCCCATCTTCTAGCGAAGCCGGCCTCTTCTTTGCGTCCTGTCGCGGCTCCGGCGCACTGCAGAGTACTGCAGTGCGCAGGTGCCGGGTAAGGTCAGAGAGGTCCGGCGCCAGCGCACTGCAGTACTCTGCTCTACAGAATGCTGTAGATAAGCCCCTGATGGCGGTGGTCGCATCTCATAGTCCAAAAATGGGGTGACAGACTCCCTTTAATAAATACAAGGGCAGGCGCAAGGGCTTACCCAGTCATGTTAATCAATGAAATCATTTTCTTTATTCAATTTTCAACAAAAGAAAAACAAAATTTGCATTTACCTTTTCTCTGGCATCAGTTTTCAGTGTGAATGCAAATTTGATGTTTTTCTTTTCAATGAAATGTAGTAAAGAAAAAGATTTTATTGCATAATGAATGTGGATGTGCCATCTTTTTCTAAACACAGAGAACATTATTAATTTATTGGTGGAAAGCATGCCAAGATGCATGAAAGCCGTGACTAAAAATCACTGTTATTCTACAAAATATTGATTTCTGAATTCTTCCTGAGTTAAAACATTAGTATTGTTGTTTCTAAATTATTATGAACTTGTTTTCTTAGCATTATTTGAGGTCTGCAAGCACTGCATTTTTTATTATTTTGATCATTTCTCATTTTCTGAAAATAAATACAAAATGTATTGCTTAGAAATTTGGAGACATGTTGTCAGTAGTTTATAGAATAAAAGAGCAATTTACATTTTACTCAAAAATATACTGTAAGCTTTTCAGGGGATATAGCTCTGGGATCGCCGTCCGGGTAGACGGAGTGGCACGGAAACAGTTCATTCACAGACAGCAGTTCTGGTAAAAACTGCCGCAACCAGCTTTATTAAAGTCCACAGCAAACAGAACATAATCAAAACCAAATCATAAACATAAGCCCTGGGCTTGTCCAGCCACTTACTACACTTAGATAGATTTCCCTCTCTATCCGGGTCCAGACTCTAACAGCCTGTCCCCAAAACAACACATATGTTCAGTAGTTACCAGCATGGAGTTTCACAGAGTCTCCTCCTTGTGTCTGAAGGCATATCCAACGTCCAGACTTGAGAGAGCTCCCCTCCTATTCAGCAGCTATCCGCATGGATTCTCACAGAGACTACTCCTGTGTCCGGGGTACATCGAGCACCCAGACTGAGACAGCTCATACTCCTGGAGACTCCTTCTTGTGCCTGGACTCCTTGTCCAGACTAAGCGAGCTCTCTGTCTGTATTCCCAGACAGCTACTTCTGGCTGCCTAATTATCACTGAGTGAATTCAGGTTTGAGCTGCAAGTGTGTACTGAATGGAAGGTGTAGTGACCTTTCTCCACCACTAGGTCTACAAAGCCATACATTTCCCTTATACCAGTCAGCACAGTACCTAGGTGAAATATACACCCCATTCGACACATATCCCTTCACTGTCTCACAATACCTATAAAGAGAAAAATCAGACAAACTGAAAATTTTGCAGTGGTCTCTTACTTTTTGCCAGAACTGTATGTACTGCGAATGTCGTGTCCCTCCCTTGGATGTGGGCTCCAGCGGTGAGCCCACATCTTTCCTGGCACATGTCAGCTGTTTTGAACAGCTGACATGTGCTCCTAACAGCCGCGCGTGGAATCGTGATCCATCCATGGTTGATAACTTGTTAAATGCCTCTGTCAATCTCTGACACGGCATTTAATGTGATCACGCCGGAAGTGTGTCACTAATCTAGCCTATTTGCGCGAGTCGCCGATGGGTTGGCATGACAACTCAGGGGTCTGTAGGAGACCCCTGTGGTTGTCATTGCCGGATTGCTATGAGCGCCGCCGTGCAGTCGGCGCTCATAGCAAGTGAGCATTTCTGCTGCACACAGGCGATCTGATCATCGCCTGTGTGTAGCAGAGGCGATCGGATTATCGCAGCTTCTAGTCCCACATGGAGACTATAGAAGCAAGTGAAAAGTAAAAAAAAAGTTTTTAAAAATAAAAGTTCAAATCACCCACCATTCGCTCCATTCAAAATAAAATAATTTAAAAAAAATACACATATTTGGTATCGCCGCGTCCAGAATCGCCCGATTAAGATATAAAAAGAATTAATCCAATCGGTAAATGGCGTAGCAAAAAAAAAAGTCAAAATGCCAGAATTACGTTTTATTGGTCGCCGCAACATTGCATTAAAATGCTATAACAAGGGACTTCCGGTTCCAGCGCTGTGATGCGAGGGAGGTGAGAAGCTCCGGCTAGCCACTGCACTAAATCTCACAAAAATGAAAAGGAGACTACCCAAGAAGGTGTGAAAACAGCTGATAACCTTTCCAAGGGGCAGTGCATGGAGCGGTATCTTGTCAGGAGTGGACACCGAGCAGAGCGTAGACAGTGTCCAGAGTGGGAGAGGTGTACGGTCTCAAGATAGCGCCGGCAGAGAGGGGAGAGGAGGGAGCTGAAGGGGAGAACGCTGACAGACAGAGGAGTAGAAGTGCTGTACCTGATAATGAATCACAGAGGATGAATGAGGGAGAGATCAACTATTCCAGACTGGCCAGAGAAGTAGCAGATAACTTGGCTGCAGAGGTCAGAGAAGCTCTTAAGGTTACCGTGAAGGAGGCGTTAGCAGGATTACAGGAGGACATAGAGCATCAGAATCTCCGGCTGGTTGAGGCAGAACAGAGGGTGTCCGACGCTGAAGATACACTGGGCGGCTGGAGGGCAGATTTAAAGAATTAGGCACGAGCACCAGATGATGAAAGAAAAAATTGATGACCTGGAAAACAGGTCAAGGAGGAGCAATCTGAGAGTGGTGGGACTGCCGGAGTCAGTGATGTCAAGCCAGCTGGATGCAATCTGTGAGAAAGAGCTTCCACAGGCCCTGGTGTTGTGAATGTGTTAGAAATGAATTCTGAGCAGAAGCTCCCTCTGGTGGTTACAAACAGTACTGAACCATTCAATGAGGATTGGCAATCAGGAGTTACAGACTGGTCTTATATAAGGGAGGTTCCCTCCCATCATGGTTGCCGGTGATCAATTGTTCTTGTCTCAACTGTGGTTCCTGGTTCACTTGGAAGCTTGCTGAGTCTTGCCTGCATCTTCTGCTATCAGATAAGATATTTTCTGCTTTTATTTTTGTGCTTGCTTTTTGCATTGTTCCCTGCACTTCTGTGGAGGTCAGCCAGGTCCCCTCTGGGGGCTTGTGCTCCTCTCAGTTTATCTGAGCCACTGTTATTTGTTCATTTGCCTTTTCCAGTTTTTTCAGTGGCTGCGGCCTAGTTTTGTGACACCAGAGAACTAATTTAGGTGGTAGAGGTCGTGTGATCTCAGGTGTTTTTGCAATTAGTAGAGTTGGTATTTTTTAGGGTTTTTTGGATTGCAGTAAGTGTCCTTCCTATCCTTTTCTGTCCAGGTAGATTGGGCCCCAACGTTTGCTCATACTATTTTCTGTCTGTGTCTGTATTTCCTCTTGTCTAACCGCCATTACATGTTTGGGGGCTTCCTATGTTCTTTGGGGATCTGCTCCGGGGCAGATAGCTTTCCTCTTTCTATCTTTAGGTGTAGTTAACCTCTCAGGCTGTGACGAGGCGTCTAGGACCAACGTAGGAACGCTCCATGGCTGCCTTTAGTTGTGGTGGTTAGTCAGGGTACTGCAATCCAGTAGATTCCAACCTCTCTGGTGTATTGCCGTTTTTGCCTGCTCTCCTCAGCTACCAAATCATAACACCGTGGGCTTAACACACAGCTGTCGTGTGGAAAGAGCCCACAGAGTGGGGCCGATAACGAGGCGGGAGGAGAGAGGGACCAATACAGATGATACATCCAGGCAAGACGTAAGGTCCAGATCACATCAGGTCATAGTCAAATATCTAGAATACAAAGACAAGGAAGAAATCCTGAGGGCCTTCAGGAACAGAAAGCAACCTCTGTGTATCCAAGGACATAAGATCTTAATATTTGGGGACTACTCTGCGGAAGTCACCCGGAAACGAAAAGCTTTTAACCAGGTGTGCACAACTCTTTACCACAAACACATCAAATTCCAGCTCCTCTACCTGCAATATTGAGGGTAAGAGTGGAGTGACTCAGACTTTTCGGGACCCGTTGGAAGCGGAGCGGATGTTAACCCAGGAGGGAAGGTCACGTCGACAGGACAAGAACCCAAAAGAGGGGACTGACATGGAATCGCATGGAGGAGGCTCCGTTTCTATCAGATCATCTTCAGATAGACTGGATCCAGAATCAGAGCGGAGTCAAGCGGGCATCATGGCGGAAAGTCCAAAAGAAAAAAGACACACGGCAACGTCAACTGGGAAGAAAGGAGGAAGAAGGGGTCGCTTGTGATTTGAGATGAGGAAGCAGAGACTGTCTCCTAACTAGAAGTGTCATACCGTGGTAAATCTGCAAAAAATGATGGGAAAGGACGGAATTGGTGGGAGTTTATGAGAGGGGAGGAGGGAGACAACCTGAAAGTGGTGTCAATCAAGAGGGTTTGACTTTTGGCAGTGGTTTGGCAGGTTAATTAAGCATCTCAGAAAAAATGGAAGTGGAAAAATGTTAATGTACAGTTGAACACGAGGGTGGTTTGAAGCAATCAGTTGAGGGGTGGGGGGGAATTGGAAAGTACTTTTTTTGCGTTCAGGCAACACGGCCAGGAAAAAGAGCAACCATTTTAAGGGATTATGGTTAGGATAGTAACATGGAATGTCAAGGGACTTAGATCTCCACACAAACAAAATATGACTTTATTGTACGTCACCTCAAGAGGCTTAAAACTGACATTGCTTTATTACAGGAGACACATTTGCAGAAAGAGGATTTCTTCTGTATGAACAAGATGTGGGTGGGAAAGGTGTATGGGTCGGCATCACAAGGTAGGAAGGCAGGAGTGCTCATTCTGATCAACAAGAGCGTGGCACACACGGTGGAGTCACAAGAATCAGATGAGGAAGGAAGATACCTACATATCAAGATCTCAGGCACTCAGGGCACTTTTAGTATCCACAATGTTTACGCTCCCAACACGGAACAAAAAAATGTTTTTTTAAAACATAACAAACAGGATATTACTTGATGGGGAAGTGTGTAAAATGGTGGGAGGTGATTTTAACACTGTAGTCTCCCAGGAAGAAGACAGGTGAAGCCAGGGGAAACAGGGGAGGCATACGGAGGGACCTTTAAAAGCGATGTTGGAAGCCACATCCCTACACGACAGTTGGAGAATGTATCATCCACAAGAGAGAGAGTTTACGCACTACTCACACCCGCATGACTCGTGGTCACGCATTGATCTTCTCTTGACAAGTGAGACTTTGATGCAGAGGGTGGAGGAGATTGATATAGAAAATATGGTGATTTCAGACCATAGTCCAGTGGTAGCAAGTGTAGTTGACAAAGCTCAGAGAGGACAGGACTATATTTGGCGATTTCCCACTTTCTTGGCGACAGACGAAAACTTTCACAGGATTTTGAGAGAGTGGTGGGTGGACTACACACTGATGAATCAGGAACATAGAGGAGAGATAGGGTTGTTTTGGGAGACGGCCAAGGCAGTATTGAGGGGGAAGGTGATGGGATACACGACAAAGGCAAAACGACAGGTGCAAGAAAAATTTCAAGAAGCCAGTCGGTTAGTTAGGGAAGCATATACGGTCTTTCTGGAAAAACCATCAAGAGTGACGAAAGCAAAGTGGGTGGAGGCGAAGGGAGACTTTGGAAACTGGGCGGAGAGGAAGGAGAATACGTACAGGACGCAACAGGAGGCTGAGTTGACGCGCTACGGGAATAAGGCAGGAAAATGAATGGCAAACTTGGCAAGGGGAAGGCGACCAATGACTCATATAACGGCACTGAGGAATGCTATGGGAAACAAAACAACAGATCCGAAGGAAATAAATGATATCCTAGGAGACTTTTATGCAGCTCTACAAAAAGAGGAGGGATTAGCGAAGAGGGGGAAGGAGAGGAGTGGTTAAGGGGAACGCAAATGACTAGGTTTACGGAGGAGCATCTACAGATATTGAATGGGGAGGTGACGGAGGAAGAAATAGGGGAAGTCATAGGAGGGATGAGTTCAACGAAAGCCCCGGGACCAGACGGGTTTAATGGCAGTTTCTTCAAGATTTTAAAAGGAACAAATCTTACCTGTATTGAAGGATTTATTTAACAAGATATTAGGGGGAGGGCGAGTCTCGGCTACCCTTAATACAGCATACATTAAGCTCATCCCTAAAGCAGGAAAGAATTTAGAGGACCCAACTAGTTATAGGCCTATCTCGTTAATCAACCAGGATCTGAGAGTTTTGGCAAAGTTGATGGCTAATAGATTGGCATCGATATTGCCAGAAATTATAGATCTCCCCAGGCGGGATTTGTTAAGGGACGCTCAGCAGTGACAAACATTAGGAAAGTAATGTTGGCAATTGACATAGCTAAGCGGAAAGGGGGAGAAATTCCAGCCTTGGTCACCTTGGATGCGGAAAAAGCATTTGACAATGTGAGGTGGTCATGGCTGGAACAGGTGCTAGATCATGTGGGTTTGCATGGAGCCTTTAGAAACTTTGTGCAGGTGCTGTACGCGAACCCTCATGCTAGGGTGAACACCCCGGGATTCTTATCAAGAACGTTGTTAAAGGGAACCAGGCAGGGTTGCCCGATGTCACCTTTGTTATTCAATTTAGCTATTGAATCACTGGCCAGACGTTTGAATGATGGTCGATGGTTTGAAGGGATCAAAGTGGGGGGAAGAGCATTGTGTTCAGCATTGTTTGCTGACGATATTGTCCTGTTTATGAGTAGGCCCGAAAAAACACAACTGAGTGAAGTTATAGCACAAATTGAGGGGTTCGGGAAATTAGCAGGATTCAGACTTAACAAAAATAAATGTGAAAATGCAATAACGGGTGATCAAAAATCCACATCCACACTAAAATGGTATCATTAAAAACGTCAGCCTGGCACTCAAAAAATAAGCCCTCACGCAGCCCCAGAAGATGAAAAATGGAGACGCTACCGGTCTCGGAAAATTATGCTCTTTTTTTTTTAACATTTACAAAAAAAAAAAAAAACAACAACCTATACAGGTTTGGTATCTACAAACTCATAATGACCTGGAGAATCATAATGGCAGGTCAGTTTTAGCATCTGGTGAATATGGTAAAAAAAAATCCAAAAAGCAGTCGTGGGATTGCACTTTTTTGCAATTTCACCACACTTGGAATTTTGTTCCCGTTTTTGAGTACACGATATGGTAGAACCAATGGTGTCGTTCAAAAGTAAAACTTGTCCCGCAAAAAACAAGCCCTCAAGTGGCCATATTATAAAAATAAAAAAGCTATGGCTCTGGGAAGAAGGGGATCGAAAAACAAAAAATGAAAAAGGGCCGCAGTGTGAAAGTTGATAATTTTGTACGGCCACCGAGTGATGGCATACCGTATATATCCAAATAGCCCTCAACAGAAAATAGATTGCCCATTACTGCCGTAGACCATGTTTCGTTTCTGACTTGGCTGACAGCATATGTGTACCACTGAAGCTAGGTATGTCAGGGTGCTCCCCATCCTTGTCATAGACAATCAGTGTATAGTACCAGACAATGCACGTTGTTCTCTGCGGACCCCTGGACTGATGATGCAGAATAAAACTTCTAAACTCTGCATCAAAACCACTGCTGGTGTTATAGAGTCAAACATTTCTTTGTATCCTCCGGCCACCATGTCCTGCCTCAAGCACAGCAACAAGGAAAAGAATTCAAAATAAAACTATATTAATTCCCCAGATCCGACCACAGTTCTGCTATTTTCTGGACTCAATATTATAGTATGCAGGAAATATTCAGAATAATCAACTTAACGGAAAATCATTCAATTCACAAACACACTGTCAACATAAAGAATAGAGATCAGAAAAACAAATAAAGCACCGAACAGCAGACACGGCCCAAACATCCAGTGCCCAGAACAGAAGCTTTGCTGTCATGGGTGTGAAATGGTAAACTGCGAGATCCACCCAACCGCTACTGAGGGATGTGACATCATGAATACAGGAAAACTGCAGCCGCCATATAATCCGCAACCAAGGCAGGGCAGGCAGGACGCACAACAGGCAGGCAGGAGCAGCGCAGGACACAGGCAGGCAGGACACAGGCAGGCAGGATGCAGCGTAGGACACAGGCAGGCATACGCAGCACAAGACACAGGCAGGCAGGATGCAGCGTAGGACACAGGCAGGCAGGACGGAGCGTAGGACACAGGCAGGCAGGACGCAGCGCAGGACACAGGCAGGCAGGA
Organism: Oophaga sylvatica; assembly: GCA_033576555.1. NCBI lineage: Eukaryota > Metazoa > Chordata > Amphibia > Anura > Dendrobatidae > Oophaga > Oophaga sylvatica. The sequence goes on from JARQOD010000001.1 coordinate 813,377,928, forward strand.
CGCAGCGCAGGACACAGGAAGGCAGGACGCAGCGCAAGACACAGGCAGGCAGGACGCAGCGCAAGACACAGGCAGGCAGGACGCAGCGCAAGACACAGGCAGGCAGGACGCAGCGCAAGACACAGGCAGGCAGGAGCAGCGCAAGACACAGGCAGGCAGGACTCAGCGCAGGACACAGGCAGACAGGACCAGCGCAAGACACAGGCAGCAGGACGCAGCGCAGGACACAGGCAGGCAGGACGCAGCGCAGGACACAGGCAGGCAGGACGCAGCGCAAGACACAGGCAGGCAGGACGCAGCGCAAGACACAGGCAGGCAGGACAGCGCAGGACACAGGCAGGCAAGGACGCAGCTAGGAATCAGGCAGGCAGGACGCAGCGCATGGACACAGGCAGGACGACGCAGCGCAGGACACAGCAGGCAGGACGCAGCGCAGACACAGGCAGACAGGACGCAGCGCAGGACCACAGGCAGGACGCAGCGCAGGACACAGGCAGGACGCAGCGCAGGACACAGGCAGAGGACGCAGCGCAAGGACACAGGCAGGACGCAGCGCAGGACACAGGCAGCAGGACGCAGCGAGGACACAGGCAGGCAGGACGCAGCGTAGGACACAGGCAGGCAGGATGCAGCGCAGACACAGGCTGGCAGGACGCAGCGCAGGACACAGGCAGGCAGGACGCAGCGCAGGACACAGGCAGACAGGACGCAGCGTAGGACACAGGCCAGGACGCAGCGCAAGACACAGGCAGGCAGGACACAGGGCAGGATGCAGCAAGGACACAGGCAGGCAGGATGCAGCGTAGGACACAGGCAGGCAGGACGCAGCGTAGGACACAGGCAGGCAGGACGCAGCGTAGGACACAGGCAGGCAGGACGCAGCGCAAGACACAGGCAGGCAGGACGCAGCGCAGGACACAGGCAGGTAGGACGCAGCGCAAGACACAGGCAGGCAGGACGCAGCGCAGGACACAGGCAGGCAGGACGCAGCATAGGACACAGGCAGGCAGGACGCAGCGCAAGACACAGGCAGGCAGGACGCAGCATAGGACACAGGCAGCGACGCAGCATAGGACACAGGCAGGCAGGACGCAGCGCAAGACACAGGCAGGCAGGACGCAGCGTAGGACACAGGCAGGCAGGACGCAGCGTAGGACACAGGCAGGCAGGACGCAGCGTAGGACACAGGGTCCTAGTGATGGCATACCGTATATATCCAAATAGCCCTCAACAGAAAATAGATTCCCCATTACTGCCGTAGACCATGTTTCGTTTCTGACTTGGCTGACAGCATATGTGTACCACTGAAGCTAGGGATGTCAGGGTGCTCCCCATCCTTGTCATAGACAATCAGTGTATAGTACCAGACAATGCACGTTGTTCTCTGCGGACCCCTGGACTGATGATGCAGAATAAAACTTCTAAACTCTGCATCAAAACCACTGCTGGTGTTATAGAGTCAAACATTTCTTTGTATCCTCCGGCCACCATGTCCTGCCTCAAGCACAGCAACAAGGAAAAGAATTCAAAATAAAACTATATTAATTCCCCAGATCCGACCACAGTTCTGCTATTTTCTGGACTCAATATTATAGTATGCAGGAAATATTCAGAATAATCTACTTAACGGAAAGTCATTCAATTCACAAACACACTGTCAACATAAAGAATAGAGCTCAGAAATAACAAATAAAGCACCGAACAGCAGACACGGCCCAAACATCCAGTGCCCAGAACAGAAGCTTTGCTGTCATGGGTGTGAAATGGTAAACTGCGAGATCCACCCAACCGCTACTGAGGGATGTGACATCATGAATACAGGAAAACTGCAGCCGCCATATAATCCGCAACCAAGGCAGGGCAGGCAGGACGCACAACAGGCAGGCAGGAGCAGCGCAGGACACAGGCAGGCAGGACACAGGCAGGCAGGATGCAGCGTAGGACACAGGCAGGCAGGACGCAGCACAAGACACAGGCAGGCAGGACGGAGCGTAGGACACAGGCAGGCAGGACGCAGCGCAGGACACAGGCAGGCAGGACGCAGCGCAGGACACAGGAAGGCAGGACGCAGCGCAAGACACAGGCAGGCAGGACGCAGCGCAAGACACAGGCAGGCAGGACGCAGCGCAAGACACAGGCAGGCAGGACGCAGCGCAAGACACAGGCAGGCAGGCAGGACGCAGCGCAAGACACAGGCAGGCAGGACGCAGCGCAAGACACAGGCAGGCAGGCAGGACGCAGCGCAAGACACAGGCAGGCAGGACGCAGCGCAAGACACAGGCAGGCAGGACTCAGCGCAGGACACAGGCAGACAGGACGCAGCGCAAGACACAGGCAGGACGCAGCGCAAGACACAGGCAGGCAGGACTCAGCGCAGGACACAGACAGGCAGGACGCAGCGCAGGACACAGGCAGGACGCAGCGCAGGACACAGCAGGACGCAGCGCAGGACACAGGCAGGACGCAGCGCAGGACACAGGCAGGACGCAGCGCAGGACACAGGCAGGCAGGACGAAGCGTAGGACACAGGCAGGCAGGACGCAGCGCAGGACACAGGCAGGCAGGATGCAGCGCAGGACAAAGGCAGACAGGACGCAGCGTAGGACACAGGCAGACAGGACGCAGCGTAGGACACAGGCAGGACGCAGCGCAAGACACAGGCAGGCAGGACACAGGGCAGGATGCAGCATAGGACACAGGCAGGCAGGATGCAGCGTAATACACAGGCAGGCAGGATGCAGCGTAGGACACAGGCAGGCAGGACGCAGCGCAAGACACAGGCAGGCAGGACGCAGCGCAGGACACAGGCAGGTAGGACGCAGCGCAAGACACAGGCAGGCAGGACGCAGCGCAGGACACAGGCAGGCAGGACGCAGCATAGGACACAGGCAGGAAGGACACAGCGCAAGACACAGGCAGGCAGGACGCAGCATAGGACACAGGCAGGCAGGACGCAGCGCAGGACAGGCAGGCAGGACGCAGCGCAAGACACAGGCAGGCAGGACGCAGCGTAGGACACAGGCAGGCAAGACGCAGCATAGAATACAGGCAGGCAGGACGCAGCGCAGGACACAGGCAGGACGCAGCGCAGGACACAGGCAGGCAGGACGCAGCGTAGGACACAGGCAGGCAGGACGCAGCGTAGGACACAGGCAGGCAGGACACAGCGCAGGACACAGGCAGGCAGGACGCAGCGCAGGACACAGGAAGGCAGGACGCAGCGCAGGACACAGGCAGGCAGGACGCAGCGCAAGACACAGGCAGGCAGGACGCAGCGTAGGACACAGGCAGGCAAGACGCAGCGTTGGATACAGGCAGGACGCAGCACAGGACACAGGCAGGCAGGACGCAGCGTAGGACACAGGCAGGACGCAGCGTAGGACACAGGCAGGCAGGATGCAGCGCAGGACAAAGGCTGGCAGGACGCAGCGCAGGACACAGGCAGGCAGGAAGCAGCGCAGGACACAGGCAGGCAGGACGCAGCGTAGGACACAGGCAGGCAGGACGCAGCGCAAGACACAGGCAGGCAGGACACAGGGCAGGACACAGGCAGGCAGGATGCAGCATAGGACACAGGCAGGCAAGACGCAGCGTTGGATACAGGCAGGACGCAGCACAGGACACAGGCAGGCAGGACGCAGCGTAGGACACAGGCAGGACGCAGCGTAGGACACAGGCAGGCAGGATGCAGCGCAGGACAAAGGCTGGCAGGACGCAGCGCAGGACACAGGCAGGCAGGAAGCAGCGCAGGACACAGGCAGGCAGGACGCAGCGTAGGACACAGGCAGGCAGGACGCAGCGCAAGACACAGGCAGGCAGGACACAGGGCAGGACACAGGCAGGCAGGATGCAGCATAGGACACAGGCAGGCAGGATGCAGCATAGGACACAGGCAGGCAGGATGCAGCGTAGGACACAGGCAGGTAGGACGCAGCGCAAGACACAGGCAGGCAGGACGCAGTGTAGGACACAGGCAGGATGCAGCGTAGGACACAGGCAGGACGCAGCGCAAGAGAGGCAGGCAGGACGCAGCGCAAGACAGGCAGGCAGGACGCAGCGCAAGACAGGCAGGCAGGACGCAGCGCAGGACACAGGCAGGCAGGACGCAGCGCAAGACAGGCAGGCAGGACGCAGCGCAAGACAGGCAGGCAGGACGCAGCGCAGGACACAGGCGGGCAGGACGCAGCGCAAGACACAGGCAGGCAGGACGCAGCGCAAGACACAGGCAGGACGCAGCGCAAGACACAGGCAGGACGCAGGCAGGACGCAGCGCAAGACATAGGCAGGACGCAGCGCAAGACAGGCAGGCAGGACGCAGCGCAGGACACAGGCAGGCAGGACGCAGCACAAGACACAGACAGGCAGGACGCAGCGCAAGACACAGGCAGGCAGGACGCAGCGCAAGACACAGGCAGGCAGGACGCAGCGCAAGACACAGGCAGGCAGGACGCAGCGCAAGACACAGGCAGGCAGGACTCAGCGCAGGACACAGGCAGACAGGACGCAGCGCATGACACAGGCAGGCAGGACGCAGCGCAAGACACAGGCAGGCAGGACGCAGCGCAAGACACAGGCAGGGCACAGCGCAGGACACAGGCAGGCAGGACTCAGCGCAGGACACAGGCAGGCAGGACGCAGCGCAGGACACAGGCAGGCAGGACGCAGCGCAGGACACAGGCAGGCAGGACGCAGCGCAAGACACAGGCAGGCAGGACGCAGCGCAGGACACAGGCAGGACGCAGCGCAAGACACAGGCAGGCAAGACGCAGCGCAAGACACAGGCAGGCAGGACGCAGCGCAAGACATAGGCAGGCAGGACGCAGCGTAGGACACAGGCAGGATGCAGCGTAGGACACAGGCAGGCAGGACGCAGCGCAAGACACAGGCAGGCAGGACGCAGCGCAAGACGCAGGCAGGACGCAGCGCAAGACAGGCAGGCAGGACGCAGCGCAAGACAGGCAGGCAGGACGCAGCGCAAGACAGGCAGGCAGGACGCAGCGCAAGACACAGGCAGGACGCAGCGCAGGACACAGGCAGGACGCAGCGCAAGACACAGGCAGGCAGGACGCAGGCAGGACGCAGCGCAAGACATAGGCAGGACGCAGCGCAAGACAGGCAGGCAGGATGCAGCGCAGGACACAGGCAGGCAGGACGCAGCACAAGACACAGACAGGCAGGTCGCAGCGCAAGACACAGGCAGGCAGGACGCAGCGCAAGACACAGGCAGGCAGGACGCAGCGCAAGACACAGGCAGGCAGGCAGGATGCAGCGCAAGACACAGGCAGGCAGGACTCAGCGCAAGACACAGGCAGGCAGGACTCAGCGCAGGACACAGGCAGACAGGACGCAGCGCAGGACACAGGCAGGCAGGACGCAGCGCAAGACACAGGCAGGCAGGACGCAGCGCAAGACACAGACAGGCAGGACGCAGCGCAGGACACAGGCAGGGCACAGCGCAGGACACAGGCAGGCAGGACTCAGCGCAGGACACAGGCAGGCAGGACGCAGCGCATGACACAGGCAGGCAGGACGCAGCGCAAGACACAGGCAGGCAGGACGCAGCGCAAGACACAGGCAGGCAGGACGCAGCGCAAGACACAGGCAGACAGGACTCAGCGCAGGACACAGGCAGACAGGACGCAGCGCATGACACAGGCAGGCAGGACGCAGCGCAAGACACAGGCAGGCAGGACGCAGCGCAAGACACAGACAGGCAGGACGCAGCGCAGGACACAGGCAGGGCACAGCGCAGGACACAGGCAGGCAGGACTCAGCGCAGGACACAGGCAGGCAGGACGCAGCGCATGACACAGGCAGGCAGGACGCAGCGCAAGACACAGGCAGGCAGGACTCAGCGCAGGACACAAGCAGGCAGGACACAGGCAGGCAGGACGCAACGCAGGACACAAGCAGGCAGGACACAGGCAGGCAGGACGCAGCGCAGGACACAGGCAGGCACAGCGCACACCGGCCCGGGGGCCGGAGCAGTGGGAATATCAGCACAGACCTCCATATCCGTCCTACCTGCAGAGCAGCACAGCCCGCACGCAGTCTCCACTGCCTAGCAACCGAGAAGTAAACCACGCAGGGTTCCCATGGCGACACGGAAGTCACCAGTTGGCAGTGTCGTAATTCCTGCTCTGCTTCGCACAGGATTGTGGGAGGGCGGTTGGGGCCGGTGAAAATGATCCGGCTCCACCTGTGGCCACCTCTCACAGCATGAACTGTATACTGTTCACTGGGGCAAGAGCATAAACCAAAGGACTGCTGGGAATTGTAGTTATTCTTCCAGCTGGAGACAGGTCACTGCTGTATTGGGATGTTTGGGGTTTATAAACAGTCATCTACACACGAGGCTGAAGTTGGTTTCTTTTCATCCAGTTTCTTATTCGGCAATTTTTTCTTTTCTGTGTTTTATAGGTTTAACATCAAAAAATCATCAGAATAATAACATACAATGCAGCGAGGAGCCTGATGTGACTACACTTAAAGGGAATCTGTCACCCCATTTTTTTGCATATAAGCTGCGGCCACCGCCATCGGGCTTATCTACAGCATTCTGTAATGCTGTAGATAAGCCCCTGATGTAACCTAAAGATAAGAAAACAAGTTATATTATACTCACACGGGTCGGTCCAAAGGGTGTCACAGGTCGGGTCCTCCCATCTTCTAGCGATGACGTCCTCTTCCTTGCTTTTTCGCTGCTCCTGCGCAGGCGTAATTCTCTGCCCTATTGAGGACGGAGTAAAATACTGCAGTGCGCAGTTCTGGCCTCTCGACTTTCCCGATGCCTGCGCACTGCAGTATTTTACTCCGTCCTCAATAGGGCAGAGAATTACGCCTGCGCAGGAGCAGCGAAAGAAGCAAGGAAGAGGACGTCATCGCTAGAAGATGGGAGGACCCGGACCTGTGACGCCCATCGGACCAGACCCCGTGTGAGTATAATATAACTTGTTTTTCTTATCTTTCAGGTGACATCGGGGGCTTATGTACAGCATTACAGAACACTGTAGATAAGCCCCTGATGGCGGTGGCCGCACCTTATATACGAAAAATGGGGTGACAGATTCCTTAAAAACAGCTACAAAAATTATGTAACTGGCACAAAAATGGCATCAAAGTGGGCACCAAAGGCGTTACTGAAAGGGTTACATGACTTTGGGCCACTGATATCACACTGCAGACATATAGAACAGGGAGCCCCACATCAAACCCAGGTCCTCCTGCCTGGCCCAAATGGGTTCTGGGCATCAGAACTGGCATCAAAGTGGGCGAACAGCCGATTTTCACAGATTTAAATAAAAAAAAAAAAATTGAGCTTAACTTGAGTTGGTACACATGCAGCACATAGAAGCATGTTCACATTGGCCATAAAGCATATAAACCTACAAAAGAAAGAGAGAGAGCAAAAACCCTGCACTAAGTAAATAAAAAGCAAAAGTGTATTTAAATAACACAGAGATCTTAGTAATACTGTTTTTGATCAAAAATAGCATAAAAGCCATCCCACCACGACAAGGTAACTCTGACGGGACCGTCCTACACTGTCTATTATTAAAAACCTTACCATGGGTCAAGGTTGACCTCAGTGTGTGAATAAGGGCAGACAAAAGGACTTGGGCCCCACCAGTGGAACCCCAGTCTGGGGAAGCCTTATATACAATTTCCAGCTCAGGAGAGGGAGGCCACTCCTCAGCTTGCACAGAATGCAATAATACAAAGAAAAAAAATACAAAAATTGAGCTTAACTTGAGTTGGTACACATGAAACACATAAACGCATGTTCACATTGCCCATAAAACATATAAACCTACAAAAGAAAAAGTGAGCAAAAACCCTGGCCCAAAAGTGCATTTAAATAAATAAATACATAGTAGGACTGTCCCGTCTGAGTTACCTTGTCACTAAGAATACACAGACAGTGATGCCCCACATCAAACTCAGGTCCCTCCAGCCTGGCCCAAATAAGTTCTGGGCATGAGAATTGGCATCAAAGTGGGCGAACAGCCAATTTTCACAGATATGAATAAATAACTGATGTTTTTAAGGGGTTAAATGACTTTGGGCCACTGATCTCACACTAAGAACACACAGATAGTGATGCCCCACATCAAACCCAGGACCGACCAGCCTGGCCCAAATGGGTTCTGGGCATCACTCTCTGTGTACTCTTAGGGCTCATACTCACTTGAGCCGAAAACGGATGATTTTCAGCCGATAAAAAATCGGATTCAAATCAGACCAATGTTATTCAATAGGTGACATCTCATTTGCGATTTTTTTCTCAGCTGAAATCGGTGTGAGAAAAAAATCGCAGCATGCGATTAGGGCTTATACTCACTTGCTGGAAAAAAAACGGTCAGTTTTCAGGATAGTCCGATTATGTGCAATTGTCATGCGATTTGCTTGCGATTTTTTATAGCACCATCTATTGCATTAGCGATTATCATGCCAAAATCGCATCAAATCGCAATCAATGTTGCGATTTTTTTCTCACACCGATTTCGGCTGAGAAAAAAAAATCGCAAATGAGATGTCACCTATTGAATAACATTGGTCCGATTTGAATCCGATTTTTTATCGGCTGAAAATCATCCGTTTTCGGCTCAAGTGAGTATGAGCCCTTAGGGTGACATCAGTGGCCCAAAGTCATTTAACCCTTAAAAACATCAGTTACTTATTCAAATCTGAAAATTGGCCGTTTGCCCACTTTGATGCCAATTCTGATGCCCAGAACCCATTTGGGCCAGGCAGGAGGGTCCTGGGTTTGATGTGCGGCATCACTATCTGTGTATTCTTAGTGTGAAATCAGTGGAACAAAGTAACTTAACAGCTTAAAAACACCAGTTACTTAATAAAATGGTCAAAATCGACTGCCCACTTTGATGCCAGTTCTGATGCCCAGAACCCATTTGGGTCAGGCTGGAGGGACCTGGGTTTGATGTGGGGCGCCCTGTTCTATATGTCTACAGTGTTATATCAGTGGCCCAAAGTAATTTAACCCTTTCATTAACACCCTTCGGTGCAAACTTTGACGCCCATTTTTGTGCCAGTTTTATAATTTTTATAGCTGTTATTAAGTGTGGTCACATCAGGCTCCTCGCTGCATTGTATATTATTATTGTGATGCTTATTTTTTGTTGTTAAACCTATAAAAAAACAGAAAAGAAAAAATTGCAGAATAAGAAACCAACTTCAGCCTTGTTATACTCTCCATTCTGATAGGTGACAGGTAGTTTGCATATATAATCCCTACGTTCTAGAGGTTTCGGCGGGAGAATGGCCGCGCTCCTTGTGGGATAAGATGATGTTTTCAGTGAAACAATTTTTTTTTCAATACGTCTTTTTTTTTTTTTTTTTTACTTAGTCACTCTACGGGGTTTTTACTTGCCTGATCTGCAATTCTGTGCTGCAAGATATCAGATCTGTCAGGTTTATACGAATACTTCGCCGGTTAGGCCGGAGTCACACACAACGACAAAAAAATCGGACCGTTTTAGTCGGTCGATTATCGCACCAAAATGTCATGAACAGTCATCCGTCTGGCATCTGATTTTCCTGGAAAGATGTGATTTAGTCGCATCTGACCATAGTTGTAACATCCGATTTACATCCGACTTGCGAGATTTTCTTGCAGGCTTGCAAAACGGACATATAATGGATCCAAATGAATAGTATTTAAATCACAAAAGAAAGAATAGATATATACACATAGAACACATATATATACATATACAGGTCATTGTGACATATATATATATATATATATATTATAGTTCATACACTTCTACATACTGTAATAGCCGCTAATTCAATTGCCGGCTTTTGTGAAACTACAGAACCCGACATGAAATGACACATGGTTTACATACAGTTAACCATGTCATTTCATGTATTTTGATATATGGTTTTCACTAACAATTACATGAGTGTATGTGTGCAAAATTTCACACATGTAGGGGTTAATTAACCCCTCTCTGACATTAGACGTACTATCCCGTCCATAAAAACCGTGCCATTCTGCCCATGGACGGGATAGTACGTCATAGGCGATCAGCTGCGCTCCTGAGGGGAGCGCAGCTAATCGCCGCCGGGTGTCAGCTGATTATCACAGCTGACACCCATGACTGTGTGTCAGGAGCGGTCACGGACCGCTCCCGGCACATTAACCCCTAGCACACCGCGATCAAACATGATCGCGGTGTACTGGGGGCACAGGGGAGGATCGCGCAGGGTGGGGGCTCCCTGCGCGCCCCCCTGAGACCCTCAGACCAGCGCGATGTGATCGCGCTGTTCTGAGGGCTTCCTCCCTCCCAGGACCCGGATCCAAGATGGCGCCGGGGTCCTGGAGGGAGGCGGCTTCCTCAGTGCCTGCTGAGAGCAGGCACTGAGAAGCCTGCTGCACTGCCTGAGCGATCGCTGGTGTGACAGTGTGCTGTGCACACTGTCACACCAGCGATTTGATAAAATACAGTGATGTCCCACCCTGGGACAAAGTAAAAAAGTTAAAAAAATAAAAATAAACATGTTATAAAAAAAAAATCCAAAATAAATAAAAAAAAAAAAATATTCCCCAATAAATTAATTTCTTCCTGTAAATAAAAAAACCAAAACAATAAAAGTACACATATTTGGTATCGCCGCGTCCATAACGACCCCCCTATAAAACTGTCCCACTAGTTAACCCCTTTAGTGAACCCCTTAAAAAAAAAAAAAAAACGAAGCAAAAAATCAATGCTTTATCATCATACCGCCGAACAAAAAGTGAAATAACGCGCGATCAAAAAGACCGATATAAATAAACATGGTACCGCTGAAAACGTCATCTTGTCCCGCAAAAAACGAGCCGCCATACAGCATCATCAGCGAAAAAATAAAAAGTTATAGCTCGCAGAATAAAGCGATGCAAAAATAATGATTTTTTATATAAAATTGTTTTTATTCTATAAAAGCGCCAAAACATAAAAAAATTATATAAATGAGGTATATCTTGCTTTATCAATTTTACCACACGCGGAACAATAAAAACGCCTCCCCCAAAAGAAATTCATGAATTGCTGATTTTTGTTCATTCTAACCTCCCAAAAATCGAAATAAAAAGCGATCAAAAAATGTCACCTGCTCAAAAATGGTACAAATAAAAACGTCAACTCGTACCGCAAAAAATAAGACCTCACATGACTCTGTGGGCCAAAATATGCAAAAATTATAGCTCTCAAAATGTGGCGATGCAAAAACTATTTTTGCAATAAAAAGCATCTTTTAGCGTGACAGCTGCCAATCATAAAAAACCCGCTATAAATAGTAAATCAAACCCCCCTTTATCACCCCCTTAGTTAGGGAAAAATAATAAAATTAAAAAAATGTATTTATTTCCATTTTCCCATTAGGGTTAGGGTTAGGGTTGCGGCTAAAGTTAGGGTTAGGGTTGGCGCTAAAGTTAGGGTTAGGGTTGGGATTTAGGGGTGTGTTAGGGTTAGGTTTGTGGTTAGGGTTGGGACTAGGGTTAGGGGTGTGTTGGGGTTAGGGTTGGAGTTAGAATTGGGGGGTTTCCGCTGTTTAGGCACATCAGGGGCTCTCCAAATGTGACATGGCGTCTGATCTCAATTCCAGCCAATTCTGCGTTGAAAAAGTCAAACGGTGCTCCTTCACTTCTGAGCTCTGCCATGCGTCCAAACAGTAGTTTATCCCCACATATGGGGTATCAGCGTACTCTGGACCCCAAGAGTTATTGTGCAATTTGTCCTATTTCTTCTGTTACCCTTGGGAAAATAAAAAACTGGGGGCGAAAATATCATTTTTGTACAAAAAAATTATTTTTTTGTTTTTACGGCTGTACATTATAAACTTCTGTGAAGCACTTGGGGCTTCATAGCGCTCACCACACACTAGATAAGTTCCTTGTGGGGTCTATTTTCCAAAATGGGGTCACTTGTTGGGGATTTCCACTGTTTAGGCGCATCAGGGGCTCTCCAAATGCGACATGACGCCCCCAGACCATTCCATCAAAGTCTGCAATCCAAAACGTCACCACTTCCCTTCCGAGCCCCAACGTGTACCCATACAGTAGTTTTCTCCCACATATTGGGTATCAGCGTACTCAGGACAAATTGGACAACAACTTTTGGGGTCCAATTTCTCCTGTTACCCTTGTGAAAATAAAATATTGGGGGCGAAAAAATCATTTTTGTAAAAAAAAAAAGGATTTTTTATTTTTACGGCTGAGCGTTATAAACTTCTGTGAAGCACTTCGAGGTTCAAAGTGCTCACCACACATCTAGATAAGTTCCTTGTGGGGTCTATTTTCCAAAATGGGGTCACTTGTGGGGGGTTTCCACTGTTTAGGTGCATAGGGGCTCTCCAAATGCGACATGACGCCCCCAGCCCATTCCATCAAAGTCTGCAATCCAAAACGTCACTACTTCCCTTCCGAGCCCCGACGTGTACCCATACAGTAGTTTTCGCCCACATATTGGGTATCAGTGTACTCAGGACAAATTGGACAACAACTTTTGGGTTCCAATTTCTTCTGTTACCCTTGTGAAAATAAAATATTGGGGCGAAAAAATCATTTTTGTAAAAAAAAAAAAAAGATTTTTTATTTTACGGCTGTACGTTATAAACTTTAGTGAAACACCTGGGGGTTCAAAGTTCTCACCACACATCTAGATAAGTTCCTTGTGGGGTCTATTTTCCAAAATGGTGTCATTTATGGGGGTTTCCACTGTTTAGGCAGATCAGGAGCTCTCCAAACACGACATGGCGTCCAGCCAATTCTGCGTTGAAAAAGTCAGACAGCGCTCCTTCCCTTCCAAACTCTGCCATGCACCCAAACAGTGGTTTACCCCCACATATGAGGTATCAGCGCACTCAGGACAAATTGCACAATACCTTTTGGAGTCTTGTTACCCTTGGAAAAATAAAAATTGGGGTGAAAAGATCATTTTTGTGGAAAAAATATGATTTTTAAATTTTACGGCTCTACGTTATAAACTTGTGTGAAGCACTTGGGGGTTCAAATTGCTCATCAAAAATCTAGATAAGTTCCTTAGGGGGTCTAGTTTCCCAAATGGGGTCATTTGTGGGGGGTTTCCACTGTTTAGGCACATCAGGGGCTCTCCAAATGCAACATGGCATCCAAACTCAATTCCAGCCAATTTTGGTTGGAAAAAGTCAAATGGTGCTCCTTCCATTCCGAGCTCTGCCGTGCGCCCAAACAGTGGTTCCCCCCCACATATCGGGTATCAGCGTACTCAGGACAAATTGGACAACAACTTTTGTGGTCCAATTTCTCCTGTTACCCTTGGGAAAATAAAAAATTAGTGACTAAAAGATAATTTTTGTGGGAAAAAAATAGGATTTTTTTATTTTCATGCCCGGGCATTATAAACTTGTGTGAAGCACTTGGGGGTTCAAAGTGCTCACCAAAGATCTAGATAAGTTCCTTAGGGGGTCTAGTTTCCAAAATGGGGTCACTTGTGGGGGGTTTCCACTGTTTAGGCTCATCTGGGGCACTGCAAACGGAACATGACCCCCATTAACGTCTGCATTCCAAAACGTTACTACTTCCTTTCCAAGCCCTGCTGTGCGCCCAAACAGTTTCCCCCCCCCCACATATGGGGTATCAGCGTACTCAGGACAAATTGGACAACAACTTTTGGGGTCCAATTTCCTTGGGAAAATTCAAAAATTTGGGACTAAAAATCATTTTTGTGGAAAATTTATTTTTTTTTTTTTTTCACACCCAGGCTTTATAAACTTTTGTGAAACACTTGAGGGTTCAAAGTGCTCACAACAGATCTAGATAAGTACCTTATGGGGTCTAGTTTCCAAAATGGTGTCACTTGTGGGGGGTTTCCACTGTTTAGGCGCATCAGGGGCTCTCCAAACGCGACATGGCATCCAATCTAAATTCCAGCCAATTTAGTTTGAAAAAGTCAAATGTCGCTCCTTCCCTTACGAGCTCTGCCGTGTGCCCAAACAGTGGTTTTCCCCCACATCTGGGGTATTGGCGCACTCAAGAGAAATTGCATAACAACCTTATCTGTCCATTTTCTCCTTTTACCCTTGTGAAAATAAAAAAAAGTTTGTAAAAGATAATTTTTGTGGCTAAAAAGTAAAATATTCATTTTTTCCTTCCACGTTGCTTTAGTTACTGTGAAGCACCTGAAGGGTTAATAAACTTCTTGAATGTGGTTTTGAGTACCTTGAGGGGTGCAGTTTTTAGAATGGTGTCACTTTTGGGTATTTTCTGCCATATAGACCCCTCAAAGTGACTTCAAATGTGAGGTGGTCCCTAAAAAAATGGCTTTGTAAATTTTGCTGTAAAAATGAGAAATCGCTGGTCAACTTTTAACCCTTATAACTTCCTAACAAAAAAAAATGTTGGTTCCAAAATTGTGCTGATGTAAAGTAGACATGTGGGAAATGTTATTTCTTAACTATTTTGTGTGATATATTTCTCTGTTTTAAGGGAATAAAAATTCAAAGTTTGAAAATTGCAAAATTTTAAAAATTTTCGCCATATTTGCGTTTTTTTCAAAAATAAACGCAAGTTATATCGAAGAAATTTTACCACTAACATGAAGTACAATATGTCACGAGAAAACAATCTCAGAATCGCGAAGATCCGTTGAAGCGTTCCAGAGTTATAACCTCATAAAGAGACAGTGGTCAGAATTGTAAAAATTGGCCCGGTCATTAACGTGCAAACCACCCTTGGGGGTGAAGGGGTTAAAGGTGTAAATTCGTTTAAAAAAAATGCGTGGCTCCCGCTGTATTTTCTCCACCAGACAGACAAAGCAAGCGAGTGGGGGCAAATAATAATAGCCCAGGGAGGGAGCATTTATTTTGTGCCCCCCCTGGCTACTAACATCTGCCCCAGACACCCCAGAAAAGGCAAATCTATAATTAGATTTGCCCTTATGGCACTTTGCCCGTCTATTCCCATGCCCTGTAGCTGTGGCGAATGGGTAAAAGGGGTTAAAGCCACCTTGCATTGAAGGGACTTTAAGGCAGGTTAATAATTGAGAGCTGTCAATTAGAAAAATCAATTATTAATCCTATTGTATGAAAGAAAAATCAAACACACTTAATAAAAATCATTTTAAATGAAATAAGCAAACAGTTTTGACCATCTTTTTATTTTCCTGCTAAAACCATTCCTGTAATAAAAATAAAATAAAAACGCAAAATATTCTTACCTATCCGATGCACAGTCAGGTCCCATGCTGTAATCATCAAAAGGGGTACAGGTTACAGCTAGCAGGCAGCTAATGCTGCCTGCAGAGCTGTTACCCCCTGAATGAATCGTTCTCTCCCGGCGAAAGGAGAGGAAGTGATTAATGTGTGAAGCTTAATTGATTTGCCTTCCCACTTTCACTTCAGGTCAGGTCATCCTGACCTGAAGTGAAAGTGGGAAGCACTCAATTAAGTTCACACACTAATCACTTCCTCTCCTGTCGCAGGGAGAGGAACTGATTCATTCAGGGGGTAACAGTGAGAATAAATAGGCCAAAACTGTGTCTTTATTTAATTAAAGGATTAATAATTAATGTGTGTTTTTTTTCCTTTCATACAATAGGATTAATAATTGATAGTTGTAAAATTGACAACTCTCAATTATTAACCTGGCTTAAGTCACCTTTCAGTTGCAAGGTGGCTTTAACCCCTTATTAAACCCATTCAACCACCGCTACAGGGCAATGGGAATAGACGGGCAAAGTGCCAGAAAGGGCGATCTAATTATAGATTTGCCTTTTCGGGGTGTCCTGGGGGCAGATGTAGTAGCCGGGGGGGGCACAAAAATAAATGCACCCTCCCTGGCTATTATTATTTGCCCCCACTCGCTTGCTTTGTCTGTCTGGTGGAGAAAATACAGGGGAGCCCACGCATTTTTTTTAAACAAATTTACACCTTTAATAACCCCTACATGTGTGAAATTTGCACACATACACTCATGTAATTGTTAGTGAAAACCATATATCAAAATACATGAAATGACATGGTTAACTGTATGTAAAACCATGTGTCATTTCAAGTCGGGTTCTGTATTTTCACAAAGCCGGCAATTGAATTAGGGCTATACAGTATGTAGAAGGTATGAATATAAATATATATTAATATGTCACAATGACATATAAATAATATATATATATATATTTATATATAATATGTATTCTATGTGTGTATATGATATTGATTCTATTCTTTATTAAAAGCTGTCAGTGTGATTTTACAGTATAGCCGGGGATGAATTGCCCTTTTCTAAAGGACACCGGTGCGATTTAATCGCAAAGTCCACACGTGCGGTCCGTTTGTAATCGATATTTCATCGCTCCCATAGACTTGCATTGGGGCGATAGTCGACCCACAATCGGTGACAATCGCAGCATGCTGCGATTGCACTCGGACGTTTAAATCGACCATAACCCATTTCACAACTAGTACAACCATGTCCACGCCCCGACCACACCCATTTAGCACTGGTGATCACACTGGACTGAGGGCACAGTGACTGGTACTATGGGCACACTGGTACTGAGTAAAAGAAAGAACAGAGAAAGAAAAAGAAAATGGAGAAGGAGAGAGAGAGAAAGAGGGGAAAGCAAGAAAGAACAGAGAGAAAGTAGAGAGAGAAATAAATAAACAAAGAAGGGAAAAGAAATGAACAGAGAGAGAAAGAAAAAAAGATGGAAAGAAAGAACAGAGAGAAAGAAAGAACAGGAGAGAAGAAAGAAAGAAAGAAAGAAAGAAAGAAAAGAAAAAGAAAGAAAGAAGAAGAAGAAAGAACAGAAAAAGAATGAGGGCAGAAAAAAGAACGAGAAAAAAAGAAATATGGGGAAAGAAAAACAAAGAGAAAGAAAGAACAGAGAGATAGAGAGAAAGAAAGATGGAAACAAAGAACAGAGAGAGAGAAAGAGAATAAAGAAAACAGATAGAAAGACAGAGAGGAGAGAGAATAAGAACAGAAAGATAGGAGTGGAAAGAAAGAAAGAGAAAAAAGAAAGAAACAGAGAGAAAGAAGAACAGAGAGAGAAAGAAAGAGAAAGAAATAACAGAGATAGTGTAAGTTCTGTGTACATGTTCCTGAAACTCAGTTTGTTCGTCAGCCATTTTACTTTCTGTCTTGCTGCAGCTATCTTGCCCTCAGTCAAAATGGAGTTTCCAGCTTGCATGTTCCCGCCCTGATTCTCTCCTTTTGCTTCTTAAGCAGCCACAGCTGAGCAATCAGTGCTTCAGAACTAGCCTGCAGTGAACCTGTGACCTGACTCCTAAAGCCTTGGACCTTGTACTCCAGCTATTCCTATGAGGAACTCTGAAGCACTTGTGGACTCTGAAACCCTGCTCTTTGAAAGACCCACGTTTGCATGGACTTACGTAACAGAGAAGAAGATCCTGAACCTGTTTGTGGAGAGTGATTGCTGAGCTTAGATTACACTGGCCTGCTGTGTCTCCTGCTTCTGTGTCTGCAAATTTGTGTGACTATTTTTATGAAGTAATACAAGACTTTCTATATCAAACCTGTGTCTCATGTATTTTCATCGCACCCAAGCACAAGACGCTATATGAACTGTACCACAACATACAAGATTCTGAAGCCAAAACGTTAGTGTTGCTGGGTCTGGAAAGGCTGTGTCTGCTGTAACTGTGGATATCGGATGTCCGGTTGTACTTTCTGTGATGACAGTGGTTGTGATTCTCACAACCCATTCCAGGTGAAGCAATTCCCTTAAGTGTTTTTTTTTTTCTGCAGTGTACCACGTAAACACTATTTTTTTTTTTTTTCTTTTCTCTTTTTTGTCTGCTGTAACTGTGGATATCAGATGTCCGGGGTGAACTTTCTGTGATGATAGTGGTTTGACTTCTCACAACCATTCCAGTGTGAGCAGTTCCCTTAATTTTTTTTTTTTTCTCTCTGCAGTGTTACCACAGGTAAACACTATTGTTTTTTTTTTTTCCTCTTCCTCTTCTTCCAGTACTTCCTGTCTTAAAAGATCTGGAAATGGAGGCCCGCATAAAGGAACTTTGCGGAGTGACTGATAATATCCTTGCAGATTTGCAGAATATAAAGACCCGTTTTTTCAAGCCTACAGGACCTCACTAATCACAATTTGCAAGTGTTTGGACAGACTGCCCAGGATTTGCGAGCCAGGATTGAGGTTCAGAAGAGCGAGTCAGGCTCCTGCCGTAGCCCCGAGTTCTGGGATTCCCAAGTTGCCCCCTTTTCGTTTTGGCGGTGAACGTGAGAAATTCAGGGGATTATTAATCAATGCAATCATTTTTTTTCTGCACAAGCTTCACAATTCCACTGAACGATATAAGGTGCTTACTATAATTATGTTGCTTACCAACAAGGCTTTTGATGTGGGCAAACCCTCTGTTGAGACTGAGGATGATTGTTTGAATCACCTTGAGCTTTTATTTCAGCCATGGGCAGGTGTTTGATGACCCCAATCGAGGTGCAACAGCTGAAGCAGCCATGTTAGCTTTGCGCCAAGGTAAGCATCGGTAGCTGAATATGCCTTGGAGTTCAGGAGATGGGCCCTTGACCACCTGGGACAGTTCCGCCAAAAAATCTATTTTTCCGAAGGGGTATCTCCATGTTAAGGATGAACTTGCTCGTGCCGACCCTCCCACTGCGTTAGGTGACTTTATTAACTACCTGCATCCGTATTGAAACTCGTCTGACTGAACGCAGGCAAGAGAGATGGTTCGAAAGCAATCGCACTAACCTTTTCCTACCCTTCTCTCCAGCTAAGGAACCTTTGAGTAGGATTAACGGGAACCTGAACCTGAACCCATGCAGGTAGACTCTTTACAACGACGGGTTAGTGATGCACGCAAGGAAACATCTTTTTAAGGAGAATCTATGTTTCTATTGTGGTAAGTCAGGGCACTTCATTATAAACTGCCCAGCCGTTCTCGTAAGACTACTGCAGCACTCATTCATTGTGATGTTGCGAGAGGGGATCTGTTCAGGTCCGAGCCTCAGGCTCCAGAGAGATCTGCAGCAACAGATCTGATTTCTCGGACTTAAACTCCGTTACCTCTGAGGACGTTGACTGTGTAAACGCTGCCATTTTTCAAGTTTCCTCAGCGGTGTCCCAGCTGAGTTGTAAGAAAAACAATTCTCATTGCTTTCTTTCATCAAACTCTGGGTTGACTCAGCTTGGGTGTCTAGCTCTGCTATGATCGACTCAGGGGCAAGTGGAAATTTTATGGATGTCTCCTTTGCTCTGAAACAGGGGATACGTTCAGTGAAGAAGGCTACCCAGTACAGATGGAAACTGTGGATGGCTCCCTGCTGACCTCTGGACCAGTGGATCAGGAAACAGAGCCTTTGAGGGTTCTTATGGGTAAAGATCATCAAGAGAAACTGTCCTTTATGCTTATCTCTTCTCCCCACTTTCCCATTATTCTAGGGCTACCATGGCTGCAGGCTCAGAATCCTCCATTAACTGGGAGACCAAGGAATTACACTTTCCAGAGAAACAGATGAGTCCAAAAGTTCAGCTTGCCTGTTCCTAAAGGAACCATGTCAGTCCCTGAACTACAGCTGTATACCAGGACTATGTGGATTTATGTGACCAGAAGAACGCTGACCAGCTTCCCTCACCGTCCATATGATTGTCCAATTGAATTATTGCCTGGAGCGGAGATACCTTTGGTAAGATCTACCCCCTGGCGGGGCCCGAGCTAAAGGCTTTAAAGGATTACATAGACGAAAATCTAGCAAGGGCTTCATACGCCCCTCTTCATCTCCTGCAGGTGCACCCATCTTCTTTGTAAAGAAGAAAGATGGATCTCTGAGACCATGCGTAAACTATAGGGAACTCAATAAGGTTACTATTAGAAACCGTTATCCATTGCCTTTAATCCCTGAGTTATTGGAGAGAGTGCGACATGCCAAAATTTTTCTCTAAACTAGATCTTCGTGGGGCCCTATAACTTAGTCCGTATTAGACCTGGGGATGAATGGAAGACTGCATTCAGGTCACGCTATGGACATCTTGAATATCTAGTTATGCCTTTTGGTCTGAGTCCGCCCCAGCCACTTTCCAACACTGGGTGAATGACATCTTCAGGGATCTCCTAGATACATTCGTGGTAATTTATTTGGATGATATTCTAATTTTTTCTAACTCCACAGAGGAACATCATGGACATGTGAGAATGGTCTTGGAACGTCTAAGACAAAATCATCTTTACATCAAACTTGAAAAGTGTGAAATTCCATAGGACCGAATTCAATTTCTGGGGTATGTACTGTCTACACAAGGAATTAGTATGGATGGAAGCAAAACCCAAGCCATCAAGGTTTGGCCAAGTCCTAGAAATGTGAAGGAGGTACAGCGCTTCATCGGGTTTGCCAACTTCTATAGACGTTTCATTAGAAATTTCTCTGAGGTAGTGTCACCTATCACCCAACTTACCCGGAAAGAGTCTAGGTTCTCCTGGACTCCCCAAGCCCGGAAGCATTTTCCCGTCTAAAAGATAAATTTACCACTGCACCTATCTAGTACATCCCAACCCCGAGCTTGCCTTCATATAGAGGTGGATGCTTCAGACTGTGCCGTTGGAGCTATACTCTCTCAGAGAACAGGTGAGAAGAATGTCTTGCATCCCTGTGCCTTCTTTTCCCAGCAGTTGTCTTCGGCTGAGAGGAACTACGATGTGGGCAATAGAGAGTTGTTGGCCATTATTGCCGCCTTCAAAGAATGGAGACACCTTCTTCAGGGAGCTGCACAGCAAATAGTCGTCCTGACAGACCATCGTAACCTTGAGTTTATCAGGTCGGCTAAGTGCCTGACTCCTCGCCAGGCTCGCTGGAATCTTTCTTAAACCAATTTATTTTATCATTTCTTATAGACCAGGATCGCGCAATGGAAAGGCTGATGCACTCTCTAGGATTTACTCAGCAGAGACACGTCCAATTACTCCTCCTAAGACTATTCTTCCTGACTCTAGATTCCTCGGAGTAATTCATAATCAAGACCTACTTAAGGACATCAAGGAAGCATACCATGCGGATTCCTTTTTGGCACAACCCCCACGGGACGTAAGTCTTATCTTTAAGAATGGTGTGTGGATTCGGGGACAACGCCTGTATATTCCTGAAACAGTCAGATTGAGAGTATTACAACTCATTCACGATTCCAAGATAGCTGGGCATAGAGGAATTCTAAAGACACAGGAATTTCTCTCTCGTTTCTTTTGGTGGCCCACTTGCAGGAAGGATGTTTTAAACTATGTCACTTCATGTGAAGTCTGTGCAAGATGCAAAACACCTCGCTCCTCACCAACTGGTCTGTTACAGCCTCTTCCCACCCCGTCCCGCCCGTGGGGATCCATTTCTATGGACTTCATTGTGGAGTTACCAACCTCTCAAGGGAAGAACACCATTTAGTGGTGGTTGACCGTCTAACAAAGGCAGCTCATTTTATCCCTTGTGTCGGCTTACCCACTGCAAAACAGACATCAGATTTGATGATTAAAGATGTGTTTCGCTTACATGGAGTACCGGATGAGGTTATTTCGGATCGAGGGGTGCAATTCACTTCTAGGTTTTGGCAAAATTTCTGTGCAGCATTGGACATTAAAGTAAACCTTTCTTCTGCTTTTCATCCCCAGACTAATGGACAGACCGAACGAACCAATCAAACCCTGGAGCAGTATCTCCGCTGCTTTATCTGCCACTACAGGATGATTGGGTGGATCTACTTCCATTAGCTGAGTTCTCGTATACAACTCTCAGAGTGCCTCCACTAAGCAGTCTCCTTTTTACTCTAATCTAGGTTATCATCCTAACATTCTACCACGATTTCCCATAGAAACGCCTTTACCAGCAGTGGCTGAAAGAATCACGTCTTTACAGAAGAATATGATCTTCTAAAGGAGAATCTGGAATCGGCTCAGGAAAGGTACAAGAAAGCAGCAGATAAATTTTGTAAACCTGCACCAGCTTTCAAGGTAGGAGACTTGGTCTGGCTGTCAACCAGAAATCTTAAGTTAAGGATTCCATCGTCTAAGTTGGGACATAAGTACATTGGACCCTATAAAATCAGTAAAATTATAAGTGCCGTTGCTTGTCGTCTTCAACTGCCCAGAACTATGAGAATTCACCCTGTCTTTCATGTATCCCTACTAAAGGCTGCGACACCCAATACGTTTCCTGGACGTTCTTCTCCTTGCCCTGACCCAGTGCTAGTCGATGGTCAGGAAGAATTTGTGGTGAAAGGATTTTAGATTCCAGGTTGTATAGAAATCAGTTACAATATCTGATTAAATGGCAGGGCTACCCAGTGGAAGACAACTCATGGGAACCAGTCAATAACGTTAATGCTCCTCGCTTGCTCCGTCAGTTTCATCAGAGGTACCCACACAAGCCTGGCCTGAGGTCATCCAGAGGTTGTCCCTAAGGGGGGAGTAATGTAAGGTTCTGTGTACATGTTCCTGAAACTCAGTTTGTTCGTCAGCCATTTTACTTTCTGTCTTGCTGCAGCTATCTTGCCCTCAGTCAAAATGGAGTTTCCAGCTTGCATGTTCCCGCCCTGATTCTCTCCTTTTGCTTCTTAAGCAGCCACAGCTGAGCAATCAGTGCTTCAGAATCTAGCCTGCAGTGAACCTGTGACCTGACTCCTAAAGCCTTGGACCTTGTACTCCAGCTATTCCTACTAAGGAACTCTGAAGCACTTGTGGACTCTGAACCCTGCTCTTTGAAAGACCCAAGTTTGCATGGACTTACGGTAACGAGAAGAAGATCCTGAACCTGTTGTGGAGAGTGATTGCTGAGCTTAGATTACTCTGGCCTGCTGTGTCTCCTGCTTCTGTGTCTGCAAATTGTGTGACTATTTTTGCCAACTTGTATGAAGTAATACAAGACTTTCTATATCAAACCTGTGTCTCATGTATTTTCATCGCACCCAAGCACAAGACGCTATATGAACTGTACCACATACATTACAGATAGAAAGAAAGGGGAAAGAAAGAACAGAGAGAAAGAAAAAGAACAGAGAGAGAAAGAAAGATGGGAAAGAAAAAAACTCTGAATAATGGCCCCATATACTGCTGCATACAGTAAAATGGCCCCACATGATGCTCCAAACTGAATAATGGCCCCATATACTGCTGCATACAGTATAATGGCCCCACATGATGCTCCATGATGCACTCAAGCCTGTGGAGGGAATAAATCTTTCCTCTTGTACTAGTATTTTGCCATATTTGTACCTTTTTCTGCAGTTCCTTAGCATCTAACGTGTCTACGTTGCTTTTCTGCGCCATGATCACTTTTGAATCTTTATCGTGCAAAATCGGTATAGCTTATAAGGAGTAACTCATTTATTAAATCTGACTTTTTGAAAGCTCGCACATTTTTGAACTATGTCAGTCTACTTCACAAGTATTAAAAGTCTTTATGTTAAAGTAAAACAATCATCACTCAATGGCAGAGGTGGTAGAGATTCCATTATGTCTGCGCTCCATACTATGGGGTCATTAAGAAAAAAATGAGACATTTTATATCCTGCAGGTCTAGAAGTATATTGACAGTATATGTAATTTAGCCTCACATAGTCACCAATATAATGGATTTGATACAAAACTGTCAAAATGAAAGGTGATTGAGCTGTAGATTTTTGAGTAGTTTACTAAAAATATTACATGACCCTTTACAGAATTATAGCTTTGTTACACGCTCAAACGTCATTGGGCATCTGAAATGCGGTTTCGTAGTACGGTGCAGCGGGACCTCATTATTTTATGTTAAATTAAGGCGATAAAGGTTCAGAGGTTAATAAGCTTTTATTTGATAACTGGTCCAAAGAGGTGCCACTGCCGGTGAAGGCTTCCTTAGGCCTGATACAGATGTCCATTTTTTTTTCTTGTATGCAAAAAAACTGACCAATTTTTCACCAGTGTGCTGGATATTCCAGAAAAATAATTCCAAAGCTTCTCCTACCTTTTTCAATTTATAACACAGAAAACACACGGATGGCATTCAGGTCGCATTCATTGTTTCCAGACCTATAGACTTGAATGGGTGAATTTAAACTGTAAGGCCGGAGTCACACTAGCGAGAAATACGGACAAGTGCAATGCGAGAAAAAATCGCATTGCACTCAGACCAATGATGCAGCTCCCATCATCCGATTTTTTCTCGTCCTTTTTATACGTGCGAGTGAAATCGCAGCATGCTGCGATTTGCACCGTATTACGCCTGAGACTCGCCAATGCAAGTCTATGGGTGCATAAAAACATCGGATTACACACGTACCACCAGTGTGACTTGTGAGAAATACGTACCGGTGTCCATTAAAAAAGCCGGCAATTCATCCCCGGCTATGCTGTAAAATCACACTGACAGGTTTAATAAAGAATAGAATAACACATAGAATACATATTTATATATAATATATATTATATATATATATACACACACACACACGTCATTGTGACATATTATATATATATATATATATATTTTTTATAGTTCATACACTTCTACATAGTATAATAGCCGCTAATTAAATTGCTGGCTTCTGTGAAATTATGGAATCCAACATGAAATGACACATGGTTTGCATACAGTAAACCATTTCATGTAGTTTGATATATGGTTTTTACTAATAATTACATGTGTATGTGTGCAAAATTTCATAAATGTAGGTGTTAATTAAATGTGTAAATTCGTTGAAAAAAAATGCTGGGCTCCCGTGGTATTTTCTTCACCAGACAGGGAAAGCCAGTGAGTGGGGGCAGATAATAATAGCCTAGGGAGGGTGCATTTTTTTATGCCCCCCTGGCTACTAACATCTGCCCCCAGCCACCCCAGAAAAGGCACATCTATGATTAGATGCGCCTTTTCTGGCACTTAGCCCGTCTTATTCCCATTGCCCTGTACGGTGGTTAATGGGTTAATAATGGGTTAAGGCCACCTTGCTATTGTAAGGTGACTTTAAGTCAGGTTAATAATGGAGACTTGTCACTTAGACAAGTCTCCATTATTAATCCTATTGTATGAAATGGTTAAAAAAAAAAACCACACACATTAATTAAAAATAATTTTAATGAAATAAATACACAGTTTTAGACCATATTTTATTGTACTGGTGCTCCATCCGAATCCCTTGTTGTCCTGTAGTAATAAAAAAAAAATAATGAAGCAAGCATATTCTTACCTCTCCGGCGCTCAGTCAGGTCCCCCGCTGCAATCCATCAGAAAGGGTTAACAGGTTTAGAGCGGGGACCGGAGCTAATGCTGTAGCCTTTCTGTAAACCCCCGAATGAATGAGCTCATTTCCCGGCTGACAGGAGATGAATTGATTAGCTGGGAAGCTTAATTGAATGTTTCCCACGCTAATCAGTTCTCTTCAGGTCATCCGGGGACTCCGCACATCAGTGACGTCACAGGGAGTCCCCAGCTGACCTAAAGTGAACTGATTAGCGTGGGAAACATTCAATTAAGCTTCCCAGCTAATCACTTCATCTCCTGTCAGCCGGGGAGATTAGCTCATTCATTCGGGGGTTTACAGCGAGGCTGCAGCATTAGCTCCGGTCCCAGCTGTAAACCTGTTAACCCTTTGTGAACAGGGGTGAACCTAGCCTCTGTGCTGCCTGAGGGAACTGCAAAACGGCGCCCCCCAATTCGAGTGAGGAAGGTTGCGGCGCACAGCGCGCCGCGGCAAATTTTAGGTCACGCCCCAACCATACCCATTTCACAACTAGTCACACCCATGTCCACGCCCCGACCACACCCATTTAGCACTGGTGATCACACTGACTGGTACTGAGGGCACAGTGACTGGTACTATGGGCACACTGGTACTGAGTAAAAGAAAGAACAGAGAGAGAAAAAAGAAAATGGAGAAAGGAGAGAGAGAGAAAGAGGGGAAAGCAAGAAAGAACAGAGAGAAGTAGAGAGAGAAAAAATAAAAAAGAAAGGGAAAGAAAGAACAGGAGAAAGAAAAAGAGGAGAAGAACAGAGAGAAAGAAAGAAAAGAAGAAAGAAAGAAAGAAAGAAAGATAAAAAGAAAGAAAGAAAGATAAAAAGAAGAAAGAAAGAAAGAAAGAAAGAAAGAAAGATAAAAAGAAAGAAAGAAAGAAAGAAAGAAAGAAAGAAAGAAAGAAAGAACAGAAAAAGAAAGAGGGGACAGAAAAAAGAACAGAGAAAAAAAGAAATAGGGGAAAGAAAGAACAAAGAGAAAGAAAGAACAGAGAGATAGAGAGAAAGAAAGATGGGAAACAAAGAACAGAGAGAGAGAAAGAGAAATAAAGAAAACAGATAGAAAGAACAGAGAGAGAGAGAGAGAGAATAAGAACAGAAAGATAGGAGTGGAAAGAAAGAAAGAGAAAGAAAGAAAGAACAGAGAGAAAGAAAGAACAGAGAGAAAGAAAGAGAAAGAAATAACAGAGATAGAAAGAAAGGGGAAAGAAAGAACAGAGAGAAAGAAAAAGAACAGAGAGAGAAAGAAAGATGGGAAAGAAAAAAACTACTGAATAATGGCCCCATATACTGCTGCACAGTAAAATGGCCCCACATGATGCTCCAAACTGAATAATGGCCCCATATACTGCTGCATACAGTATAATGGCCCCACATGATGCTCCATACTGAATAATGGCCCTACATAATGATGCATACAGTATAATGGCCCCACATGATGCTCCATACTGAATAATGGCCCCATATACTGCTGCATACAGTATAATAGCCCCACATGATGCTCAATACTGAATAATGGCCCCATATACTGCTGCATACAGTATAATGGCCACACATGATGCTCCATACTGAATAATGGCTCCATATACTGCTGCATACTGTATAATGGCCCCATATACTGCTGCATACAGTATAATGGCCCCACATGATGCTCCATACTGAATAATGGCCCCATATACTGCTGCATACTGTATAATGGCCCCATATACTGCTGCATACAGTATAATAGCCCCACATGATGCTCCATACTGAATAATGGCCCATATACTGCTGCATACAGTATAATAGCCCCACATGATGCTCCATACTGAATAATTGCCCCATATACTGCTGCATACTGTATAATGGCCCCATATACTGCTGCATACAGTATAATAGCCCCACATGATGCTCCATACTGAATAATGGCCCCATATACTGCTGCATACAGTATAATGGCCCCACATGATGCTCCATACTGAATAATGGCCCCATATACTGCTGCATACAGTATAATGGCCCCACATGATGCTCCATACTGAATAATGGCCCCATATACTGCTGCATACAGTATAATGGCCCCACATGATGCTTCATACTGAATAATGGCCCCATATACTGCTGCATACAGTATAATGGCCACACATGATGCTCCATACTGAATAATGGCCCCATATACTGCTGCATACTGTATAATGGCCCCATATACTGCTGCATACAGTATAATGGCCCCACATGATGCTCCATACTGAATAATGGCCCCATATACTGCTGCATACTGTATAATGGCCCCATATACTGCTGCATACAGTATAATAGCCCCACATGATGCTCCATACTGAATAATAGCCCCATATACTGCTGCATACAGTATAATAGCCCCACATGATGCTCCATACTGAATAATGGCCCCATATACTGCTGCATACTGTATAATGGCCCCATATACTGCTACATACAGTATAATAGCCCCACATGATGCTCCATACTGAATAATGGCCCCATATACTGCTGCATACAGTATAATAGCCCCACATGATGCTCCATACTGAATAATGGCCTTGCATAAAAAAAAAAAAAAACTACTCACCTCTGCCGTTCCAACGCTGATATCGCTTCCTCATCTATCACACACACACACACACACACACACACACATACATACATACATACACACAGCGTCACACACACAGCAGCTTCACACACACACACAGTAGCTTCACAGGCACAGCGGCCAGACTCACCTCTCCACGATCCGGCAGCTTCCTTCTTTTCACTTCCTCTCACACATTGAGCGGCGCTAGTGTTATGAGTTCTGCTCTGCCGCCGCCTTAGACAACAGGCTCAACTCGCCTCATTATAGCGGCGCCCGTTTGTGAAGGATTGCAGCGAGGGACCTGACAGTGTTGGAGAGGTAAGAATAAGCTTGCTTTATTATTTTATTTTTATTACAGGAGAACAAGGGATTCAGATGGAGTACCAGTACAATAAAAGATGGTCAAAAACTGTGTATTTATTTCATTAAAATTATTTTTAATTAATGTGTTTTTTTTTAACCATTTCGTACAATACAATAGGATTAATAATCGATAGTTGTCTAATTGACAACTCTCCATTATTAACCTGGTTTAAAGTCACCTTCCAATAGCAAGGTGGCCTTAACCCATTATTAACCCATTAGCCACCACTACAGGGCAATGGGAATAGACGGGCTAAGTGCCAGAAAAGGCACATCTAATCATAAATGTGCCTTTTCTGGAGTGGCTGGGGGCAGATGTTAGTAGCCAGGGGGGCCCAAAAAAAATGCACCCTCCCTCTGGGCTATTATCTGCCCCCACTCACTGGCTTTCCCTGTCTGGTGGAGAAAATACCGTGGGAGCCCACACATTTTTTATCAAAGAATTTACATTTAATTAGCACCTACATGTATGAAATTTTGCACACATGCACTCATGTAATTGTTAATCAAAACCATATATCAAACTACATGAAATGACATGGTTTACTGTATGTAAATCATGTGTCATTTCATGTCGGGTTCTGTATTTTCACAGAAGCCAGCAATTGAATTTGCGGCTATTATACTATGTAGAAGTGTATGAACTATAAATATATATATATGTCACAATGACATGTGTATATATATATATATATATATACACATACAGTATTTATATATATATATATATATATATATATATATTTTCTATGTGTATATATCTGTTCTTTCTTTTGTGATGTAAAACCTGTCATTGGGATCCATTATATGTCGGTTTTGCAAGCCGGCAAGAAAATCTCGCCGTACGGATGCCATACGGATGACACACAGATATTTTGATGCGAGGAAATCGCATCCTCGCATTGCACACGGATGACATACGGATCACTTTTCAGGGGACTTTTCTGCGTATTACGGCCGTATAATACGGTCCGATTTTTTATCGTTGTGTGTGACCCGGCCTTACTCAGATTGGAAGATTGGACATGTCTCCATGATAAGGTCCGCAAAAAGACACCGACGTATGAACAGCCGAATAGACTATAATAGGTACATGTTCAATCACTGAGTCAACAATAAACAAAACATAGAATCATAGAATGGTAGAGTTGGAAGGGACCTCCTGGGCCTTCTGGTCCAACCCCCTGCTCAAAGCAGGATTCTCTAAATCATCCCAGACAGATGTCTATCCAGCCTCTGTTTGAAGACTTCCATTGAAGGAGAACTCACCACCTCTTGTGGCAGCCTGTTCCACTCATTGATCACCCTAACTGTCAAAAAGTTTTTTCTAATATCTAATCTGTGTCTCCTCGCATTCAGTTTCATCCCATTGCTTCTAGTCTTTCCTTGTACAAATGAGAATAAAGATGATCCTTCTACAATGTGACAGCCCTTGAGATATTTGTAGACAGCTATTAAGTCTCCTCTCAGTCTTCTTTTTTGCAAGCTAAACATTCCCAAATCCTGCAACCGTTCCTCATAGGACATGGTTTGCAGACCGGTCACCATTCTGGTGGCTCTTCTCTGAACTTGCTCCAGTTTGTTGATGTCTTTTTTAAAATGTGGTGCCCAAAACTGGACACAGTATTCCAGATGAGGTCTGACCAAAGAGAAGTAGAGGGCAATAATGACCTCACGTGATCTAGACTGTATGCTTCTGTTGATACATCCTAGAATTGCATTTGCCTTTTTTGCTGCTGCCATGTGAAGAGCCCAAGAGATTATAATTACAGATGAGCGAACCTGAACTGTAAAGTTCGGGGTTCGTAGCAGACACCTAGCATTTATTGCTGAACTCCAACCATGGAAGTGAGAGACAAATTTTGCAGCCTCCTCAGCCCTTACTACGACCATTTTACAGCACTAAAGTTCGGGTCCCCATTGACTTTTATGGGGTTCAGGGACCTGAACCAAATTTTGGACTAAAGTTCACTCGAACCTGAACATCCAGGTGTCCGCTCAACTGTAATTATAATGAGTACATGTTCTATTAGTGAATCTACAATTTTGTTATATACTTAAAGGGAAATAGTAACCAGGTTTTTGCCACCTAATCTGAGAGCGGCATGGTGTAGAGACCAAGTCCCCGATTCCAGCGTTGTCTTACTCAGCTGCTTAGTGTAGTTTTGATAAAATGACACAACACAAGATTAGGACTAGTAATCCTGCTGCCAGGTAGTCAAGCATATTCATGAGCTCTGTATAACCCCGCCCACACCACTGATTGGTTAACCCCTTCACCCCCAAGGGTGGTTTGCACGTTAATGACCGGGCCAATTTTTACAATTCTGACCACTGTCTCTTTATGAGGTTATAACTCTGGAACGCTTCAACGGATCTGCGCGATTCTGAGATTGTTTTCTCGTGACATATTGTACTTCACGTTATTGGTAAAATTTCTTCGATATAACTTGCGTTTATTTTTGAAAAAAATGCAAATATGGCGAAAATTTTGAAAATTTTGCAATTTTCAAACTTTGAATTTTTATTCCCTTAAAACAGAGAAATATGTCACACAAAATAGTTAAGAAATAACATTTTCCACATGTCTGCTTTACATCAGCACAATTTTGGAATCAAAATTTTTTTTTCTTAGGAAATTATAAGGGTTAAAAGTTGACCAGCGATTTCTCATTTTTACAACAAAATTTACAAAGCCATTTTTTTTAGGGACCACCTCATATTTGAAGTCACTTTGAGGGGTCTATATAGCAGAAAATACCCAAAAGTGACACTATTCTAAAAACTGCACCCCTCAAGGTACTCAAAACCACATTCAAAAAGCTTATTAACCCATCAGGTGCTTCACAGGAGCTGAAGCAACGTGGAAGGAAAAAATGAATATTTAACTTTTTAAGCCACAAAAATGATCTTTTACAAACTTTTTTTTATTTTCACAAGGGTAAAAGAAGAAAATGGACAGATAAAGTTGTTGTGCAATTTCTCCTGAGTACGCCAATACCCCATAAGTGGGGGAAAACCACTGTCTGTGTGCACAGCAGAGCTCATAAGGGAAGTAGCGCCGTTTGATTTTTTCAAACTAAAATTGGCTGAAATTGAGATCGGACGCCATGTCGCGTTTGGAGAGCCCCTGATGCGCCTAAACAGTGGAAACCCCCCACAAGTGACACCATTTTGGAAACTAGACCCCCTAAGGAACTTATCTAGATCTGTTGTGAGCACTTTGAATCCCCAAGTGTTTCACAAAAGTTTATAATGCCTGGGTGTGAAAAAAAAAAAAGAAACAATTTTCCACAAAAATGATTTTTTAGTCCCA
Source organism: Oophaga sylvatica (assembly GCA_033576555.1). Taxonomy (NCBI): domain Eukaryota; kingdom Metazoa; phylum Chordata; class Amphibia; order Anura; family Dendrobatidae; genus Oophaga; species Oophaga sylvatica. The sequence goes on from JARQOD010000001.1 coordinate 813,409,407, forward strand.
AATTTTTGATTTTTTCCAAGGAAATTGGACCCCAAAAGTTGTTGGCCAATTTGTCCTGAGTACGCTGATACCCAATATGTGGGGGGGAAACTGTTTGGGCGCACGGCAGGGCTTGGAAAGGAAGTAGTAACGTTTTGGAATGCAGACGTTGATGGGGGTCATGTTCCGTTTGCAGTGCCCCAGATAAGCCTAAACAGTAGAAACCCCCCACAAGTGACCACATTTTGGAAACTAGACCCCTAAGGAACTTATCTATAGCTTTGGTGAGCACTTTGAACCCCCAAGTGCTTCACACAAGTTTATAATGCCCGGGCATGAAAATAAAAAAATCCTATTTTTTTCCCACAAAAATTATTTTTAGTCACTAATTTTTTATTTTCCCAAGGGTAACAGGAAAATTGGACCACAAAAGTTGTTGTCCAATTTGTCCTGAGTACGCTGATACCCAATATGTGGGGGGGAACCACTGTTTGGGCGCACGGCAGAGCTCGGAATGGAAGGAGCACCATTTGACTTTTTCCAACCAAAATTGGCTGGAATTGAGATTGGACGCCATGTTGCATTTGGAGAGCCCTTGATGTGCCTAAACAGTGGAAACCCCCACAAGTGACCCCATTTGGGAAACTAGACCCCCTAAGGAAATTATCTAGATCTTTGGTGAGCAATTTGAACCCCCAAGTGCTTCACACAAGTTTATAACGTAGAGCCGTAAAATTTAAAAATCATATTTTTTCCACAAAAATGATCTTTTCACCCCAATTTTTATTTTCCCAAGGGTAACAAGACTCCAAAAGTTATTGTGCAATTTGTCCTGAGTACGCTGATACCCCATATGTGGGGGTAAACCACTGTTTGGGTGCATGGCAGAGTTTGGAAGGGAAGGAGTGCCGTTTGACTTTTTCAACTCAGAATTGGCTGGATGCCATGTCGTGTTTGGAGAGCTCCTGATCTGCCTAAACAGTGGAAACCCCCCACAAATGACACCATTTTGGAAACTAGACCCCTCAAGGAACTTATCTACATGTGTGGTGAGCACTTTGAACCCCCAAGTGCTTCACAGAAGTTTATAACGTACAGCCGTAAAATAAAATTTATTTTTTTTTTTACAAAAATGATTTTTTCGTCCCCAATATTTTATTTTCACAAGGGTAACAGGAGAAATTGGACCCCAAAAGTTGTTGTCCAATTTGTCCTGAGTACGCTGATAACCAATATGTGGGAGAAAACTACTGTATGGGTACACGTTGGGGCTCGGAAGGGAAGTAGTGACGTTTTGGATTGTAGACTTTGATGGAATGGTCTGGGGGCGTCATGTCGCATTTGGAGAGCCCCTGATGCGCCTAAACAGTGGAAACCCCCCACAAGTGACCCCATTTTGGAAAATAGACCCCACAAGGAACTTATCTAGATGTGTGGTGAGCGCTATGAAGCCCCAAGTGCTTCACAGAAGTTTATAACGTACAGCCGTAAAAACAAAAAAAAATCATTTTTTTTTAAAAAATATATTTTTGCCCCCAGTTTTTAATTTTCCCAAGGGTAACAGAAGAAATAGGACAAATTGCACAATAACTCTTAGGGTCCAGAGTACGCTGATACCCCATTTGGGAGTAAACTACTGTTTGGGCGCATGGCAGAGCTCAGAAGTGAAGGAGCACCGTTTGACTTTTTCAACGCAGAATTGGCTGGAATTGAGATCAGACGTCATGTCACATTTGGAGAGCCCCTGATGTGCCTAAACAGCGGAAACCCCCCAATTCTAACTCAAACCCTAACCCCAACACACCCCTAACCCTAGTCCCAACCCTAACCACAAACCTAACCCTAACACACCCCTATCCCTAATCCCAACCATAACCCTAATACTAACTTTGGCGCCAACACTAACCCTAACTTTAGCCGCAACCCTAACCCTAATGGGAAAATGGAAATAAATACATTTTTTTAGTTTTATTATTTTTCCCTAACTAAGGGGGTGATAAAGGGGGGTTTGATTTACTATTTATAGCGGGTTTTTATGATTGCAGCTGTCACGCTAAAAGACACTTTTTATTGCAAAAAATAGTTTTTGCATCACCACATTTTGAGAGCTATAATTTTTGCATATTTTGGCCCACAGAGTCATGTGAGGTCTTATTTTTTGTGGTACGAGTTGACGTTTTTATTGGTACTATTTTTGATCATGTGACATTTTTTGATCGCTTTTTATTTCGATTTTTGGGAGGTTAGAATGAACAAAAATCAGCAATTCATGAATTTCTTTTGGGGGAGGCGTTTATACCGTTCCGCGTGTGGTAAAATTGATGAAGCAGTTTTATTCTTCGGGTCAGTACGATTACGGCGATACCTCATTTATATCATTTTTTTATGTTTTGGCGCTTTTATAGAATAAAAACAATTTTATATAAAAAATAATAATTTTTGCATCGCTTTATTCTGCGAGCTATAACTTTTTTATTTTTTCGCTCATGATGCTGTGTGGCGGCTCGTTTTTTGCGGGACAAGATGACGTTTTCAGCGGTGCCATCTTTATTTATATCGGTCTTTTTGATCGCGTGTTATTCCACTTTTTGTTCAGCGGTATGATGATAAAGCACTGATTTTTTGCATTGTTTTTATTTTTTTTTTTAAGGGGTTCACAAAAGGGGTTAACTAGTGGGACAGTTTTATAGGGGGGGTCGTTACGGACGCGGCGATACCAAATATGTGTACTTTTATTGTTTTATTTTTTTTATTTACAGGAAGAAATGATTTTATTGGGGAATATTTTTTTTTTTTTTTTAATTTATTTTGGAATTTTTTTTTACACGTTTATTTTTATTTTTTTTTACTTTTTTACATTGTCCCAGGGTGGGACATCACTGTAAAATGTCAGATCGCTGGTCTCACAGTATGCACAGCACTCTGTGAGACCAGCGATCTCACAGGCAGCGCTGCAGGCTTCTCAGTGCCTGCTCTCGGCAGGCACTGAGGAAGCCGCCTCCCTCCAGGACCCCGGCGCCATCTTGGATCCGGGTCCTGGGAGGGAGGAAGCCCTCAGAATAGCGTGATCACATCGCGCTGTTCTGAGGGTCTCAGGGGGGCGCGCAGGGAGCCCTCTCCCTGCGCGATGCCCCCCTGTGCCCCCAGTACACCGCGATCATGTTTGATCGCGGTGTGCAAGGGGTTAATGTTCCGGGAGCGGTCCGTGACCGCTCCTGGCACACAGTCCCGGGTGTCAGCTGTGATAATCAGCTGACACCCGGCGGCGATCAGCTGCGCTCCCCCCAGGAGCGCAGCTGATCGCTATGACGTACTATCCCGTCCGTGGTCAGATTGTCACGGGTTTTATGGACGGGATAGTACGTCTGATGTCAGAGAGGGGTTAAACAGTGTGTACAGAAAACAATCAGTGGTGTGGGTGGCGTTATACAGAGCTCAGTATTCAGAGAACTGCAATATCTGCAGCAGATAAAACAGTAATTTTATCAAAATGACAGCAAGCAGCTCAGAAAGTAATACATTCCTACAATCAGGGTCCGTGCCTCTACACTATGCTGCACCCAGATGGAGTAGGAAAAACCTGGTGGCAGTTTCCCTTTAAAAAAAAAAGAATGCCCTGGTGAGCTCAGCTGAATCAAAGGGTCCACAAGAGCAAAACAAAGCGGATGATCGCAAAATTCTTTGGTAAAGAAAAACCCCGTTGCTAATATCTGTAATCTAGAAATGATTTTATGAAAGGAAATGCAGACAAGACAAAGCTAAAAACAGAAACACACACAAACACCAACTGGAAGGCTGAGTAAGGGACGGGTACACCATGTTAAAGGGTAAACTGCACATTTTTTGCAAACGCCTTTCAAATAAGGTTGAAAGTCCAAACTTCCTTCTGGCAATGCCCGAAAATCCGTCCCCTCTGGAAGAAAGTTTCGGGTCTTATTAATGCCATCTCTTCTAAACAAATTCTACTAACACCTCAATTGGCCATTCTCACACTAAATACTGAAAAAATTGACCCACATTTGAGATTATTATTAGTCCACATCCTACTGGTAACCAAAAACAGCATTGCTTTCTACTTGAAAAAATGAGAGTCACCCTCTTTTCAAGACAGTGTTGATAAAATCACAATTCATAAATCGTTTGAATATAAACTAGCATGGGTTAATAACCACTGCGATAAATTCTTCAAAAAATGGTCCAAATGGATGGAATGGTTTCCCTAATATATGAAATGTACTTGTCTGTTTTCTTTCTTATTATTTCATTTTATGTTATAAACTTTGTCACTAATGTACTATATTCCAATTTCATATTGTTTCCTCCTTCACTGCCTTTTCTGCTTTTTGCTTTCCCTTTCCTTCTATCTCCCTCTTTCCCTTCCTTATTCCCTATTGTTTCCCTTCCCGTCCTTGAAAATTTGAATAAAATTATTGGAAAAGAAAGTCCACACTTCCATGACATCTCAGTTGTTTAGAGGGTACTGGTGCACAGGGAATAATTCTGAACATTATTTTGTCCTAATACTTGTGTTCCCTCCTGTATATTCATGGGGCAAGATAGAAGACAAGGATGCAATCTTCAGCAACCCGAGAGCTCTAGTGTTAGCACACATTTCCAAACTCGGAGTCTTGCGGCATGCAGGTAGCAAGCATGTCAATGAAATAGGGCATGACACATATTGCAATGTTACAACGTTTCTGGCAGCTCTCGGATTCTGTATTTTCAGCTAAATCTCCATACTGGGACATTTTATTAATATGCCCAACAGTCACTTGACTATAACCTAGGAAAAATTACATTGATTGTACTATTAGGAGCAGACTTGATTCCAACAGGAAAGTTTTTTATGAAATTCTATTTTTAATGCATATTGTGATTATTGAGCAGAACAAATATATAAAATGGCTTTAAAATCCACACATATGTGGACACTATGAAAAGTTCTGTTACTGCAACTTATTGCATCATTCAGTGTGCACATGGTCCATTCCGCGCCTCTTGGACTTCCGGATGTGCCGAGTCAGGTGACCCACAAGTGTTCCACCTGCGGGTCACCGTGCACTTATCCGGAAGTCTCCCTTTGCCTGAGGCATGCATGAAGAGAGTCATGAGCCGGTAACTTACCTGATTCGTCCCCCTCACGCCATCACATGGGATGTGTACACCAAATGACAGACTTAGACACATCTCTCACTCCCGGCCTCTGCACTGTTAACCACACATATTGGACCGAGTATACTATATAATATTAAATCCACCTGACTTTAGACACAACCCCTGGAAAAAGCGTTAAGCGAAACAGCGTAGGGGTCGTGGAAGTGTGGCTGAATCCCTAGTTGTTTATACTATAGTTTACTTTGTATAATGTCTACATATTATTCAAAATATCTGTTATTTTGTACATTAGGCCGGGGTCACACTTGCGAGTGTGATGCGACAAACTCGCGCTAGTCTCTCACATCCCGGCACTATCACACACTCCAGTCAGAGTGCAGGTGGCAGACTCGTGCAAGTTTCTCGCATCACACTCGCAAGTGTGACTCCAGCTTATAGAAGCATTGTTTCACAGGCAGATCTACTATTTGTCATTTAGGTTTCTCTCTACTGCTTGTGATCTAATGCTGCGTCATGTCAAAGCTTCATATGCTATCCTGCAGAGATGTTTGCTGTCAGGTACCATGACATTTTTGAGTTCATGCCCTATTAAATTGTGAACACTTTCTGTGGCGCATACAGGATTGATTTCCTTTATCATTTATCGGGTAGATATATACAGCTTATTTGCACTTCCCCCAAGGAGGTTTTCGCCACCCTGTTTATTAAATGAATGTATTGATTTTATACACTTTTTGTTAATAAAAATATTTATAATTTTTATATATTTGCTAGAATCACTTCTTTTGCTGGCAGTATTTATAATTTATTAATTTGATAAATTTAACTTATTGCATTAGTATAACAGAAATTAATTCTAGCAGATGTATAGAAAAAAAAGAGAACTTACAAACTTCTTTTATTTTATATTCCACTTTATACTTTTATTTTCCTACATTACATAAGAAATAGAAGGCAATAACCAGATCTCGCATATCAGCGTATAGTTCAATATTATGCATATATTGGAACACTAAGCGTTATTACATTCTTTTTGAAAGAATTCAAAATTAAGCGTTCCAAATGTTCCTATTATTTTTTTTATTTTATAGAAAGTGGTCATAGACATTAGATAAACGTTAGTGGAACCTAGCACTCAACATCTAAGGATGAATACAAACTGCATTTGCGTGCCTTGCTAAAAGTAGATACCTGAAAAATATTCCATTACACCGGTATTCAATAGATAGAAGGTAATAGTAGGTTCTTCTGGCTGGTACACCTGCAAACTGGTGAGGTGACAAAAGTTCTTGGTCAAGCAAGTGGATAACAGCTAACTAAGATATATGACCATCGAGCAATCAAAGTCTGGTAGTGCAAGGAAGAATTATGGGTAGCGTGTGGGTTCAACTTTTATATTACTGATACGTTATTACTTCACATTGTGGATACTACCAGCATATCTAACCTTCATCTGCCAGGAGTAGATGACTGGCCGTAGTCTAAGAAGGAAGTGTTGGCCAACGACAGCATATGAATGCCTATATTCAGTGCAGACAAAGCAAGTTCACTTAAAGGGTTGTTCGGTCTTAAACTACAAGTCTGTAGTCACGCTATGTGACTACAGACTTGTGAATCCTCTCAACGCGCACACTGCACGCTATATGGATTCACCAGTGCAGGTAAAGGCGGTCATGTGACGGCAAGTGTGAGATATGCATATTACCGGCCACATTCCTACTAGAATGTTTCCGGACTCACTCAATATACTTGCAGTGAGTGAGGCCGCGCCACGTCTAGTCGGAATGTGACCAGAAGTATACATATCACAACTTGCGGTCTCACGATCGCCACTGGCACCGGAGAATCCTCGCAGTGTGTGATGTGAACATTCACAAGCCACATAAAGTGATTGCAGACTTGCAGCTTAAGATTGGACAAACCCTTTAAATATTATTTCAGTCTGATAATTTATTGTTATTTTTCAGCCCCCAATATGTCTTTTCACTGAAGTTGACATATTAAAATATAAAAAATGCTAATTGTTTAAATGATCGTTTTACTGAGATCATCAAAATAAGCAAAACACAAGTCCAAATCTGGGAATGAATAAGCAGTCAGCATCAAGATATAGAGCGAGATTTTGCTGAAGAAAACGGATATCGAAATTTGTGAGAAGAGAATCAGTATAACTACTAAATGATTCAATTAAATTCCTCCTCATTAGGGCTTAGGTGTACTGTGTGCAGTCTTGGCCACTGATCGACAGCTTTCTAGTGCATGCAAAGATTGTTGTCAATCAGTGGTTTAAGACTATCCCAAGAAAGAAATTACTGATCTTTTTCCACAAACTATTGAACAATCTACTCTACAAATCCGGCTTTCTAATGTAATGATGGCACATCAGACAGCAGCTTCAACATGAGAGCTATTCTTCTAAGATCAGTCCATGTTCCAAAACGTAAACCAGGGATAGCACAACTTTAACCTTAAACATGTAGAATCTTCATCTTATTGGAATGATCTTACACCTGAAACATAGAAGAATAGACATAATATAAGATGTAGATTCATGTACAAGGGAATATGCAGACACATTGACACTGTGTTTAAGTTGAGGAATAAAAATGCTATTGAACAAGTTAATTTTTGCTGAGTACAGATATTAAAAAGTAAATGCACTAATAATATTAGGTAGCTACTAATATGATTTTTCTTTCTTTAAATAAATGTTCCCCTGAAGCCACCCTTTAAAAGGGTTATTCCCAGAATTGCATTATTTTTAACAAAGCACAGTGAATAATAATAAAATAAAATATATATTAACTTATTGTTAATATAAAGATTAAGCCTAACATAATGTTTCAGGTACCTTCCTGTCTTTTTCATCTCTACTTAGCCATCAGAGTATCTAGTTTCACATAAGAATAGGACTGCCCATTTTCCTATCTGCTAAAACTACATTCTCAGTGCTGCAGACCTCTCCCTCCCTTCCTGTGTACTCCTGACAAACCCAAATCCGAGCTAATATCAAACTAATCTAAGTGTAGAATTCATCTATGTTTGTTGCCTGCTGCTGACAGATTAGTGATGTGAAACTGCAAATGCTGCTCTGTTGATGGATATGGCAGAAGATAATCTTGCCATATGCATCAATTTGCAGTTTCAAATCACTGATCTCTCAGCAGCAGGCACAAACAGAGCTAATCTAATCTCTATTTTATTTATACAGCTCCCCATCCTTTCAGCCCCTCAATACAGAGCCCCATCCTGCAATATAGCTAGCCTTTCGACCCCTCTATACAGAGCCCCATCCTGCAGTATATGATTCCTCTGAGCACCTGTATGTGCAGCCCCTTCCTGCAGTACATCGCTCCTTATAGTCACCAGCACACCGCTTCTCCCTGATAACATCTCTCTGCAGTTCAATATGAGGTAGGCTCTGATACTTTTCATGACACTCTTCTGAAGAATGATAACTCCATTCTAGACAAAACATAGCTATGCTGTCAGGAAGCTAGATGCTAAACTGCACATGATCAACAGGAGCTGGAGCTATTCCAGGACAGTTGCAATGCCAACTGGAGGGTGAATAGAGCCTGAAGGTGGTGTGACTACAGCACCCAGGGTTGGGACTACTACAGAGAATAGATGTCTAGTCAGGTTAGTGCTGACTAAATGAGTAGCAAAACAAGCTCATAGCATTATTTTTGTGTTTTGGGACAAAGTATAGTTTTGTCCCACAACACACTTAAAAGGTGTTGTCTTCTTTCATAGGCTGCGGTAAAAAAAAACAAAATGACTATTACTTACCCCATTCAGATCCAGTGTCGGCTCTCCACAGCTGCTGTGGTCTCGGTTGTTTGTTCACAGTGCTAACATCACATCGACAGGACTGCAGCCAATCAGTGAGTGTAGATAGCACAAGCTCATTGACTGGCTGCAGCGCTGTCAATGTGACATCAGCACTGCAGACAAACAACAAACATCAGGCAGGTGTGGAGAAGCTGGCACTGGAGCAGAGGGGCATAATGAACTTTTTTTTTTTTTTTTTTTAGAGCTACCAGCCTATGAAAGAGTTTTCTGAAAGGGGACAAACCACTTAAACCACATGAATAGGGGTCTTTATGATACTGCTTTTGGGAGGCGATGAACACTGATAACGTTGCATCATACCTGCAGATATGCAACATCATCAGCGCCGCACAACTCTCAACGCACAAGTGAGCGTCACCAGACAACCCTAGGTGCTCGCACACACTAATCAGAAGAGAGTTAGCTCTACACTTGAACAGCTGTCTGTATGTGTCTGCTGATGGACCATGAAAGCAAGGAACAAAAGTTACTTTTAATCAATAGATCTTAAAATAATAACTTCCACAATTGGATGTGTTTAACCCCTTAACCCCCAAGGGTAGTTTGCATGTTAATGACCGGGCCAATTTTTACAATTCTGACCACTGTCCCTTTATAAGGTAATAACTCTGGAACGCTTCCATGGATCCCGGTGATTCTGACATTGTTTTCTCGGGACATATTGTACTTCATGATAGTGGTAGAATTTCTTTGATATGACTTGCGTTTATTTGTGAAAAAAAAAACAGAAGTTTGGCGAAAATTTTGCAATTTTCCAACTTTGAATTTTCATGCCCTTAAATCACAGAGATATGTCACACAAAGTACTTAACAAGTAACATTTCCCACATGTTTACTTTACATCAGCAGAATTTAGGAACCAACATTTTTTTTTTGTTAGGCAGTTACAAGGATTAAACAACGATTTCTCATTTTTACAACACCATTTTTTTTTTTTTTTTTTTAGGGACCACGTCACATTTAAAGTCACTTTGAGGGGGTCTATATGGCAGAAAATACCCAAAAGTGACACCATTCTAAAAACAGCACACCTGAAGGTGCTCAAAACCACATTCAAGAAGTTTATTAACCTTTCAGGTGCTTCACAGGAATTTTTGGAATGTTTAAAAAGAACACCATTTTTTTCACAAAAAATTTACTTCAGATCCAATTTGTTTAATTTTACCAAGGGTAACAGGAGAAATTGGACACCAGAAGTTGTTGTGCAATTTCTCCTGAATACGCCGATAACTCATATGTAGGGGTAAACCACTGTTTGGGTGGAAGGCAGAGCTCGGAAGGGAAGGAGCGCCGTTTGACTTTTCAATGCAAAATTTGACTGGAACTGAGATCGGACGCCATGTCGCTTTTGGAGAACCCCTAACGTGCCTAAACAGTGGAAACCCCCTACAAGTGACACCATTTTGGAAAGCAAACCCCCTAAGGAACTTATCCAGATATGTGGTGAGCACTTTGAACCCCAAAGTGCTTCACAGAAGTTTAATGTAGAGCCGTAAAAATAAAAAAATCATATTTTTTTACCACAAAAAGTGGGATTTTTGGTACTTACCGTAAAATCTCTTTCTTGGAGCCTTCATTGGGGACACAGGTTACCATGAGTGTATGCTGCTGTCGCTAGGAGGCTGACACTATGCAAATAAGAAAAAATAGCTCCTTCTCAGCAGTATACACCTACCGACAGGCACAAAGCAACTCAGTTTTTGCTTAGTGTCTGTAGGAGGCGGACCTGGATCTAACACCAGATCCGCAGTATTTTCCTTTACAGGTCTTGTGTGTGTTTATTAATCTTTTCCCTTTTGTTTTCCAGATTCAGCTTTAGGGTAACAGAGTGCAATTCTCACCCTGTTTTCCCTCATCATGCGACCGAGAGAGCAGTGTGGTGTCACCCACATCGCCCACTCTCGGACCCGAAGGCAGGACTTAGTCCCCTGTCACCCTTACGGGTGTTTCAGGGTGACTCTCGGGTGGCCAGTCCTTGCCATTCCCCTCCTCACCCCTCTCCTCGGAGAGGGCTGAGCGGAAGACGGTGGTCACCGACAGGCACAAAGCAACTCAGTTGGTGCAAAAGCAGTAGTAGGAGCAAGTATAAAGAACAAAAGACTCAACCTATGTACCAACCCAAAACAACGGCACAACGGCCAACACAGTACAACATTAAGGGAGGGTGCTGTGTCCCCCAATGAAGGCTCCAAGAAAGATTTTACGGTAAGTACCAAAAATCCCACTTTCTTTCTAGCTTCATTGGGGGACACAGGTTACCATGAGACGTCCAAAAGCAGTCCCAAGGGTGGGAAAAAGGTATGTAGAGAGAAGGACTCTTCTTCCTACCCAGGCCTGCATCCGCAGAGGCGTGAGTATTCACCTTATAGAACTTGACGAAGGTGTGAAGGGACGACCAGGTTGCGGCTTTGCAGATCAGACGAACGGCCCAGGAGGAACCCACCGCCCGGGTAGAGTGAGCCCTCACTCCCGGAGGAGGCTGTTTGTCCTGAGTCTGGTATGCCTCCTGAATCGCTGAACAAATCCAACGAGCAATGGTGGATTTAGAAGCTTGGAGCCCCTTCCGACGACTCTCATGGACGACAAATAGGGAATCGGACTGACGAAAGGAAACAGTCCGAGAAAGGTAGACTCGAATAGCCCTTAACCAAGTCCAGCTTGTGGAGAGATCTTTTCAAGGGATGAGCTTTAGAAGGACACAGAGAAGGAAGGACGATGTCCTCGTTGATGTGAAAAGCAGAAACTACCTTCGGAAGAAAGGAGGGAACAGGCCGGAGGACCACCTTATCTTGATGCAGAATCAGAAAAGGGGAACGGCAGGACAATGCCACCAATTCGGATACCCTTCTGAGAGAGGTGATGGCGACCAGGAAGGCAACCTTCCAAGAAAGAAGAGAGAATGAAATGTCCTGAATCGGCTCAAATGGCGCACGCTGGAGAGCGCCTAAGACCAGATTGAGATCCCAAGGATCGACCGGAGGTTGGTAAGGAGGCGCTAGGTGAGCAACGCCTTGAAGAAAACTCTTCACCTGAGGAAAAGAGGCCAGATCATTCTGGAAAAGAATAAACAGGGCAGAGACCTGACCTTTCAGAGTACTGAGGTCATAGGAAAAAGACTCGGTTCCTCGGACCAACGGAAGAAGGCCTTCCAACACCTGTGATAGATGCGTGAAGACGCAGGCTTCCTGGCTTTAAATCATAGTCTGAATGACGTTGTCGGAAAACCCTGCGCTCCTCAGAACCGCGGCCTCAACGGCCATGCCGTTAAAGCTAGAGAGTGAGAACTTGGGTGGAAGAGGGGCCCTTGCGAGAGAAGATCCAGATGGGCTGGAAGCCTCCAGGGAACGTCTGAGAGCATGTTCACTAGCTCCGCATACCAGGCCCGTCGCGGCCAGTCTGGAGCTATTACCAGAACGGGAACCCCTTCTGCCTTTATCTTTTTTACGACTCTTGGGATCAAGGGAAGAGGCGGAAAAAGATAGGGCATCTGAAACTGGGACCACGGAATCACTAGTGCGTCGCAACCGAATGCCATTGGGTCCCGGGAGCTGGTTACGTACTGGGGAACCTTGGGGTTTGTTCGAGAAGCCATTAGGTCGACGTCTGGAACGCCCCACCTCAGTCAAATCTGGTGGAAGACGGCGGGGTTTAGCGACCACTCGCCGGATACGAGCCCTTGACGACTAAGAAAATCGGCTTCCCAGATGTCCACCCCTGGAATGTGGACGGCTGAAATAACAGGGACATGGCGTTCCGCCCAACGAAGAATCTTTGTCACCTTGGCCATGACTTGCTTGCTGCGAGTCCCGCCCTGGTGGTTTATGTAAGCCACGGCTGTGGCATTATCCGACTGAAGGCGGACCGGCTTGCCTGCGAGGATTGACTGCCAGCGAAGGAGGGCAAGAAAGATTGCCCTGATCTTCAAGAGATTGACTGGGAGGAGGGCTTCCTGCACGTCCCAGGGCTGTGAGATGGAGGAAGACCGCTCCCCAACCCTGAAGACTGGCATCGGTGGTGATGACCTGCCACCGGAGAGAAAGACATGATCTTCTGCGCAGGATAGAGGAGGACAGCGTCCACCAAGTGAGGGACTGTTTCACCTTGAGAGGTAGAAGCACTGGGACGATCCAGGGAAACTGCTCTTTTGTCCCAGGTGGACAAGAGGGCCAGCTGGAGAGGGAGGGAGTGAAACTGGGCATAAGGCACTGCTTCCATGGAGGCAATCATCTTCCCCAGAACCCTCATGCCGAACCGCAGAGGGAGAGGAGCTGGGCGCTTTAGAGCTTTGATCCCCTGCCGGAGAGAAGAGAACTTCTCCTTCAGAAGGAAGACCCGAGCTTGCATGGTGTCGAGTTCCATGCCCAAAAAGACAAGACGCTGGGTCGGAATCAGGGTAGACTTCTTTCTCCTTGTTGACAATCCAGCCGAGGCGGGCCAGCGTGTCCAGAGTGATCTGGAGGCTCTGGGCGCAGTCCCGGCGAGACGGGCCCTTGAACAGGAGATCATCGAGATAAGGGATTATGAGAATCCCCTTGGAACAAAGGATGGCCATGACCTTCGTGAAGACCCTGGGGGCAGAGGCCAGGCCGAATGGAAGAGCCGTGAACTGGTAATGGTGCTCTTGTATGGCAAACCGAAGGAACCTTTGGTGCTGAACACATACAGGGATGTGCAGGTAAGCATCCTGTATGTCCACTGAACAAAGATATTCCCCAACTCCATGTAGGCGATCAGCGAGCGCAAGGACTCCATTCTGAAGTGGCGAATCCGAAGGTGGCGATTCAACTGCTTGAGATCCAAGATCGGTCGGAGGGAACCGTCTTTCTTTGGGACTACGAACAGGTTTGAGTAGAACCCGGAAAACTGTTCGTGCCAAGGGACGGGAACGATCACTCCTGAGTTTAGGAGGAAGAGACGACCTGGAGGAGCCATGGGAGATGAGAGGGCTTAGGGCTTTTCTGGAGGGCGAGAAGCATCCTCCTGGGGGTGATGAAAATTCTATTTTGTAACAGAATGTTACGATTTCCCTGACCCAGGCGTCGTCGACCACAAACAACCATGCCTCCTTGAAGAGAAGAAGCCTGCCTCCCACCATGGAAAGATTTCCAGGTGGGGGATGACCCTTCATTTAGAGGAAAATCTGTGACTTCGGGATCCAGAGGGCTTAGAGGGTCGGCTCCTAGACCTCCAGTGAGGAGTGGGTTTTAAAGACGGCTTCCTTTTTTCACCCTGAGCGGAGGAACGGTCCTGTTGGGAGGAGCCTCCAGAAGAAGGGAAGGACCGAAATGAACGAAAGGGCAGAGGTCCCTTTTTGTTGAAGGAACGCTTTGGCCTGGATTGGGGTAAAGAAGTACTTTTGCCTCCAGTGGCGTCAGAGATGATCTGGTCCAGCTTGGCTCCAAAGAGCCTGGAACGGAAGACAGTGAGAGACTTCTTAGAGGCCGGGTCTGCGTTCCACGCCTTTAACCAAAGGACGCGGCGAACAGCGATGATGTTGCCGCTAGCTCTGGCGGAACAGGCGGCCGCATCCAAGGAAGCATTCAAGAAATATTTACCGGCGTGAGTAATCTGGTCAGCTAAATCAGCAAGCTCCTCTGTAGAAGCAGCCGCCATGATGCCCCGGCGGAGCATCTTGGCCCAAGCAGATATGGCTTTCGCTACTCAAGTGGAGGCGAAAACGGCAGAGAGCAGCGCCCGGCCGCCTCAAACGCCGATTTTGTTAAAGCTTCAATCTGTCTGTCCGTAGCGTCCTTGAGAGACGCCGCATCAGGAATGGACAGAACTGTCTTTGAGGCTAAGCGTGAGACCGGTGGATCCACATTAGGGGATTCAGACCATTTGCTGACCAAATCTGGACTAAAAGGGTAAAAAACGTCCAGCTGCTTCCTCCCCGGAAATCGTTTGCCGGGATGTTCCCAATGTCTAGAGGTAGTAGCCTCAAACTCCTTATGATTGGGAAAGGTTCTGGATGGCCGTTTAACCCGTTTAAACGAAACAGAGTCGTCCTGGGCAGCCGCTTCTTTTATATCGTGGGTTTGAACGATAGCTGTGATAAGGCTATATACCATGTCCTGCGTCCCAGAAGCCTGGTCTACTTCTGAGTCAGACTCAGACTGAGAAGTTAAATACGACCTGACATCCACCTCCGAGGAGGGGGAACGGGCAGAGCGGGGCACTCTGGACGCTGCAGAGCGGCTCTGCGAGCTGGATGAGGAACTAGACAGAGTCCGCTTTCTAGATCTTTTTCCTGATCTGCCCAAGTGAATGTCGTTGGCGGGTGCGTTCGAATCACCATGAGAGGTGTTCGGAGCATTGGTGGCAGTAGCTAGATGCGGCATATGTTCCAGGGACTGTGAAATTTTAGTCAGGTCGGACACCGACTGAGACATGGCAACAGCCCACTCCTGGGGGGGTGGGTGTGCTCTCATCCCGGGCGTTGAGATTCTCCTGAGAGGCAGACATGGTGGAAGGCCTGAGGGAGAGGCAGAAAGGCGACGGCTGGCCTGAAGCCCACTTTCTCTTACAGCGGGCACAAGCGTAATGAATCACCGTGGGCTTGCAACCAGGGACCCTTGCGGGGTTGGGCATAGGAAGAGTCTGTGCTAAACTGTAGCTAGACGCTATAAGGGAGATACTGCTGAGTGGAAAGGTGGGCAAGAGGTAGAGGGTAGAGCCTACCAGGAGCCAAGTGATCAGCAGCAGAGCGCAGGTAACTGTGTCCCCCGAAGCAGACCGCAGAGGAAATGCCCGTTGGAGCCTGCAGAGATGAGCACGCCGGGATACTGAGGTGCTTCAGCTCGGCTTCCAATATGGACGCTGAGGCCACGCAATGTGCAGACACGAGCGGTGGGCGGGGCTAAAAACGCCACGCAAACAGGGCTGAGAAAGGTGCCCTGTCATTGGACCGTCGGCACAGACGAGCAAGGAGTGGGCGTGGCCGGCGAAAATGAAACCTGCGGCCTGATTGGCCTAGAAGCCGGCGGGGGGGCGTGTCCTCGACACCAGGAACTGAGGGGATTAAAGACGCCTCTAAGGGGGGGCGCGTCTGATGACGCCTATACTCCTGTTGTCCCCCGTGAGGAGAGAACAAACCGCACCCAGCAGGGGGGGCATGACCGCAAGGCTGGGGGGAGGAGAGTGGATCGGGGAAGAAGAAGGGGAAAATGCCAGAGAAGCGCGTGCTCAGAGAAAAAGGGCTTGAATTTTGAAAAATGGCGACTGCTGGCAGAGTCCTGAGAGAAGCGGTAGGATTGTTCAGGGCCTTAGAATAGAGGCGCACTGCTGCAGGGGAGGAAGGGGGAGGCCATACTCACCTGCTGTAATGTCCGGCTCCTCTTCAGAGATGAAATGAGGTGATGTGAGGATCGCATCAGGAGCCCTCAGGAGATAGAGGGTCCTGGAAGTGAAGATCCTCCTTCCCGCACCTCCTCCGGACGGTGCAGAAGACGGCATCAACCCCTAAAGTAAAGGGGGGAGGTCACCACCGGTGACCACCGTCTTCCGCTCAGCCCTCTCCGAGGAGAGGGGTGAGGAGGGGAATGGCAAGGACTGGCCACCCGAGAGTCACCCTGAAACACCCGTAAGGGTGACAGGGGACTAAGTCCTGCCTTCGGGTCCGAGAGTGGGCGATGTGGGTGACACCACACTGCTCTCTCGGTCGCATAATGAGGGAAAACAGGGTGAGAATTGCACTCTGTTACCCTAAAGCTGAATCTGGAAAACAAAAGGGAAAAGATTAATAAACACACACAAGACCTGTAAAGGAAAATACTGCGGATCTGGTGTTAGATCCAGGTCCGCCTCCTACAGACACTAAGCAAAAACTGAGTTGCTTTGTGCCTGTCGGTAGGTGTATACTGCTGAGAAGGAGCTATTTTTTCTTATTTGCATAGTGTCAGCCTCCTAGCGACAGCAGCATACACTCATGGTAACCTGTGTCCCCCAATGTAGCGAGAAAGAAATGATCTTTTCGTCCCCAATTTTTTATATTCCCTAGGGTAACAGGAGAAATTGGATGCCAAAAGTTATTGTGCTATTAGTCCAGAGTATGCTGATACCCCATATGTTAGGGTAAACCATTGTTTGGGCGCATGGCAGAGCTCGGAAGGGAAGGAGCGCCGTTTGACTTTTTCAACGCAGAATTGGCTGGAATTGAGATCAGATGCCATGTTGCGTTTGGAGACCCCCTGATGTGCCTAAACAGTGGAAACCCCCCAATTCTAACTCCAACCCTAACCCCAACACACCCCTAACCCTAATCCCAACCTTAATCCTAATCCCAACCGTAACCCTAACGGAAAAATGGAAATAAATACATTTTTTACATTTTATTATTTTTCCCTAACTAAGAGGGTGATAGAGGGGGTTTGATTTACTATTTATAGCGGGTTTTTATGTTTGGCAGCTGTCACACACTGAAAGATGCTTTTTATTGCAAAAAATTGTTTTTGCATCACCACATTTTGAGAGCTATAATTTTTCCATATTTTGGCCCACAGAGTCATATGAGGTCTTATTTCTTGCGGGACAAGTTGACGTTTTTATTGGTACCATTTTCAGGCACATGACATTTTTTGATCACTTTGTATTCCGATTTTTGGGAGACAGAATGAGCAAAAACCAGCAATTCATGAATTTCTTTTGGGGGGCGTTTACACTGTTCCGCATGTGGTAAAATGTATTCTTCAGGTCAGTACGATTACAGCAATACCTCATTTATATCATTTTTTGGCGCTTTTATATAATAAAAACTATTTTATAGAAAAAAATAATTGTTTTTGCATCACTTTATTCTGACATCTATAACTTATTTTTTCGCTGATGACGCTGTAAGGTGGCTCGTTTTTTGCGGGACAAGATGACGTTTTCAGCGGTACCATGTTTATTTATATCTGTCTGTTTGATCGTGTGTTATTCCACTTTTTGTTCGCTGGTATGATGATATAGCATTGTTTTTCTCCTTCGCCTCATTGGGGGACACACGACCATGGGTATTATGCTGCTGCCACTAGGAGGACACTAAGCAAAATACAATAAGAAATTAACTCCTCCTCCGCAGTATACACCCTCTGCTGGCTCTCTCGTGAACCAGTTCTTGCTTAGTGTCTTTAGGAGGCACTAGGGTCTGATTTCAGGCCCCGATTTTATTCATTTAAATAGTTAATTTTTATTTTACTTTTTTTTTTTTTAATTTTTCTCACGGATGAGGGCGACAGTGCCTTTCAAAGACCTGATCTCCCTAAAACTACAACAGGCGGCAACACTGAGGATTACCTCTCCGTACCCCCTCCTGCAACCTGACTCGGTCTGGGCTCTTAGGGGCGACGGATCCAATGGGTCCGCTCTCCCCACACCGACAACGGACAGGAACGTGGGGTGTCGCCCCCACGTACCCCCTTCCAGAGCCAGAACCGCAACATAGCAAGGGACAAGAATCCCAAGAGCATTCAATTCTTCTCTCTACCTCCCTATTAAAGGGATGGCAGATTGAGACATTGGCTGGTACCAGGGAATCAATGGACCCTCTCCCCCCCTATCAAAGGGTTGGTGGATTGAGGATAACAGCGCGTCTAATGCCCTGTGCGTCTGCTAGGATGGGACAACCTGCAGCCCGACCGCTATATCGTGAGTACATCTCCCAGGGCCCTAGCCATGGGGGCCCATGGAACCTTCAGCGTCAGCCTCTCAACCTTTTCAGGCTACCGCGGCCCTCCTAACTGCGTGCCGCGGCTTTCCTACTCCCCCACACAGGGTTTTATTGCCGCGACCAGCTCTGCTTATACCGCGGCCGTCACGGATGCGATCATGACCGCCACAGTGTCGCTAGCGCCGTGGCTGGTGCGTCGCTTCCGCGCGATCTTTAATTTAGCCCCCGGCTTCCAGTGCAGTAGGCCCAACTCCACCCAGGTGCCTGCCTATTCCGCCCCCTTCGGCCGACGCTCCGCCCGCTTATGCTCAGGACTGTAAAGAGCGGGGAGGGGACAGCACTGCATTCTCCGCCCGCTGCCTCCCACCCCCTTCCCACCTCCCTGTTTATGCCAATCGGTTCTGGCGCTTCTCGCAGCCCACGAGAAGCGCCAATTCTACTATCTGACCCCACTTCCTGGCACGTCTTTCACAGGAAGTTTGTGGGGAACGCCATTTTCCTGCTCCGTGGTGCAAGCATTCCTCCGGGGGCATGCTGGACCTGGGTAAAAACAGCCACTGTAAAGCAGGTACTCACTGCTTTTTTTCGCTGCAGGCATTAACCCCTCAGCGCCGGTGTTAACCCCCTGCTGCAGGTATTATACTCTCAGCCGCAGCCATTAACCTCTCCACTGCAGGCATCATCCTCTCAGCTGTGCTCTCCCTCTCTCTGCTGATCATACGGCAGGCAACGCCGTCAACCCTTTTCAGCAGCTCGTCGCAGATTTCTTAAAAAAAAAAAAAAAAAATTGCATTATGTCTCAATCAAAGGCTAATAGAAATCGGATAAGACGCACACGGTGATATATGCCTCATGTACCGCATGCAACGTTTCCCTACCACGGAAACATCCCACCCCTCTTTGTGCGGACTGTGAAGCCTCAAGGCATCAAGAGCCTCCCGCTACCGTGGAGCAAAGCGATGCTAGTCCCCCTCAGTGGGCTGCTTCCTTGGCGCAATCTGTGGCTAGTCCACCTGAGTGGGCTGCTTCTTTGGCACAATCTGTGGCTTCCCTCGCAAAGGCCTTAGAATCCTTTCATGGTTCCTCCGCCAGCCAAGGCGTCCCCTTATCCCCGGGAGCGGGTCCTTCAGCCACGCAAGAGCTGAACAGAAAGTTCGAGCGGCGACAGAAAGTATGCATCCTTCTAGGAAACGTCCCCGCGACACATCCTCACTGAACTCCGAGGCTTCAGCATCCGCCTGCTCCGTGTCTCGCTCCCCTTCTCCAAGGGTTGGCAGTGAGCATGACTCAGAATACAAGTCTGATGTGGCCCCAGACCCTAACTCCCCTGATTTTCAGGAGTCTAGATTCGCTCATAGAAGCGATTAATCACATTCTGGAAATAGATGAAGAACCCGGTACTAATCCAGAACACCAGTTGTCTTTTAAGCGAACAAAACAGCCTCATAGGTTTTTCGCTAACCATCCTGAGTTTACTGACATCCTCAAAAGGCATAGAAGTCACCCAGATAAGCGATTCTCGGGTCAAAAGCCGCTAGAAGCGCAATACCCTTTTGCATCTACTCTAAGACAGGAATCTACAGAATCACCTGCAGTAGATCCGCCCATATCAAGACTCGCTTCAAGAACCCTTCTGTCTCTGACGGATGGCTCTTCCATTAAAAATACCACGGATCGGCAGATTGACAGCATGGCCAAGTCAGTCTTCGAGGCTGCAGGAGCCTCCTTATTCTCTTCATTCGCCACCACGTGGGTAGCTAGAGCTATGGTAGCCTGGGCATAGGCCATAGTGAAAACCAGTAGGAATAATAGCCCGCCATCCGAGGTGACTAGTCTCGCCTATCTGATCGCCCAGGCAGGAGATTACGTAGTTCATGCTTCCCTGGATGCGGCTAATTGTGCCGCACTTGCAGCCGCCAACGCTGTTACCATCAGAAGAGCACTGTGGCTACGTGAATGGCGGACGGATTCTGCATCGAAGAAATCCTTGACTTCCATCCCCTATCAGTATGGGCATTTGTTTGGAGAGAAACTTGATCAGAATATCTCCGATACTACTGGGGGAAAAAGCTAATTTCTCCCTAATGTAGGCAAAGTCGACCCTTTCGGAGCCAATTTCACACTCGCTTTCGCCATTTCCACAATTCCACAGGCTGGTCATCCCTCAACCACTTCCGCTAGTGCATCACGTCCCCCACGCAGGGGCAGAGGTTCGCAACCTTCATTCAGACCTTCTAACTCCTGGAGAAACAGATCTTCTCGCTCCAGACCCAAAGAACGGTCCTTCCCGCAAATTCTCTTCTCAATGACTCCTTGCCGTGTCTGGAAGACACAGGCAAGGTAGGCGGCCGCCTGTCCTTGTTACATCAAGCCTGGCTGATGGTCGTTCATGACCGATGGGTCAGAGATCTCGTGTCTTCCGGATACAAAATCGAGTTCTTGTCTCCTCCTCCAAAGCGCTTCTTTCAGTCCCATCTTCCAAAATCCAAAGCGCTTACAGCTCCCTTTTACCAGGCCATATATGCCCTCCGCAACAGCGCTGTCATCGTTCCGGTTCCTCCCACGGAAAAGTTCAAGGGTTTTTACTCAAACCTGTTCGTGGTTCCAAAGAAGGACAGAACCATGCGTCCAATCCTAGACCTAAAACTGCTCAACAAATTTGTCACGGTGCGCCACTTCAGGATGGAGTCCCTCCGTTCCGTCATCGCCTCTCTGGAAAAAGGGGAATACCTGGCGGTAATCGACATCAAGGACGCATATCTCCACATTCCAATCTTCAAAAATCATCAAAGATTCCTACGCTTTGCGGTTGGCGAAAAACATTTTCAATTCACTGCTCTGCCGTTCGGCCTGGCCACAGCCCCCAGAGTATTCACAAAGGTCATGGCTGCCGTCATGTCTATTCTACACTCTCGGGTGTGGTGGTTCTACCTTACCTGGACGATCTTCTCGTCAAGGGTCCATCCTATCGGGCTTGTGCGGAAAGCGTCAGTGTCGCCGTCGACACTGTCCCGCCTAGGCTGGCTGGTAAACCTAGAGAAATCTTCTCCAGTCCCATCCCGGCAAATTCCTTTTCTGGGGATGATCTTAGACACTTCCCGAGGGTTGGTACTTCTCCCTCCGGACAAGATCTCCTCTCTAACGGGCAGCCCAATCTCTATCTCTGGCCCATCCTCATTCCCTTCAGTTCGCCATGCAGGTCCTGGACAAAATGGTGGCATCCATCGAGGCAGTGCCATTTGCCCAATTTCACCTCCGTCCTCTCCAACAGGCCTTGATCTCAGCCTGGGACAAGAATCCAGCCTCGTTAGGTCGCCGTTTTCTCCTGGCATCCAGAATCAGACGGTCTCTCAGGAGGTGGGCTGCAACGTCGTCATTGGATCAGGGAAGGTATTTCCTCCCTGCACACTGGCTGGTAGTGACCACCAATGCCAGCCTACTCGGATCTTTCACCACCACACGGCTCAGGGACGTTGGTCTACGAAAGAAGCCAGTCTTCCTATCAATATTCTCGAGATCCGAGCAATAAGGCTGGCTCTTCTTCACTTCCATCATCTTTTGGCCGTACGTCCTGTCCGGATCCAGTCAGACAACACCACGGCTGTGGCATACATCAATCGCCAAGGGGGCACGCGAAGCAGAAAAGTGATGAGCGAAGTAACGCACATTTTGCAATGGGCAGAGACAAATCACTCACTCATCTCTGCAATTCATATTCCGGGAGTAGAGAATTGGGAGGCGGATTTTCTCAGCCGCCTGAGCATAGCCTCAGGAGAGTGGTCTCTTCACCCGGAAGTCTTTCATCAAATTTGCCAGCGCTGGGGCACTCCAGACGTGGACCTCATGGCCTCCAGGCTAAACGCCAAGGTTCCGGCATTTGTAGCCTGATCCCGCGATCCGTCAGCCATCGGCTCAGACGCTCTAGTACTTCCATGGGTCCAGTTTCGTCTCCTTATATCTTTCCTCCACTTCCGCTGATCCCAAGGGTCATCCGGAAGATCAAAGCCGAAGGCATTCCGGTGATCCTTGTCGCTCCCGACTGGCCACGCCGAGCTTGGTATGCGGAGCTGGTACATCTACTCGCCGACGTACCCTGGCGGTTACTGGATCGGCCGGATTTACTATACCAGGGACCCATTTGCCACCAGAACTCGAGAGTACTGAGTTTAATGGCCTGGCCATTGAATCCTGGATCCTAAGCCGAGCAGGTTTCTGAGGCCCAGAAGCTTCTACAATGATCAATACTAGAAAGCCTGTATCCATGCGCATCTACCATCGCATTTGGAAAACATTTTTCTCATGCTGTAAAGATAAGGGTCGTTCCCCGTTGCTGTTTTCCATTCCCTGCATTCTAGAATTTCGTCAAGCAGGATTGGATTCGGGTCTAGCATCGGCCTCTCTCAAAGGCCAGATCTCCGCTCTATCCATTCTTTTCCAGCAACGGATAGCTTCCAAGCTGCAGGTAAAGACTTTCATGCAGGGACTTTCGCATCTTGTTCCTCCTTACAAGATGCCTTTGGAACCTTGGGACCCTAACTTGGTCCTCAGCGCTCTCCAAGAGACCCCTTTAGAGCCATTACAGGAGATTTCTTTCTCTCTCCTCTCTTGGAAAATTGCCTTTCTTGAGGCAATAACATCCATCAGACGGGTCTCGGAACTGGAGGCTTTGTCGTGCAAACCTCCGTTTCTGATTTTTCACCAAGACAAGGTGGTACTCAGAACTTCCTTGTCCTTCTTGCCGAAAGTCGTTTCGGCTTTACACCTGAATGAAGACATAGTTCTGCACTCGTTCTGTCCGGCCCCAGTTCATCGTACTGAGAAGGCTCTTCACACTTTGGACTTGGTGAGAGCTCTCAGAAGATACATTTCCAGAACAGCATCTTTTCGCAAATCTGATGTCCTTTTTGTGCTTCCGGAGGGACACAGGAAAGGTTTGCCTGCTTCTAAAGCTACAATAGCCAGATGGATTCGTTCAGCAATCCAAGAATCTTACCGCGTCAAAGGTCAGCCTATCCCGGCTGGGATTAAGGCACACTCCACTCGGTCAGTGGGGGCTTCTTGGGCCATCCGGCACCAAGCTTCCGCACAGCAAGTGTGCAAAGCTGCGACTTGGTCCAGCCTTCACATGTTTGTTAAGCATTACAAAATTCATACTCAAGTTTCTTCAGATGCGGCCCTCGGCAGACAGATTCCGCAGTCGGCAGTTTCGCATCTGTAGGTTCCTTCAATCGCTTATTTCTATAAAGCTTTGGGTGCGCGAGGTTTTCACCGGTTGTGATGTTTTTTCCCACCCAGGGACTGCTTTAGGACGTCCCATGGTCGTGTGTCCCCCAATGAGGCGAAGGAGAAACAAGGATTTTTGTGTGTACTCACCGTAAATCCTTTTCTCCGAGCCACTCATTGGGTGACACAGCACCCACCCTGTTAGCCTTTTGGCTTGAAGTCTGTTTTGGTTTTGACGTATTGCAATTCTGTTTGTGAATTCTGTTTGCGAGCTCCTACTGCTTTGGAACCGAACTGGTTCACGAGAGAGCCAGCAGAGGGTGTATACTGCGGAGGAGGAGTTAATTTCTCATTGTATTTTGCTTAGTGTCCTCCTAGTGGCAGCAGCATAACACCCATGGTCGTTTGTCCCCCAATGAGAAAAGGATTTTACGGTGAGTACACACAAAAATCCCTGTTTTGCCTTGTTTTTTTTTTTTTTTTTTAATGGTGTTCGCTAAAGAGGTTATCTAGTGGGACAATTATAAAGGTCGGGTCATTACGGACGCGGCGATACCAAATATGTGTACTTTTATTGTTTAGATTTTTTTTCAAATATTTATTTAGTGATAGAAAAAACAGATTTTTTTTAAAGTTTTACAATTAACGTATTTAAATTTTTTTTTCATTTCATTCTAAGTTTTACACTTTGTTCCACTATGGGACAATGATTTTGTGCAGGCTGATCGCTTCTATAGCATGCAGATGAAGCAGCATCTGCATGCTATAGAAACTGTCAGCACTGCAGCTTCTGTACACTAACCTGTGAGACTTCCTGACATGCACAGCACATAACAGGAAGTTTCTCAGCTCTGGAGACCCGGATGTCGTCATGACGACATCGAGTCTCCATGGCAGCGATCAGGACCCCGTGGCGTGCAGCGGGGTCTCCAATCCAACGCAGAGGGGCTGTCAGCCCCTGTGCCGGCTCCCGAATAAATACTGCGATCTTGTCTGGCCCTTATTGCCGGTTGTCAGCTGTGAGAATCAACCGCGCTCCCCCAGTGAATGCAGCCGATCACCTATGACGTACTATTGTGTCCATGGCAATTAAGTCCCAGGTCACATGGACGGAATAGTACGTCAGATGGCAGAGAAGGGTTAAATAAAATGTCCCTGTGTTGAGATAATCATATAAATGTGCCCCTGCTCTGTAGTGTGTAATGGCTGTGTCTGACCGTACAGGGACATGGACTGATCAAACCACAGCCCCTTGGCAGGAGGGGAAGCAAAAGAGTATACAGACATTACAGCACGGGGGTCAATGCTGATTCTTTCTTTGAGGTAAAACATTGATTAAAAATAGTAAATTACAAAAACATGGCACTCAAAAAACTGTATAGAAAACGGTGCACAAGTAGGGTCTCCAGCCCAAATAGTAGAATCAAAACAAAACTTGGCACTCAAATATTGAATAAATGGACCAAAAATGAAGGTAGTTGCTGTGGTTATTGTCTTTTTATTTGCATCCGTGAAAGATGAAGGTGACGTACATAACAGATGATGAACGTTTTCGGCTATACAACATTAGCCGTCCTCAGATAATATGTACAAATTTTGCACTTAGAAAAGACGGATGTGGAAAATAAAATGAATTCAACCACAGGAGATGAGCAACTTGGAATGCAAAAATTGGGGACAGAGCGCTGGTAGCCAAAGCTAATACCGATAAAGCGCTATAACATGATGCTTTGTATCCTACCAAAACGAGGACTGCTGACGGTGGCCACACGCTCCGGCATTAGGGACGTGCATGCGTCGCCGCTCGCCCCCTCCTGCTCTTTACCTTCTCCTTTCTTTGCTCGGTTCCGGTGGGTGACGCCGCAGTTTTGCTGGAAGGTTTCTCGCTTGCTGGAGGTGACATCACACTCTGTGTGAACTGTGAGTACGGATGGGGGTGTCACCTCCAGCAAGCGAGAAACCTTCCAGCAAAACTGCGGCGTCACCCACCGGAACCGAGCAAAGAAAGGAGAAGGTAAAGAGCAGGAGGGGGCGAGCGGCGACGCATGCACGTCCCTAATGCCGGAGCGTGTGGCCACCGTCAGCAGTCCTCGGTATTAGCTTTGGCTACCAGCGCTCTGTCCCCAATTTTTGCATTCCAAGTTGCTCATCTCCTGTGGTTGAATTCATTTTATTTTCCACATCCGTCTTTTCTAAGTGCAAAATTTGTACATATTATCTGAGGAAGGCTAATGTTGTATAGCCGAAAACGTTCATCATCTGTTATGTACGTCACCTTCATCTTTCACGGATGCAAATAAAAAGACAATAACCACAGCAACTACCTTCATTTTTGGTCCATTTATTTAATATTTGAGTGCCAAGTTTTGTTTTGATGGATTAAAAATAGGCAGGGAAACGCTTTACCTCACAGAAAGAATCAGCTGTGATCCCTGCTGTAATGTCTGTATACTCTTTTGCTTCCTCCCCTGCCCAGGAGCTGTGGTATGATCAGACCATGTCCCTGTACAGTCAGACACAGACATTACACAGTACACAGCAGGGGCACATTTATAAGATTATCTCAGCACAGGAAACTTTTATTTAAACACATCCAATTGTAGAAGTTATTATTCCAATATCCATTGATTAAAATGAACTTTTTTAAGTGGGAAAACCCCTTTAAATGTTACCAGTAGTTACATGGAACAGTAGTTACAGTATAGAGCATACTTACCCTAAAAGCCCTTTTCCATTCCATCTCTGAGGTGTAAGTCCCAAATGAACAGACTTTCCATCTCGAACAACAGTCACGCTTAATGGTTTCTGAAATTACAAAAAAAAAAAAAAAACATTAAATTACAAATGCATTACCACAACAGATGGAAAACAGACCTGGCAGCTTGAACTGCTGTGAAAGGAGAGGATCTGTTACCCACATGCTAGTTCATGCTTATCCTATTCTACTAAGGGGGCATTTACTGTACATTCAAAGAATGCTTGTGTCCTGATAATCATGCAGTGTTAACAGCATGCTGAGCACCCAACAAGAAAGCAAAACACTTATACATCGGGTGACATTACCTTTTTGCTTGCTTAACAAAATAATTGTTCTCGGCAGCACATTGTCCTGTGTTAACAGGACGATGTGCTGCCGAAAACAATGACAGATGAAGCGCAATTTATTACTGATGGTTCTGTGTGCATGAGAAATGCTGTCTGCCTGCTTAAACAGGCTATTAAATGACCGCTAATTAACAAATATGTAGTTTATTGCCAGGCTTGGACTGGCCCACAGGAAAATCCTCCGGTGGGCCCCTGTGCAAGAGTGGCCACCACTCTCTTATATGAGAAGACTTGAATCACTATGTACAGACAGAGGAGGCATCTTATTCATGTAACAATCTACCTAGTTCCTTGTTATATACATCAGTGATTGAGGTTAATGTCACATTTGCAGGTAGCTGAAAAGTGGGACCCTGGAGCTGGATACTGGTGGGCCCTTGGCACCCCAGTCCAACACCGTTTATCACCACAGATCGTTCAGTATAAACCCACCCAGAAACGCCATATCTTATGAACTATACATGCACGCTTACCCCCTCACTGTGCTGTACTACAGTGGCAATATTCTGTAGTATCTGGAAGTTGTTTGTATTTACTGAACCAAATGCAATTATTTCATCTCCAACCTGCAATCCCTAAAAGACAAAAAAACAACAAATTAAAAACCTGCAAGTCAATAAACTGTAATACCACATATAGATCCTCAACCATGGGACATTGTCTCACCAAAACACTGTAGCCTAAAATGCCACATATTCAGTAATAGACATGGAAAATGTGATACCAGTAGAGACTGTGATGCTGGTACACAATCAGTGTATGCACAATTTAGGAGGTTCTTAAATTTGCCTCCTTATTTAGTACATAGTAAGTGAAGGTATAGCATTGTTTGGCACCACTGAGCTCCATGACATTGCTCTGTACAGTCATGGGCAAAAGTTTTGAGAATGACACAAATATTATATTTTCACATGATCTGCTGCCCTCTGGTTTTTATGTGTGTTTGACAGATGTTTTTATCACAGACAGAAATATAATAATTGCAAACATATGAGTAACAAAAGCTTATATTGACAGTTAGAATGAGTTAATGCAGCAAGTCAATATTTGCAGTGTTGACCCTTCTTCTTCAGGACCTCTGCAATTCTCCCTGGCATGCTCTCAATCAACTTCAGGACCAAATCCTGACTGATCGCAGTCCATTCTTGCACAATCAATGCTTTCATTTTGTCAGAATTTTTAGGTTTTTGTTTGTCGACCCGTCTCTTGATGATTGACCACAAGTTCTCAATGGGATTAAGATCTGGGGAGTTTCCAGGCCATGGACCCAAAATCTCTATGTTTTGTTCCCTGAGCCATTTAGTTATCACCTTTGCTTTATGGCAAGGTGCTCCATCATGCTGGAAAAGGCATTGTTGATCGCCAAACTGCTCTTGGAGGGTTGGGAGAAGTTGCTCTTGGAGGACATTCTGGTACCATTCTTTATTCATGGCTGTGTTTTTAGGCAAGACTGTGAGAGAGCCGATTCCCTTGGCTGAGAAGCAACCCCACACATGAATGGTTTCAGGATGCTTAACAGTTGGCATGAGACGAGACTGGTGGTAGCGCTCACCTTGTCTTCTCCGAATGAGGCGTTTTCCTGATGTCCCAAACAATTGAAAAGGGGATTCATCAGAGAAAATAACTTTACCCCAGTCCTCAGCAGTCCACTGCCTGTACCTTTTGCAGAATATCAGTCTGTCCATGATGTTTTTTCTGGAGAGAAGTGGCTTCTTTGCTGCCCTCCTTGAGACCAGGCCTTCCTCCAAGAGTCTCCGCCTCACAGTGCGTGCAGATGCACTCACACCTGCCTGCTGCCATTCCTGAGCAAGCTCTGCACTGCTGGTAGCCCGATCCTGCAGCTGAAACACTTTTGAGACGGTCCTGGCGCTTGCTGGTCTTTCGTGGGCGCCCTGGAGCCTTTTTGGCAACAATGGAACCTCTCTCCTGGAAGTTCTTAATGATGCGATAGATTGTTGACTGAGGTGCAATCTTTCTAGCTGCGATACTCTTCCCTGTTAGGCCATTTTTGTGTATTGCAATGATGACTGCACATGTTTCTTTAGAGATAACCATGGTTAACAGAAGAGAAACAATGATGCCAAGCACCAGTGTCCTTTTAAAGTGTCCAGTGGTGTCATTCTTACTTAATCATGACAGATTGATCTCCAGCCATGTCCTCATCAACACCCACACCTGTGTTAATGGAGCAATCACTGAAAAGAGGTTAGCTTGTCCTTTTAAGGCAGGGCTGCAATGATGTTGAAATGTGTTTTGGGCGATAAAGTTCATTTTCTAGCCAAATATTGACTTTGCAAGTAATTGCTGTTAAGCTGATAACTCTTTATAACATTCTGGAGTATATCCAGATTGCCATTAGAAAAAGTGAAGCAGTAGACTTTGTAAAAATTAATATTTGTGTCATTCTCAAAACTTTTGGCCATGACTGTACGTGCTACAGCCCCCTTGTCATATTGTGCTCCTTTTATCCTAAAGAGATGCAGATGGATCTGTAAAGCAGATTTCCTTTTTTGGAAAAAAAAATTGGCATCAAGTAATTTGAAAAATGTGGTAATAATATGAGAGCAGTTATCAGCCGGCACATAGCACAGAACCATCATTCTTAGCTTCTTCATACACGGCCTTCACTTACCATTAAAAAGAATTGCTGGATTTTCAATGTGTCAGATGATAGATTTAAAGGGGTATTCCCATCTCCAATATCCTTTCCCAATATGTAGTAGGTGTGATAATAATAGCAATTACCTCCAATCAGAAATGTAGTATAGTTTTTCTGATTCGCTCTGTCTCTTTCCTCATGAGCAGGCATTGCAGGACCTTAGGTATCCATGGTTACGTCCACTAGCAACTAGCTGTCACTATATGAGTGGTCATAACCATGGATACCTAAGGTTCTGCAATGCCTGCACATGAGGATAGAGACACAGTGAATCAGAAAAACTATACTATATTTCTAATTGGAGGTTTTTGCTAAAATTATTATTACACCTACTACATATTGGGATAGGATGTTGGAGATGGGAATACCACTTTAAGTAATAAAACCAAATGCGGTGTGAAAAAGTTTGTAACTATTGCTTGAGAAAATTTTATTTGAAGTAACAGAATTTTTTGGTACATAACATGACAGGTCAAAACTACAGCAAGCAGCCCAGTAAGTGGAATTTCTATATTATGATGCTCTTCGAATAGGTGGCAAAACAGATTCCCTTTAAAGCTTACATGTAAGTATAGAATGAGCAGAGACGTCAGTTATACAGAGTACATTTAAAGGCGCAAATATATTTATTTGCCACAAAGCAAAAGACAAATCCATTACTGCCAGATGTCAGTGGTATTGTCACGCTGTCACTGCATACAGGAGGTCCGGGGTCTATGCTGACCCTAAGCAGGGGCCCTGACTAATCCCTCTACCTGGAGGTACTGTTGATGGTACAGAGGTCCAGGCCGCCAGCGTAACCCTATCTCCTGCAAATCCCTGACCCTCAGTAATCTAGTCCTGAGAAGGACCCCGATCACAACACAGGGGACTGGAAGGTATATGCCTAAACACAATAATAGACGAACGAGACAGTACAAGGGGTAAACTAAAATCCACCTTGCATACAAAACTCACTCCACAACAACAGAGGGAACACCAACGGGTACGGAGATAAATGATAAAGCGAGGAGGGGAAAAAACCACACCAGGTACTCTTCACTTCAGACTTCACAATACCACGATCCGCTCTGCAGGTCTGCATGAATGCTTTCACCGACACATTCCTAGCAGACTGGCAGGTATTTGAAGGAATCTCATTACTGCAGCATTAACTGCAGCTGGGCGAGGCCGGGCCTCGTCTAGCACAGAGAGAGAGAGAATTAACTCCCTCACTGCCGAAAAACACCAAGCACCAAAAACTCAGCTGCGCGAAGTCAGGTTGTGTAATCGCGACGATCTTCGTGGCGACACACCCGTGACAGGTATAAACCTTTCATGTACAGTGTCTTCTGCACAGGTCAAGGGGGCAGGAAACGTGATGAAAACATGTAATAATGTGAATAAGGTTTCCGCACCCGTCCCTTTAATATATTCGGTGATTACCCATAATGGTCAGCTCTGCATTTCTTTTTTTATACTGCTTTCCTTTTAGTTTCACCTAGTTTAATACTGCAAAGTACTGGAGCCATTAGAAACTGGAATATCATGCCAGCAGAGACAATATTGTAGCGGGAGCACTACCAACATCATTCACTTACACACATACTGGCTGGAGATCCTGGGCTGACTGCATCAACTTTGGCAAAGGCATTGGGTAGAGTTTGGTTGTGCTGTTGTGCTTCAGCCTTGGCCTCTGCCTCATCTTTCTTTCTCTTTTCTTTTTCTCTGGCATGCAAGTTGTGCAAGGCCTCTTCGATTTCTTTCATGATGGCTTGATGATCATTTTGCAAACCTAAAAATGTGAGAAACAAAATTACAAACATTGCGTATCATGTCCCATGCACAAATTATAATAAACTGTAGATAATCAAAATAATAATTTGAATGAGCAGCCTGGTAAAATTAGGCTAGCCATAGATGCTATGATTATTGTGATCAAGGCAAAAGATTGTACTAAATCTTTGTCCATGTTATCAAATATGATTGGTTCCAAGCAATGCATATCTGCTCCACATCTACTCTTCTCGTCCATTAGCTGGCAAAATAGTATAAAATCCAAAGCATAAGGCAATAACAGTAAATCATCAAAATAGCCTGAAACTTGCAGGAACCTAGAAGAATAACAAGAAGCAACAATGCCAATTCCTTAACCCCTTCATGACACAGCCTGTTTTGACCTTAATGACCAGGCCATTTTTTGCAATTCTGTCCAGTGGCCCTTTATGAGGTAATAACTCAGGAACGCTTCAACGGATCCTAGCGATTCTGAGATTGTTTTTTCATGACATATTGGGCTTCATGTTAGTGGTAAATTTAGGTCGATAATTGTTGCATTTATTTGTGAAAAAAACGGAAATTTTGCAAAAATTTTGAAAATGTAGCAATTTTCAAATTTTGAATTTTTACTCTGTTAAACCAGAGAGTTATGTGACACAAAATAGTTAATAAATAACATTTCCCACATGTCTACTTTACATCAGCACAATTTTGGAAACAAATTTTTTTTTAGGAAGTTATAAGGGTTAAAATTTGACCAGCGATTTCTCATTTTTACAACAAAATTTACAAAACCATTTTTTTTTTTTTTAGGGACCACCTCACATCTCACTTTGAGGGGTCTATATGGCAGAAAATACCCAAAAGTGACACCATTCTAAAAACTGCACCCCTCAAGCTACTCAAAACTACATTCAAGATTAACCCTTCAGGTGCTTCACAGGAACTAAAGCAACATGGAAGGAAAAAATGGACATTTTAATTTTTCCAACAAAATTTTCTTTTAGCATCAATATTTTCACTTTCACATGGGCAACAGGATAAAATGGATCCTAAAATTTGTTGGGCAATTTCTCCGGAGTACACCGATACCTCACATGTGGTCATAAACCACTGTTTGGGCGCACGGCAGGGCTCAGAAGGGAAGGAGCGCCATTTGACTTTTTGAACGGAAAATATACTGGAATATTTAGCGGTTGCCATGTCGCGTTTGGAGAGCCCCTGTGTGCCTAAACATTGGAGCTCCCCCACTAGTGACCCCATTTTGGAAACTAGACCCCCCCCCAAGGAACTTATCTAGATATGTGGTGAGCACTTTGAACCCCCAAGTGCTTCACAGAAGTTTATAACGCAGAGCAGTGAAAATAAAAAATCATTTTTTTCCCTCAAAAAATGATTTTTCAGCCCGCAATTTTTTATTTTCACAAGGGTAACAGGAGAAATTGGACCCCAAAAGCTGTTGTCCAGTTTGTCCTGAGTACGCTGGTACCCCATATGTGGGGGGAACCACTGTTTGGGCACACGTCGGGGATTGGAAGGGAAGTAGTGACGTTTTGAAATGCAGACTTCATGGAATGGTCTGAGGGCGTCATGTTACTTTTGCAGAGCCCCTGATGTGCCTAAACAGTAGAAACCCCCCACAAGTGACCCCATTTTAGAAACTAGACCCCCCAAGGAACTTATCTAGGTGTGTGATGAGCACTTTGAAACCCCAAGTGCTTCACAGATTATAACGCAGAGCAGTGAAAATAAAAAAACATTTTTTTCCTCAAAAAATTATTTTTTAGCCCCCAAATTTTTATTTTCCCAAGGGTAACAGGAGAAATTAGACCCACAAAGTTGTTGTGCAATTTTTCCTGAGTACGCTGATACCCCTTATGTGTTTGGGCACACTTCAGGGCTTGGAAGGAAGGGAGCACCGTTTGACTTTTTGAACGCAAAATTGGCTGGAATCAATGGTGGCACCATGTCGCGTTTGGAGACCCCCTAATGTGCCTAAACCATGGAAACCCCTCAATTCTAACTCCAACCCTAACCCCAACACACCCCTAACCACAACCCTAACCCCAACACACACCTAACCCTAATCCCAACACACCCCTAACCATAACCCTAACCCTAACCACAAGCCTAACCCTAATCCTAACCCTAACCCCAACACACCCCTAACCCTAATCTTAACCCTAATTCCATCCCTAACCCTAATTCCATCTCTAACCCTAATACCAACCCTAATGGAAAAATAAAAATACAAATATTTTCTTTATTTCATTATTGTTCCCTAACTATGGGGGTGATAAAGGGGGGGTTATCTACTATTTTTTTTATTTTGATCACTGTGATAGGGTCTATCACAGTGATCAAAATGTACCTGCAAAGAATGAATGAATCTGCCGGCCGGAAAATGGCGGCGCGCATGGATCGGGCACGAGGGACACCGAGACTCCGGCGGTACCGGAGGGGGGGGAAATCGGAAGGCGGGGGGAGGAGCGGAAGGCGGGCTGGAGCGGAAGGAAGAGGAGGGTGAGCAGATCGCCCCCGTCAGTCGGTGTGGGAGGGGGGTCAGATTAGTGTCTCCAGCCATGGCCGATAATATTGCAGCATCGGCCGTGGCTGGATTATAATATTTCACCAAGTTTCGTTGGTGAAATATTACAATCGCTCTGATTAGCTGTTTCACTTTCAACAGCCAATCAGAGCGATCGTAGCCACGGGGGGGGGGGGGCAAAGCCACCCAACCAGGGGTGAAGCCCAAAGCCTACTGTGCCTGCAGGTCGGGTGACCTTTCAGTGACCCCAGTCACCCGACCCGCAGGAATGCGATTTATACCATGACGCCTACATAGGCGTCATAAGTCGTATTGGCACAGGTTTTCATGACGTCTACGTAGGCGTCATAGGTCGGGAAGGGGTTAAAGGGTCTAAAACCATGTGGCCACTACACTGAAAGCCTGGCTATAGGAAGGCGATTAACTACTCCTCCTGGCAGCTTCCACCTTGCATTATTAGAGGTGTAGCTTCATCACCCCGCCCCGGCGCTGACTGACAGCTGGCTCCACAGTGCAGAGCTGGCTGTCAGTCAGTGCCGGTGGCTGTCAGACAGTGCCGGTGGCTAGTTACAGCGGTGACTGAAGCTGCACCGGCCACAGCTAATAATGAATAAAGTTAATTTCCTCCCGGCAGATGGTCTTTTAGTGAGGCGGCATTATAACTTTAAAACGCTACTGACCTGCAGATTGTTCCCATATAGTTTTTGGCATGACAGGTTCACTTTAATTTTTTTAAAGAGCATGTTAAAAGGGTTGTCCACTACTCAGCCAGGCCCTTCTCAATTCCCATAATTCCCCTCATAAAATAATAAAAGCTTGTACTCACCTTGGATGTCTGCACCAATCCAGCGATGTCAGTGCCAGATCTCCCAGGACTCACATGATGTTCTCACATGAGCCCTGCAAGCTATTAGCGGCCACTTCACTCTCACTTACATAAAAAATGAGTGCTATTGCTGTTCTCTGACCTCCTCCATATGTCAGTTATACCTGAAGGAAGCGAGAGTGAAGCGGCCCATTAGCGGCCACTGACTGGATGCAGGGCTTGTGTGACATAACATCACGCAAGCCCCGGTGTCAGCGCAGCTGTTACCATAGGTGAGTACAGACTGTTAATATTTTACATGGGGCAATATGGTAACTGAGAAGAGGTTGTAGGAAAGAAAAGATCTGACTGGAAGCAGCCACTTGTGGATAATGCGGTGGCATAATTTGAAAACCCTGTTAAAACGTATACAACATGAACTTGCTGCAGAGAAGTAACGCTCACAGATGATGCTATGCCGCGCAGTCCGCACTTGGTAAATATCAATGTCCGCTCTTGGGTATCCCTCTCTGTCAACCAGGGGCCCTTCCATTCCAATGTTCTTTTGCTGCAATGTTTAAAAAAAATACATATAAATGTAAAATAAATAACTTTTCATAAAAAAATTAAAGCCACACATTTTGCTTAATTTGCGTAACAAAAAAACATACTGTCCTAAAGAAAAACAAACAAACAACAAAACTAAAAATATCAGTATAATTATAAAGAAACATAGTGACCTAACTGTAACTGCTGCCCAATGTACTGATACACTGACAGGTGGACAGTTTTATTTTTTTGGTCGAAAACCATTCACAACCCATTTACTATGAAGAACGTATGAGTCATTCCATGTCAAGTGGACCAGTGGTCCCCACTCGACCTTCTCCGATTTTGCTGAAAATTTATAAGGATGTACATGTATGTTGGAAAAGAGGTTCTGTAAATTTTTAGGGCCAGATCTCAAATACATTGGGCACTGTTGACCTTTCACTGGAGGTTCCACCAAGCCTGCGGCTTCAGCTAAGAGGATTTTGCAAACTTTGGCACATAGCCATTAGAGTTCTATACTGGCTATGATGCTGAAATATGGCATACTAGCTCAACTTTTGCTGCTAAACACGATAAAATTATTACCGGCTATGACAAAACAATATTTCGGCCGCAATTTTGTGTCAAAGTAGCTTGTAAAACGCGTCGCATAAAATTTATGCCAAACTTTGCCCATATATAACTCAAGACCAAAAACCAATAGTAACTGGTGCTTTGCCCTGTACACCAAACATCTACATGACTTTGCATTGCTGCAATATCACAGTCAAACCATATGTATTTGTGGAAATATTCACACCCACATATGATGAAAAACTTAAAAAAAAAAACAAATTTTACCTATTTTTAGGTCAAATTTCTCAAAAAGGGTACCTCTAAAATATATTAATTCTGATATCATTAGAAAGAGCACATTTTTCTCTACAAGGATCATTGGTTTTTTTTTTGGAGTCTTTCAGTTTAAGAAAAGAAAAATGCCACTGAACATGGTGTTATTTATTCGCGTAATGCATTGATTTTGTGTTTGATTTTCAGATTCTTATCACATGTTACAGAGTTGTATTGTTGCTAGCAATGTCTATTATAATCAAAAACCTATAAACCTTTCTGGTTATGAAAAGTTATTGTCTATTGTTACATTTTAATGCATATATTTATTTTTTAGCGATGGAGAATGAAATTGATGAAGAATCGGCCCAGTGCTCTATCGGCCTTGCGAACAATTCGAAGTGCCACCTTAAGACCATTCACCCATAGCAAGGATGAGTTGAAATTGTTTACAAGCTTTGGATTGGAGTGGGACTAAATTTTGACGAACATTCACAAATCTGTTTACACCATGAAGCTTCATTCTTGACCAAATATGAGCATTTGCAAAAATCGTGTTGCAATCCTTTTGGGAAGAAAGGTCATAACACTATTCAAACCCTTGCGTTGGTCCATGGTGGTTATACCACAACCAATTCTCTAAGAATTGGTATTATAATCCTATTAAGAATTGTAATAATGCTGTCTTTCGAGAATTGGCAGCCCCATCGCCTAGGAGCCATGGCCGATAGCTGTGCAAGGCCAGCCGCGGGCAGTCTCTTTATCGCAGGTTCCGAAGCCTGAGGGTGGGTGTCTTTGCCTAGGATCCCAAGCCTAATATTGGGTATCTTTTGTTGGTTCCCAAGCCATAATGTTCAGTCTAAGTGGTCTGGAATTGTTGCTGAATTTGCAGCATAATCGGTTCAGAGAAGCTGTATTGTCAGCCCATTGCTGTTGCAGCTGGTGCTGGAATTATTGCAATGATTGACTGCTCGGGAATCCAGCATGTATAATTTCTCATAGGCCAGTGAAAGAAGCTAGCTGGTCCATAAGGATGCATAAAATTTATTAATGCATCATGGTCGTCGACTGAAATTTCAGAAATATTTCCAATCCACCAGTTCCTATCGTAAATGCAGGCAATGTATTGCCCTGGCTGGAGGTTTGCAATTGGCACAAAAGGCATTTCTGATCTGACAGATCTATCTACATGGGCAATGAAAGATGATGGGTCATTTGACACCCTTGAAATGTGAATCTTTTTGTCATCAATTGGCACAAACTGGTGATTTTCTCTTGTTACAGCAATTGTATGTCCATCTTTGAACCTTTCCTCTTGAACTACCCGTATTTCGTCAATTTTTTCTTATGGAACAAAAAAAAATTTGATACCATGCAGTTGCTCGTTGCAAAAGTTTAATAAATCCACCGGGGTCAGTATTTGGTTTTCAGTTGAGCGTTGAAGACTGGCACAAGCTGCCAACCTCTTTGCTGTCCCTCCAATCCCATCACAGGGCGACTTTCCATGACTGGTACTAAAAAAATTCCATTCAGCGCTGATATTGAAATCTGCATTGTGGTGGCACAAGTTGAGAAAATTTATTGAAATTTTTGTACTGGGCTGCAGATCCATCGCTGAAGTAGTGGATATGACGAATCCCATAGATGAGAGTCTTGAGATACTCCACAATTACTGTTAAGAAAGTGTGGACTGCAACTGTGTCATGTCGTGAGCAATCACTGATTATGCACAAGCTGATGTTCTGCGCAGCTTCACCATTTAACTCCTTGAAGTAAATTACAAATGGGTGTACTGTAGCTTGAATATTTTCCCAGTGGAAACCTTGAATGGCATCTTGAACAATAAATGAGTAATTTTCAGCAAAGTCCATAAGGATCACAAGCTCTCCAGGTCTCAGATTTTCCTTCAACAATTTCAAATAGCTACTTTGATGCTTGGCGATGTAGTGATGGCTACAAAGTTTAGAGATTTTCAAAACCAATTCTTCAATGAAATCTTCTATAGTCAGTTGTTTGGTATCAAGCGTGTCTCGATCAGTGTGAATCCATTGTTTGAACTCAATAATATCTTCAGGGTCACTGTTGACAAACACAATGACTAGAAATTCTTTTAAAACTTCAGGACCCGGGCATTTATCACAACGGCCAAGCATACAGTCCTTGGATTCAATTCCACAGACCATTTTGCATATGAGCTCTTTGTTGTCATCATTGATTGGGCATGCTGCAAGCATTAGTTTGACATTTTGGTGAATGGTACACACACAAACGGAATGTGTTCCAGCAGATCCAACAGTTACGCACCACTTTGGCCGAAGCTCACAAAACTTGGAAAATCCAATTTCAGGGCCATTCCGATCCCGATAGGCAACAAACATTTCCCTCATATTGCTCAGTAATAGTCGCTTTTGCATCTGCTTTTTTTCTCCTGCTATTCGCACTGATACATAGTCTTTTTTACCTGGGCACATTCGACTGAATTCATCATCCTCAAAAAATGCCTGCACCTTTTTCTTCACTTCCTCAGAAACTTTCTTGCCACACTTGATTCTAGGTAAGGCTAAGATCCCATGTTCACATTTAAGCTTTCAAGCTTGTTTGACCATTCGTTCAGAGACACTGAATTCGTCTGATATAGCCTTAATGGACCAACTTTTAGGTGCCAATGTCAAGATTTGGACCTTTTCTGCCCGACTGGACACCTGCAGCTTTTGCTTCAAATCTGCCAAAAGGTGATTGTAATCCAGACACATTTTGCACTGTGCTGTTTTTGTTTGCTCAATGTCTTTCGGCTCAAGCCCTCCAATTGAAGCAATCTTGCTAGAAAATACATTTTGTACCTGGCTTATCTTTCTCCTTGCATATCCAAGTGAATCCCGCTGGCTTACCCGTGGATATTTCAGAGGAGAGATGCCAATGGATGTTAAGCTTGAATTTAGACTTTCAGGAGAACATTCCATT
The DNA here is from genome assembly GCA_033576555.1 of Oophaga sylvatica. Classification (NCBI taxonomy): domain Eukaryota; kingdom Metazoa; phylum Chordata; class Amphibia; order Anura; family Dendrobatidae; genus Oophaga; species Oophaga sylvatica. The sequence goes on from JARQOD010000001.1 coordinate 813,448,441, forward strand.
CCATCTGGATCTGATTCAGAGGAAACTGGATCAGCTGATTTTTTCCTGTTAGCAAATTCTTTTCGACATGATGCACACATCTTCTGGCCAGGCTTCACATCATTCTTTGTAAATTCATTCAACTGGTCAGCTGCTAACAAATTGATAGCTCGCAAATTCTTTTTGGTGTTATGACCTTTCTTCCCAAAAGGATTGCAACACGATTTTTGCAAATGCTCATATTTGGTCAAGAATGAAGCTTCATGGTGTAAACAGATTTGTGAATGTTCGTCAAAATTTAGTCCCACTCGTCGACACAGCAATTTCTGTTCATCCAATCCAAAGCTTGTAAACAATTTCAACTCATCTTTGCTATGGGTGAATGGTCTTAAGGTGGCACTTCGAATTGTTCGCAAGGCCGATAGAGCACTGGGCCGATTCTTCATCAATTTCGTTCTCCATCGCTAGAAAATAAATAATATATGCATTAAAATGTAACAATAGTCAATAACTTTTCATAACCAAAAAGGTTTATAGGTTTTTGATTATAGTAGACATTGCTATCAACAATACAACTCTGTAACATGTGATAAGAATCTGAAAATCAAGCACAAAATCAATGCATTACGCGCATAAATAACACCATGTTCAGTGGCATTTTTCTTTTCTTAAACTGAGAGACTCCAAAAAAAAAAAAAAAACAATGATCCTTGTAGAGAAAAATGTGCTCTTTCTAATGATATCAGAATTAATATATTTTAGGGGTACCCTTTTTGAGAAATTTGACCTAAAAATAGGTAAAATTTGTTTTTTTTAAGTTTTTCATCATATGTGGGTGTGAATATTTCCACAAATACATATGGTTTGACCGTGATATTGCAGCAATGCAAAGTCATGTAGATGTTTGGTGTACAGGGCAAAGCACCAGTTACTATTGGTTTTTGGTCTTGAGTTATATATGGGCAAAGTTTGGCATAAATTTTATGCGATGCGTTTTACAAGCTACTTTGACACAAAATTGCGGCCGAAATATTGTTTTGTCATAGCCGGTAATAATTTTATCGTGTTTAGCAGCAAAAGTTGAGCTAGTATGCCAAATTTCAGCATCATAGCCAGTATAGAACTCTAATGGCTATGTGCCAAAGTTTGCAAAATCCTCTTAGCTGAAGCCGCAGGCTTGGTGGAACCTCCAGTGAAAGGTCAACAGTGCCCAATGTATTTGAGATCTGGCCCTAAAAATTTACAGAACCTCTTTTCAAACATACATGTACATCCTTATAAATTTTCAACAAAATCGGAGAAGGTCGAGTGGGGACGATTTTTAAAACTGGTCCACTTGATGTGGAATGACCCGTATGTAATGTCATAGTTTTTAACTGTGTACGTGAAGAAAATATGAACGCAACAGCTGATAATGCCCAGAATCAAAGCTGAGAGTGCGGCAATCACTAGAGGTCAAGAAGCTGCATTAAAAGTTTTACTTTCGGGTTCTGTGAGTGTAAGATAGGAGTGACAAAAGGACACTCCTTTGATCCCTCTCTGGTAAGTGGAGACTTATGGAAATGCCTAGTACTTTGCCTGGCATATATCGTATTTTTCAGATTACAAGATGCATTGGACCATAAGACGCACATAGGTTTTAGAGGAGGAAAATAGGGAAAAAAAATGTAAGCAAAACATATTTAATAACAAGTCTACTGAGCTGACACTTATGTGGGAGATGTGCTGTTGATGCACTATTATGGGGGAGATCTGCTACTGGAGGGACACAGGTTGTGCAATACTCTTGTATGGGGAGAGCAGTTTTGCAAAACCTGATGTGGCTCTGCAGCTGTTGCCAAACTACAGCTCCCATCATTCCAATCTATCCAAGCATGATGGGAGTTGTAGTTTTGCAACAGCTGCAGGGCCACATTGACAGATGACCCTGCAGTGGAATTTGTCTATGTTAAAGAGAACCTGTAATCGTGATTTAATCTGTTAAAGTATGCCCACAATGGCCCTGTTATACTGACTTAATGGATACGTGTAGTGAAAAAAAATCCGTAGCCTGGTTCCTGTTTAATTCACTTTAGAAGTTTTGGTGCAATAGCCTATTCGTGGCAGGACTGTGTATAAGGTCCTCGGCCCATCCGCATTTGCATCAACCCCTTTTTTAAATTTTTGTGCTAGAGCCGCCCTTGTCTTGGGCTGTAGTTGCGCACATCCATATCCCGGCGTTTTCTAGCAAAAATGGCGCCGCATTCTCAAGACTGACCTACAGCAATATGGCACGGTGGCTGCACATGTGCAGATTGGAATCTTGGTTCAATGACAATCCGAGTTTCTGATCTGTGTATCAGCGCCATTTTCATGGAGACCGCTGGAGGAGGAGAAGCCCTGCTCCTGAGACCCCTCCAACACTGCTCCCCCCTCCCACAGCGAGACGGGTAAGCTGCATTAATACTGTAAGACGCACCCACATTTTCCTCCTAAATTTTGGAGAAAAAAAGTGCATCTTATAGCCCAAAAAATACGGTATATAATATGGTATCATGTAAAGAACAAGTACTCATTACAGTCTATGGGCCTGTTCACTTGTCCATATATTTGTGCAGACTGTGTCTGAAATAATAAAAAAAGGAGACATGTCCATCATTGATCAGAGGATCAAACTCACATTCAAATCAATGGGTCAATATATAACAGACAGCACACGGATGCAATCTGAGTGCCGTCCATTTTTACTGTTTAAATACCTGCAGACTTTCCATAAGGCCGGGGTCACACTTGTGAGTGTGATGTGAGAACCCCGCGTGAGTCTTTCGCATCAATAACCGGCACTGCCGCTGGCACTCGGACCGGAGTGTGCGGCGGCACAGAAATACACACTCCGGTCCCGAGTGCCGGGTATTGATGCGCGAGTTTCAGCCTAAATGTCCGGGTTCTACTCTGCAGCGGCATCGTGCAGCTGCGGGAGCAGGGAGCTGACTGATAGACTCGGACGGACATCCCATAAAAAAGGCAGAGATGGTTTGTTAAAGTGTTTGGCTTCCGGACCGCTGTATACACATAGCTGAACAAGTGCCCTGTGCACAGTAATAAAAAGCGCTAATCATATCATCACTGGACTGAGGGAGGGTACAGGAGCTGCTGGGAGGCTGAATTTTCACTGTAAATTGGGCTAATATACCTGCCCCAGTTACAAGGGAAATAAAGTTAAAATGTCCCTCAAAAAGTCTTTTGTGACCTTACGAGGCACACATTGTATCAAGTAAGTGAAAAATAAACAACAGGAAATAAACTGCTTTCAATTCAGATTGCTGTAACTAGCCCTTACTATGTTGGAAAAAAAATGCCAGCGTTCAATATATAAAAATAATTACGAAAGGTGGGACAAATTTTAAAATGTATGTCAGTGGTTCTTTGTGGTCACAAATAAAAAGAAAACTGAAAAACGGTCATGTATTTACTTTATTTTCCCGCCAATACTGTTAAAAAAAATTAAAAGTATGAAACCTTAGGCCCCATGTATAAGAAGAAATAATTGCAAAAATTATTTGAATATCTGAATGAGGAAAAAAAATAGTTACAACTCTTTACACTGCATGTATATAAAAAAAAATGCTTATTCTGGAATGGGGAATATTGCCTGATGCTGTGCTGGTAAATGGGGAAGGACCCTGAAAAAGTTGTATTTTTTTCCAGCACATTGGGACCAAAAATGAATGAAAATCTGATTGTGCACATGGATGTAGAACAAAACAGACGGTTTACTGAGGCCGAATGTTGTTTGTAGCAGTGTGAACAGGAGCCTGTCAGCAGAAGCCGGGCGCAGGCCGTCCCTACACATCACAGGGCAGTTTCATAATGGGAGAACCTGAAAGTTCTTTCTTTTTGATCACAAACAATGCCACTTCCGCATTATGACAACGTGTACCCATTCATTTCAGTGTAAAGCGGCGGCAGCACAAAGCGCATCGTCACGCGGACTAATGTGCTGCTCTTTCTGGAAAAAAAGGACAAAAGCCTTCATGAAAACTCTGTCATGCACATGGCAGCCAATCACAGCACAGCTTCCATTTTTTAAGTGCTTTATTAGAAATGAAAGTGTCACTGTGATTGGTCACTTTGGGAGACTGGGAAAAGTCTGCTGACTTAACCATTTTTTTTTTTAATATTAGTGGAATCCTTCAATTGAAAATAATAACCTCAAATAATATTAGTTTATAATAATAACAGCTCATCTGTAGTTATTATAATAAACTTACAGCCAGCACATGGCCAGTTCAGGCCACGGGCCTCAGTATCGGCAGCCCCTTATATCTCACACATAATATACGCGATATATAAAGCGCCAGGTCATGTATATATGTGCACTGCGCAGCCAGGACCGAGGACACCAGCACCAGCCACCTAATGGCGAGGTCACAACTCACATCCTCCAGGACATCGTAGTAAGCCTTTATCTGCGCCTCGATCTCGTCCTTCTTAGAGATAAGTTGTTGCACATCCCGCATGGAAACGGCTGTTGGGCTCCCAGCTTCAGACATATCGCCACCAGGCGTGCACCGGACTACAACTACGGCTACAGTGGACTACTAATCCGGAAGCCTCGGAGGATCAAAAAGCTTCAGCGCGCAAGAGAAAAACAAGCTGACGTCATATCACCATTAGTCATGCGCAGTAAATAGATTACCCTACAATGAAGCTGCTAAACCCAGCAGTATATGTGCAACACAAACCGCTGAGCCTGGCAGGACCCTGAGATTGTACCTCTGGGAGATAGGTTATGAGGAGAAACTGGGACAGAAAATAACGTGAGGGGTGTAACCAATCGGATTCCAGTTTTTATTTACACTCCATGTTACTAAAATGAAAAAAGCTATTTGATTGGTTGCCTTAGGGAGCTAGAGTGAGACCAACACTTCCACATTTTAGTCAGTGCTACTGGTCTGTCACTAAGGGAGTGTTCACACTTGAGTCATTTTGCTTTATTTTTTAAGTGTTTATTGTTTTTCCAAGTTTTTTGAAGAGTTTTGAGTTTTTAAAGTGAACCTGGCAGCATGTATCATTCCCTGGCTGGCTGAGCTTGGGCAGATATGTTTCACTGTAGACTAATCAGGCAGGTTGATCCCAGGCGGCTTCTCCCCACCCACTGCCATGGATTGGCAGGTCTCTTCCTACCTGTGTCGGGGACTCGCCTGTCCGACTAGTCTAAAGTGCGGACTCAGCGGTAGCTTTTACAGTATACTATTCTCAGAAACACCGCAGCACTTCAGAGTCGCACATACCTGGCTGAGGGTATACAGCCAGTGCCTGATACATCCTGCACACGGATTGGCTAGCATGTATCAGCTGACAGCTTTATTATAAAGGCTTCGCTCACGCTGGTGTATAGATCGGACGAGTGCAATGCGAGAAAACATCGCATTGCTCCCTGACCAATGGTAGTGTGTCAGTGCTTATCTGCCAGTTTTTACTCAGCTCTGAGAAAATAAATGGCAGCATGCTGCGAGTGGATGCAAGAATGGGATCACTCTCGCCAATACAAGTCAGTGGGTGTGAGAAAAAAAATCACACGGACCATGAGTGTGCTGTGCGATTTTTACACATCTCAAAAGAAACCCAACATTTCATCAGCCAAGTACAATAAATTCACAGCCTAAACTGTCAGAATAGAATAGATAGATATATAGATTGGATAGATGTCCTATAGAAATTTAATGTCACAAGCCCCCTACATATAATAAACTAGCACCCTTTAGTGCTTTTCATGTGGCACTAAAGGGTGTTTAGCCTTTTAAAACCAATGAAATAAATATTTTTAAAAAAATAACGTGAGGTCTCCCCTATTTTTAATAACCAGCTAAGGAAAAGCAGATAGCTGCAGACTTATATTATCAGGCTGGGAAGGGCCAGGTAACCATGGTCCTTCCCAGTCTATTAATATCATCTCACAGCTATCTGCTTTGCCTTTGCTGTTTTAAAAAAAATGAGGGGAAGGGCACTAAAAAAAATTATGGCCCTTCCCAGCCTAAAAATACCAGCACACAGCTGCCCCAGAAGTGGCTCATCCATTAGATGCACCAATTGTGGAGCTTAGCCTCAGCTCTTCCCGATTGTCTTGGTGCTGTGGCAATCACAGTAATGGCTTATGGGGTTGATGTCAGCTTTGTAATGTCAGCTGGCATTAAGCCCAGGGGTTAGTAATGGAAAGGCGTCTATCAGACACCCCCCATTACTAACCCAGTAATTTAAAAGAAACATACACAGAGAAAAAAAATAGTTTATCAGGAGCGTTGCTAGGGTCCTAAAAAATCAGGGGCCCAAGCCCCAAAGTACGTTTCCCTATGAAACCTCCCTACTGCTTAAAAGAGGATCTATACATATAAATAATTACAGTATAACCCTGCTGCTAACATAAAATACACAATGCTAAGACCAATATTACCAAAATGACTACTATACTAGGCCAACATAATACTCGCACACAATGTGCGCTACCATCACCACTACACATAGAATACATAATATTATAATATGACCATGCTGCTACATAACACACACTGTACAAAGACCAATAATACCACAATACACGTACCACTGCATGACTGAATGCATTAAGCTGTTGCTAAATGTAAAAAAAAAAACCCTATTGAAAAGACCACCATACGGTGACCACATAGTGGCAGATACCAGTCCTGCCAACCATATTACAGAGATTACAGTACAATTATATACAGTATAATAGGAACTGTAACGAATGGAAACGGAGGCACACATGGTGAAGTGCACATTCGTTTATTGAAATTTTTGTGGAACCACAGGACCACTGCCTGGGGGGCTCTGAAGGGGCGTGACTAAGCGAGTCCCAGATTTCTGAAGTAAGACCCTTCAGACAGAATGGAAAGTGCAGGAGACGCAAGGTGCTACCTCCAGTTAGACCCCGGGTACGTGGAAGCTGACTCGACTGGACTGGTGGGCAGGCAGGTACTGCACGTAGCGGAGAACCAGACAGGAGATGAGTGGCAGAAGTGGGTAGCGGGCAGCTGCTGGCACAGAGAGATGCAGGAGGTGCTGGCGTAGTCCCTGAAGGCGTGGGGAGACACGTAGGACACACTGAGGAGACAAACCAATATTAGCGAGATGCAGCAGAGCATTAACACGCAGGTACAGGAACCTGAGAACTAGCAACAGGAAACACTTGTTGCTCAGGCACCTCCATAAGGGCAGAGGTGCCTGAAATAGTACGAGACAATCAGCCATTGGCTGAACCCTATTTTTGAAAATGGCACGCTGTCTCTTTAAGAGACTGGGAGTGCGCGCATGCGCCCTCAGTGGCACGCCTGGAGACCTGAGGAATGCGCGCAGCATCCCGGAAGCAGCAGGAGCAGGCACCGTGAAACATGGGACGGGAGCCCCAGGGGACCGGCGACCCCGCCAAGCATCGCGCTGAAGTGGCGACCTCCAGGCAACAGGTAAGAGCCGGGAGCGGACCGGGACTGGGACGGGGGCGCTACAGGGACTTACAGCTGACGATCTTTCTGATGGAATTGTTCACTTTTCTCATCTTTTTCATTTGGTCCAGACAAACATGACAACTTCTTCCAGCCATGATTCGTCTGCTGAGATTATAACAAAGACACATTTGACTTCTCGCATTTCCTGCACTGTCCCCATCTAATCCCAACCTGCACAAACTTCCCATGCTGCCTGCTTTCCAGCATGTAACCATGACCCCAATACTTCAAAAAATTATCTAATTACTATGATTACCCATTCACCAATTAATGCTACAAAGACAATGTGCCAGATAGAGGAGGGTGTGAGGGATGAAGTAGATCTCTGTCCACTCCTGGAATGTGCCCCTACCCTTGCATTCCCCCAGGCCATAAAAAGCAATGCAATGTTTTCATTTAATTAAGCTCCAGGAACAAGCCTTATGAAGCTCTGTGACTAGCAATTAGCACAAGGGTGTGAGCTATTGTGCAGCTACAGCCAGCTAGCTCCCTTTGTTCCTTCAGGCTTACATCATGGGACAACAGATCCCAGGCTAACCAGTGCAAGGCTCTGAGATATGGAATCTGGAAAATTACCTAGAATAACAGAATGCAATATCTCTGAGCCTAGCTGAGCACATTATCAGACTCTGCATTCCTTCCCCCACAAGCCCATAACATCCAGCCACCCCTAGCACACTGTGTTATTGAGTTACAAAGCATAGCTACCAGGAAGTACATATGGTAGGCATATTTAGTCTCTGTGCGCAGGTAAATTCCAGTGGCACCGCTGCCATTCCATTCAGAGATTCGGGCGGAAAGTTATGAGCCTCCACGGTTCTGGACAGAAAACTATACTCTCAGATATGGGAGGAGAGAGGCTGAACAAGCCCAGGGGTGGGCGCAGAGTGTGGGAGGGAGCAGCCTAGGAGATATAATTTTATACATTTTTTACTTAGCTTTCTACTGGCAGGAGGATCCATTACCTGACACGGCCAGGAAAGCCCATAACTAAGATTTGGACCTGTGATCCATCAGCGCCTCCCTGTGGTCACATGCTACATAACACAGTAATTGCTACCTATATATATATATCTGTATGTTTCTAGTGCGCCTTTTCGGCGATTAAATATAAAATTAATCTTGGGCTGCTCTTTTATCTCGATACATGAATCCCCACGTCCGCACGCTCGGTTGGTTATATTATACGCTACGCTATACGCTGTCAGACGGGGCTTATTTTGAACGAGGAACTCGTGGCAGCATACCGTACTGTGTTAGTGAGGAACTCTGACAGTGACCGCCGGGAGGTTTGTATATATATCCCCAGCCTGGACTGGTGATGTATATCCCCCCTCACTGGGAGCGCCTCAATAACTCGTACCTATAATGGAAGCCTTTCCGCCGACTATTTGCCCTTGGTGCAATTCTCTGACTGACCTGGGGCATGTGGTGGGGCCAGAGAGCCGATCCCTGCTGGGTCCTTCTCTAATAATGCCCCTCATAGACATAGTTAAAACTAATAATACAACCATTTAAAAGAAATAGTGTTCTGAGTGCACCCACAGGCCCCCTATATACTGTATGATGGCTCCTCAGCTCCCTACATACTGTATGATGGTCCCCACAGTTCCCTATTCATTCTATGATGGTCCTCACAACTCCCTATGCATTGTATGATGGTCCACACAGCTCCCTACAACCTGTATGATGGCCCTCACAGCTCCCTATGCATTGTATGATGGTCACAAAAGTTCCCTATACACTGTAACTTGGTCACCACACTGTATGATCTCCCTCACAGTTCCCTACACACTGCATGTAATCCCCACAGCTCCATACAAACTGTATGATGGTCCCCACAGCTGCCTACATACTGTATCATGGGCGTACTCAGGATCAAAACTGGGGGGGGCAAGCCATGGTCATTCAAGTTGTAAAATTTAGGAACGAAAAAGATGAATGAAACTGCTCCATACCTTTATATATATCATCACCAGCCCACTAAGCCCAGCACCTGTATACACAGCATCACCAGCCTGAGCCCAGCACCACCTGTATATATCATCCCCAAAGCCCACTGAGCCCAGCACCACCGGTATATATATCAGCCCAGCCAGCCCCAGCATATACATCAACCCAGCCAGCCCCAGCCCCTGTATACACATCAGACCAGCCAGCCAGAGTCTTCTGTATACACATCAGCCCAGCCAGCCAGAGGCCCCTGTATACATCAGCCAGCCCCTGTATACATCAGCCCCAGCCAGCCCCAGCCCCTGTATACACATCAGCCCAGCCAGCCAGAGGTCGGTTGTGTTTAGGTAGCTGAGGAAAAAGCAAAACGGCAATACATCAGAGAGGCTGGAACCTATTGGATTGCAGTAACCTGAACTAACAACACAACTAGAGGTAGCCGTGGAGCGTTCCTACGTTGATCCTAGACGCCTCGTCACAGCCTGAGAGATAACTACACCTAAAGGCAGAAAGATGAAAGCTATCTGCCCCGGAGCAGATCCCCAAAGAAAATAGGAAGCCCCCAAACATGTAATGGCGGTTAGACAAGAAGAAGCACGGACACAGACAGAAAATAGAATGAGCAAAAGCTGGGGCCCAATCTGTCTAGACAGAAAAGTAAAGGAAAGAATTCTGACTGCAATCCAACAAAAAACCCTAAAAAATACCAACACTTCTGATTGCAAAAACACCTGAGATCACACGATCTCCACCACCTAAATCAGATCTCTGGTGTAACAAAACTAAGCCGCAGCCACTGAAAAAACAGGAAAAAGCAAATGAACAAATAACAGTGGCTACAGATAAACTGAGAGGAGCACAGGCCCCAGGAGGGGACCCGGTTGACCTCCACAAAAGTGCAGAAAATTATGCAAAAAGCAAGCGCAAAAAGAAAAGCAGAAAATATCTTATCTGAAAGCAACAGATGCATGCAAGACTCCAGCAGACTTCCAAATGAACCAGGAACCACAATTGAGACAAGAACAATTGATCACCGGCGACCATCATGGGAGGGAACCTCCCTTATATCAGTCCAGTCCGTGATCCCAGATTGCCATTCCTCGCTGTAAGGTTCAGTACTGTCTGCAACCACCAGAGGGAGCCTCTGCTCAGAAACCATCTCCGGCACATTCATAACAGAGGCCCCTGTATACATCAGCCAGCCACCATCCCCTGTATACACATCAGGCAGCCCCCAGCCCCTGCATACACATCAGCCACAGCCAGCCCCCGTATACATCAGCCACAGCCCCCAGCCCCCGTATACATCAGCCACAGCCCCCAGCCCCTGTATACATCAGCCCCAGCCCCGTATACATCAGCCCCAGCCCCCGTATACATCAACCACAGCCCCCAGCCCCTGTATACATCAGCCACAGCCCCAGTATACAGCAGCTACAGCCCCCATATACATCAGCCCCAGCCCCGTATATATCAGCCCCAGCCCCTGTATACATAAGCCACAGCCCCCAGCCCTGTATACATCAGCCACAGCCCCCAGCCCCTGTATACATCAGCCAGCCCCAGGCTCTGTATACATCAGCCAGCCCCCAGCCCCTGTATACATCAGCCAGCCCCCAGCCCCTGTATACTTCAGCCACAGCCCCTGTATACATCAGCCAGCCCCCAGCCGCTGTATACATCATCCAGCCCCAGGCCCTGCATATGTGGAGCCCAGCTGTGGTCGGTTCCACATATCCTGGAAGGGTGCATGAAGGATTCATCCACTAGAGGTCTCACTACATACACACACCTTCACCCGTCCGCAGTCCACCAGAGGGAGCCCTGATTGGGATATAAAAGGGGGTGAAGGCAGGAAGTCAGTCAGTCTGCAGAGCAGAGTGAGTCTGCAGGATAGAGCAGTCTGAAGGCTGCAGTCTGCAAGACAGAGTGAAGTGAAGCTGAGTCTGCAGAGGAGTTCTGTTCAGTCTAGCTGAGGAGTCTAGCAGATCAGGCTAGAGAGCTAAGAGCGTGCCGACGCTCTGGAGAGCGACAGAAGAGGCAGCCCACCAACTGCCAGTGTGTATAACCTTGTGAGGGCCCAAGTAGGCTGGAGGCAAGAGGAGAGTAGCAAAGGGGCAGAGGAGCCTTACCAGCTCACCCCAGCAAGTACAAACCGGACGCCGGGTCCGAACCTACAGGGATCTCCACGACCCAGTAGGAGACAACCGGAATTCCTGGAGGACTACAGGTCCCAGGAGCACCACAGAGCTGATACCTAACAGGGCCAGGGGACACAAAGATACGATAAGCAGGGAAAGTGTACTCCAGGAGAAGTTCCTACCACAAGGTCAGCCGGTGCAGGACAGAGACTAAGTTAGGCCCAGCTACAGGCAGGCCAGAAACTCATTACAGAAAGGCAAGGAACAGGAGGCCTTATACCTGCTCAGTGGGAGAATCTGGATGTGCACCCTTCACCCTACAGTGCTCCGGGATGTACCTGCACCATCTCCAGTAAAGGTACCAAAGTGACGTGTGTGTGTCCACCTTCTTGCTCCTACCCTGCCGGATTCCCTCCGTCCTGCATCCCTACACTTACACTGCCCTGACTGCCCGCTCCACCTGTGGGGAGCGATACCACCCTAGCTGCCATAACACCGGCCTCAGTGGACTGCTGCAGCGCTGGTGATCCTCACCAGACACCACAGGTGGCGTCACGATCTACTGACATTTTCCCCTGTAAATATTCCCCTTTTTGAAGATGAGCGCCCAGAGCCACGGACAGAGCCGTGGCCACCGTGATATTCCCCATTGAGATCAAAGGGCTCGGGTCCGAGTACCCCAACAGTCCCAGGGTGGCTCATCTGACTGGCGTCACAAACAGGATTGCGTACCCCGCAGTAACGGAAGAAGTGGTGCCCGTTACTGCCGGATACTGTGCGCTTTACTAAAAGACTGTATCTCGTATAGTGGTAAAGATTTCCCCCATTGTCCGCCATTATCGTGTCACTGCGGGAAAACTAGGAGGCGTACCTGTAAAAAGCGCGCTGAGTTATGGACACGCCCCCACGCGCTGCCGCGGCGGCAGGTCCTGACACGGAGCTCCAGTGAACGCTCTGATGTCAGAGCGCCGGCGACGCAGGTCCTTCAAGCAACTGTGCCCTGCAGAGCTGCGGCCTACAGAGGAAGGTAGGCCAAGGTTCACTAAGGGGGCGCTAGGATGTCACAGCCCTTGTCCAGCGGCACGGCCCAAGCCGACAACCCTGCTGACCAGCCCTCGACCGCTACCATGCCGGCTGCAGCAGCCGCCCCCTCACCTGGGCCTGTGGCCCCGATAGTACCGCTGACGCTGCCGTATATGCCTGGAGCAAAGTGGCTTCCCCAGTACAGTGGCAAGCCAGACACCCTGTCAGGATTCAAGCGCAAAATATGCAGCATACTGGACATGTACTCTATGTCAGATAAGCAAAGGGCTGCAGTAGTAGTGGGACAATTAACTGGCGCTGCGGAGAGAGAAGCTGAAACGTGATCGGCTGCAGACCAGCAGTCAGTGCCTGCAATTTTCCTGAAGTTACAGACCGCCCTTGAGGACCGCACCGAAACAGACCTCCGAATGAGGTTCTACCAATGCTCCCAGAAATCAGAGGACAGCGTGCGGGATTATACCTGCCGTTTACAAGGGGCCCTGCGAGCTCTCAAACAGGCTAATCCCATGAGTGTCACCAATGAGAATAAAATGCTAAAGGAACAATTTGTACAGGGACTGAGGTCCCAAGCGGAAAGCAGGACTGTGCGTTGGTGGTCCTTGGATCATCCAGATGCTACCTTTGATGCCCTTAAGGACATGGCTATAAAGGGACTGCAACCCCTGGAAACAGCTAAAACGGCAACCCAACGATACCAGGGTGAGGCTACTCCAACGCCAGCAGCCCCCACCTTTTCCCCGCTGGTTGCTGAAGCCACAGCGCAGGCAGCGCCCCTACTGAGCTAAACTGTCTGCGCTCAGAAGTGTGCCAGCTGACCAAAAACCTGGCCACTGTAATAAGTGCCCTGCAACTGCGGACGGAACCGGAGACAGAAGGAAAGATCCTGCTAGCCGACTGCCCTGAGGGTGTCCCCTGGATGAACCGGAGGAAAAGGAGGATGTCGCCACCCCGGAGGAGGACAATGCCACCCCCAGGAAGGACCAACGACCAGCGCCATCCTCACCGAGGGATCGTCTGCTACCGCTGCCAGAAGGAAGGTCACACCGCACGCCAGTGTCCTTTAAATGGGCAAACCCTGGGTCCGAGGGCCAGCACCCAGGAATAGACTCATCAGGCCCCTCAGATTGGCACCGCAGGTTTGTGGGAGGAAGACCTTTCCTGTCCATCATACTGGACGGGATCGCAATACCTGCCCTGCTGGACACCGGATCCCAGGTAACCGTCATACCTGATATCCTTTATAACCGTTACTGGTCTATGGATAAACTCCAACCCAAAACCCTGACTTTGCGGTATACGCCTCTAACAGCCTCCCTCTTGACTTACTGGGGGCTAAAAACGTAGACGTAAAAGTGGGGAGGGTGGAGTTAAAGGACCAGGGACTTATTGTAGTAAAAACTGTTAATGAGGAAAATGGACTGAATGTGGTTCTAGGTACTAACATTATTGGTAACTGTTCGGAGGAGGTTGTGTTCTTACTCCAACAGCTCGCCGATGTTGCCAGACCAGGGTGAAAGAAAGCGATCCAGAAGGAGATCCTGGCCCTGATGTGCCAGCAGCAAGTGGAACTGACCGGTGGTGAGATTGGTAATGTACGGGTAACAGACCGAAACCCATTGTGATACCCCCAATGAGTGAAATGCTTATATGGTGTAGAGCAGCAATAGGTCTGAGAGGACAGAGCTACCAAGCAGTAGTAGAACCCTTTGTTCAGAACACAGACCTACTGTCACGCTGTCTCTGTATACAGGAGGACCGGGGTCTATGCTGACCCTAAGCTGGGGTCCTGACTAATCCCTCTACCTGGAGGTACTGTTGATGGTACAGAGGTCCAGGCCGCCAGCGTAACCCTATCTCCTGTGAATCCCTAACCACTGTAATCTAGTCCTGAGAAGGACCCTGATTACCACCACAGGGAACAGGAAGGTAACTGCCTTCACACACAGTATAAGACAAACGAGACAGTACAAGGGGTAAAATAAAACACCACCTTGCATACAAAACTACCACTACAGAGGGAACACCAACGGGTAAGGAGATAAATAATAAAGCGAGGAGAGAAGAAAACCACAACAGGTACTCTTAGCTTTAGACTTCTCAATACGATCCGCTCTGCTGGTCTGCATGAATGCTTTCACCGACACTTCCCTAGCAGACAGGCAGGTATTTGAAGGAATCCAATTACAACAACATTAATTGCAGCTGAGCGAGGCTGGTCTTGTCCAGCACAGAGAGAGAAAGAATTAACTCTCTCACTGCCGAAAAACACCCAGCACCAGAAACTCAGCTGTGAGAAGTCAGGGTGTGCAATCGCGACGATCTTCGCAGCGACACACCCGTGACAGTACCCCCCCCCTTCTACGAGGGGCCTCCGGACCCTCAGGGCCGGGTTTATCTGGGTGAGTAGTGTGGAAGGCCCGAACCAATCGGTCTGCGTTAATATCCGACGCAGAAACCCACGTCCTCTCCTCAGGACCATACCCCCTCCAATGAACAAGGTACTGAAGGGACCGGCGATTCAGACGTGAATCGATGACTCTCGACACCTGGAACTCCAAGTTACCATTGACCACCACAGGAGGAGGAGGTAAAGGTGAAGGTATCACCGGCGCCACATACTTCTTAAGTAACGATCTGTGGAACACATTATGAATCTTAAATGTAGGAGGGAGGTCAAGACGGAATGCAACCGGATTAATTATAGAACTGATCTTGTATGGCCCGATGAACCTGGGACCCAGTTTCCAGGAGGGAACCTTAAGTTTTATATTCTTGGTAGACAACCATACCAGATCGTTCACACTTAGGTCCGGACCAGACACTCTCCTCCTATCAGCCATACATTTGTATCGGTTCCCCATAGTACTCAGATTATTCAGCACTCCTCTCCACACTGAAGCAAGTGACGACGAAAATCGTTCCTCCTCAGGAACCCCAGAAGAGCCCCCCCTATTGAAAGTACAAAACTGGGGGTGAAAACCATATGCCCCAAAAAACGGGGACTTACCAGTGGACTCGCTCCGCCTATTATTTAGAGCAAACTCCGCCAGAGGCAAGAAAGAAGCCCAGTCCTCCTGGTTCTCTGGCACAAAACACCGGAGATATGTCTCCAAGCTCTGGTTCAGACGCTCTGTCTGACCATTGGTCTGCGGGTGAAAAGCCGATGAAAATGACAACTGCATCCCCCGCCGTGTACAAAATGCTCTCCAGAATTTGGACACAAACTGAGACCCCCGATCCGACACCACATCGGAGGGTACCCCGTGAAGCCTTACAATCTCCCCAATAAACACCTGCGCAAGAGTTTTAGCATTAGGAAGAGCAGGAAGAGCGATAAAATGTGCCATCTTGCTGAACCTGTCCACTACAACGAGTATGACTGTTTTACCCGAAGATGGCGGGAGATCCGTAATGAAGTCCATAGACAGATGAGTCCACGGACGCTCCGGGATCTTCAAAGGTAAGAGGGTCCCCGATGGACGGGTATGTGGGGTCTTAGAGCGCGCACAAACCTCGCAGGACGCGACAAAAGTTACCACCTCCCTATGTAAGTTAGGCCACCAAAACCGGCGCGAGAGGAGATCCTCAGTTGCTTTACTCCCTGGGTGTCCTGCCAAAGCTGAATTATGGTGTGCCTCGATCACCTTTTGTCGCAACTGATTTGGAACAAACAGTCTCCCTGGAGGTCCTACAGGGGCGTCCCCCTGAGCCTCCAATACCTCCTCCTCAAGCTCAGAGCATACTGCCGACACCACCACCCCCTCCTGAAGGACCGGAACCGGGTCCTCCGTATTCCCAGCCCCTGGGAAACAGCGAGATAAGGCATCCGCCTTAACATTTTTTGACCCAGGATGATATGTGACGACAATATTAAACCTGGTAAAAAACAACGACCACCTAGCTTGTCTGGGATTCAGACGTTTAGCGGACTCTAAATATAGCAGGTTTTTGTGATCGGTAATGACGGTGACCGGGTGGACTGCCCCCTCCAAAAAATGACGCCACTCCTCAAAAGCCAACTTAATGGCCAAGAGCTCCCTATTGCCGACATCATAATTCCTCTCAGCGGACGACAATTTTTTAGAGAAGAAGGCGCACGGATGCCATTTACCAGGGGACGAACCTTGTGACAATACTGCTCCCACCCCTACCTCGGAAGCGTCCACCTCAACAATGAATGGCTGTGACGCATCAGGCTGAATAAGTATGGGTGCTGAAGCAAAACATTTTTTCAAAGAGGAAAACGCTTGACAAGCCTTGTCAGACCACTTTGAAAAATCCGTCCCTTTTTTAGTCATGTCTGTGAGAGGTTTAACTATGGACGAAAAATTACGAATGAATTTCCGGTAGTAGTTAGCAAACCCCAGGAAACGTTGTAATGCCTTAAGATCCTCTGGCAGATCCCACTCAAGAACTGCCCGCACTTTCCCAGGGTCCATACGAAAACTGGATGCAGACACCAGGAATCCTAAAAACTGAAGTTCCTGTACGGCGAACACACACTTCTCCCATTTGGCATACAGTTTATTATCCCGCAAGATCTGCAACACCTGCCTAACATGCTCCTGATGAGACACAAGATCTGGCGAGTAAATTAAGATATCATCCAGATATATGACCACAAACTGTCCCATTAGGTGGCGAAAGATGTCATTTACAAAGTGTTGAAACACCGCCGGGGCAATACTCAGACCAAATGGCATGACAAGGTTCTCATAATGCCCCTCCGGAGTGTTAAACGCCGTCTTCCACTCATCCCCCTCCTTCATCCTAATCAGATTGTACGCCCCCTGAGATCCAACTTAGAGAACCATTTGGCACCCACGATCTGATTGAAGAGATCGGGAATAAGTGGGAGCGGATACGGATCTCGGACCGTAATCCGATTAAGCTCACGGAAATCCAGGCAAGGGCGTAGGCCTCCATCTTTTTTCTTCACAAAGAAGAACCCCGCGGCCACCAGGGAAGATGAAGGTCTAATATGCCCCTTAGCCAGACTCTCTGAAATATAATCCTTCATGGCCTGTCTCTCAGGACCAGAAAGGTTATACAACCTAGATTTCGGTAACTTGGCCCCAGGGAGCAAGTTAACAGAACAGTCATACTCGCGATGAGGAGGTAGTTCTTGACACCCTTTCTCCGAGAATACATCCTCAAAGTCCACCAGAAATGGAGGTAAGGCCCTAGGAGCGACCGCACCAGTGACCGTATTCATGCAGTTTTTATTACAGAAATCACTCCATTGGCTTATCTCTCTGGATTGCCAATTAATAACCGGGTTATGCTTAGTTAGCCAAGGCAGGCCCAGCACTATAGGAGTGGGAAGACCCTCCAACACATAACAAGACAACAGTTCCTTATGTAGCGCCCCCACTTGAAGATCTATGTTATGCACTGCTTGCACAAAACTTCCCTGACCGAGAGGTCTGGCGTCGATCGAGAATATGGGGACGGGTTTAGCCAACCCACTCAATCGCATACCTTGAACCCGGGCAAAGCGAGCATCCACCAGATTAGCCCCGGCCCCACTATCCAGAAGAACAGATATCCTCTCAGTTCTCAGTACGAGAAACTGAGACGAACTTAGGGACGAAATACTTACTCCCAGATTGCCGTCCACCACACAATCTGGGATCAATAGTTTTCCGGCGACTTCTCACTCTGCAAAGGACGGGATGGACACCCCCTAATAAGATGTCCCTTTTTTCCACAGAAGAAACAACTTCTTGTTTTGTGACGCCCCACCGATCCCCTCCCCCGGAATGATGTCCCTCCTAATTGCATAGGCTCCTCTGGACTGACCAGGGGAACCTCCGTATAAGGGACCCTTGAGGAAGGTGGAGTCATCACAGGGGGCGAAGTTACCCCGCACCTCTCCCGAAGACGTCTGTCAATACGAATAGCAAGGGCCATAGCGGCTTCCAGTGTCTTGGGAGGGTCATACTGCGCCAACACATCTTTTAATTTGTCAGATAAACCTTGACAAAACTGGCTCCTAAGAGCCGGGTCATTCCACTGGGTGTCCGTGGCCCACCTACGGAACTCGAAGAAAATTCCTCTGCCGGACGATCTCCCTGCTGTATCTTACGTAACTTAGTTTCAGCAAGGGAGACCCGATCCGGGTCATCATATACAAGACCCAGAGCTGCGAAAAATCTATCCACTGACTGGAGAGCCGGGGAGCCCGGGGGAAGAGAGAACGCCCAGGATTGGGTGTCCCCTTGAAGGAGCGAGATGACAATTCCCACCCTTTGATCTTTACTCCCAGATGACCGAGGTCGCAGCCGAAAGTACAATTTACATGCCTCCCGGAAAGCAAAAAATTTGTCCCGCCCTCCAGTGAACCTGTCCGGGAGAGCTACTTTAGGTTCAGGTCTGACTTGCTCCGGGGGGTACAAAACCTTGGACTTAACGTCCCTCAGCTCCATGGACAAACTCTGCAACTGCTGAGCTAGACTGGCTACTGGATCCATGGTGGCTGGGGGGAATCTTTAGTATGGTCGGTGAAAATGTCACGCTGTCTCTGTATACAGGAGGACCGGGGTCTATGCTGACCCTAAGCTGGGGTCCTGACTAATCCCTCTACCTGGAGGTACTGTTGATGGTACAGAGGTCCAGGCCGCCAGCGTAACCCTATCTCCTGTGAATCCCTAACCACTGTAATCTAGTCCTGAGAAGGACCCTGATTACCACCACAGGGAACAGGAAGGTAACTGCCTTCACACACAGTATAAGACAAACGAGACAGTACAAGGGGTAAAATAAAAGACCACCTTGCATACAAAACTACCACTACAGAGGGAACACCAATGGGTAAGGAGATAAATAATAAAGCGAGGAGAGGAGAAAACCACAACAGGTACTCTTAGCTTTAGACTTCTCAATACGATCCGCTCTGCTGGTCTGCATGAATGCTTTCACCGACACTTCCCTAGCAGACAGGCAGGTATTTGAAGGAATCCAATTACAACAACATTAATTGCAGCTGAGCGAGACTGGTCTTGTCCAGCACAGAGAGAGGAAGAATTAACTCTCTCACTGCCGAAAAACACCCAGCACCAGAAACTCAGCTGTGAGAAGTCAGGGTGTGCAATCGCGACGATCTTCGCAGCGACACACCCGTGACACCTACACTCTTAACTGCCAGAGGGTAGTGGAGGTACGCAATGGGAGGGTGCCAGTGCGTCTTCTCAACTGGGGGGAAGATGAAGTCAAATTACCACGTTATGCCACTGTTGCCAAGTTATATGCTGTAGATAATAACTCCATTCACACAAAGGAGTCCTTAGCCTCCTAAAAACCAGGTGAGGATAATAGCCCGGCAACCAAGGTGGCAGATTGGTGGCAGCAGATCCATGTTGGGACAGACACCACTCCAGCTCACCAGAAACAGGGGGTACATCGGGTGGTCCAGGAATATGCACAGGTATTCAGCAAACACCCACTTGACTTTGAGAAGATTAAGGGAGTGCAACATCATATCCTCACAGGCAACCATCCCCCCATTAAGGAACGGTACAGACCTATACCTCCAGCACACTACCAGAAAGCCAAGGAGATGTTGCATGACATGAAAGAGACAGGGGTAATAAGGGATAGTTGTAGTCCCTGGGCAGCTCCCCTAGTTCTAGTCAGGAAAAAGGATGGAAGCATGAGAATGTGTGTAGATTACAGACAAGTAAATTGCATTACACATAAAGTTGCATACCCTTTACAACGTATTGAGGAATCTCTGGCTGCCCTAAAGTCTGATAATTACTTTTCCACCCTTGACCTCACTAGTGGGTACTGGCAAGTAGCTGTGGCTGAGGAGGATCGGGAGAAGACGGCCTTCACCACCCCGATGGGACTCTGTGAGTTCGACAGAATGCCGTTTGGACTCAGCAGTGCCCCTGGAACGTTCCAGAGAGTGATGGAGTGCTGCCTGGGACACCTCAACTTCGAGACTGTGTTACTATACCTGGACAACGTAATTGTGTACTCCAAAACGTATGAAGATCACTTGAAGCACCTGGTGGAGGTATTCGAGTCACTGTCCCAGTATGGGATGAAACTGAAGCCTTCAAAGTGCCACCTGCTCAAACAAAAGGTACAGTTCCTGGGACATATTGTCAGCTCAGAGGGAGTAGCGCCCGACCCCGAGAAGGTTACCGCCATCCAGAAGTGGCCAGAGCCGAAGAACCTCAAAGAGGTGCGTCAGTTGCTGGGACTGACAGGATACTACCGGAGGTTTGTAAAGGACTACACTAAGAAAGCAGCGCCTCTGCAAGACCTTCTGGTGGGACAGTCCCTCAAGAGCAGAAATTCTCCATTCCACTGGGGTAAAGAACAGGCTGAAGCATTCAAAGAAATGAAGGAGATCCTGACAGGTGATGAGATCCTAGCCTACCTTGACTGCAGCCAACCGTTCCTGCTGTATACTGATGCCAGCAATGAAGGATTGGGAGCTGTCTTAAGTCAGAAGAAAAATGGTCTAGAGAAAGTCATCGCATATGCAAGCAGGAAGCTCCGCCCGACCGAGAGGAACCCAGAGAACTACAGCAGCTTCAAGTTGGAGTTCCTGGCACTGGTCTGGGCCATTACTGAAAGGTTCAAGCACTACCTAGCCTCCAGCAAGTTCATGGCCTACACTGACAATAACCCCTTAACGCATCTGGAAACAGCCAGACTGGGAGCCATGGAGCAACATGGATGGCTCGACTGTCAAACTATCGATTTACCATCAAGTACCTGGCGGGCCGCAAGAACGCCAACGCTGATGCCCTGTCCAGGATGCCTCACCAGTCAGACACAGAAGAAGTTAATGACCTGGAGGAGATTGAACTACCTGCCTCTCACAGGAATGGGATGAGCCTCGAGCAACGAGCCTTCAGGAGGCAGCGTAGTAAGACGTTAAACCCTTTACCTCACCACAGCTGGAAGGAGACCCAGGACAGTGATCCAGTTGTCAGTCGTATCAAGGAGATGATAACTCAAGAAGGTTTCTCCTTGGAGAAGGAAGCGTCTCCACAAGCAAGGCAGCTGTGGAATGAGAGAAGCCGGCTGTTTATCTACTGTGAGAAGCTGTGCCGGAGGTACGTCAATCCAAAAACCCATGAGATGGTATGGCAGATAGTGGTCCCCAGGACGGACATCCAGATGGTGTTGGAAGCCTACCACGATCAGGCGGGGCACTTTGGCTGGAAGAAGCTAGCGACCCTGTTGAAGTGTCGTTTCTACTGGGTGGAAATGCGCAGCTCCATTGAGAGATAGTGCAGAGACTGTGGACCCTGTGGCCTCAGAAGAAAAGACTACAGCAGCCAGAAGGCACCCCTGAAACCCATCAAGATGACTCGTCCCTTGGAGATCATGGCCCTGGATCATGTCAAGTTGTCACCCAGCCGGTCAGGATACTCCTACGCCCTGACCATGGTGGATCACTACTCCAGGTTCCTGGTGGTCGCCTGTCAAAGATCTGACGGCAGAGACAGCAGCAAGGACGTTCCAATTTATTTCTGCAGACCCCATGGATACCCTGAGCAGGTGCTAACAGACCAAGGCCCAGCCTTCGAGGCCGAATTGTTTAAAGAGTTCTGCCATCTGTACGGATGTAAAAAGATAAGAACCACACCGTACCACCCACAAACCAATGGTCTCTGTGAAAAGATGAACAACATCGTCATCGACCTGCTGAAGACCTTACCACTTGAGGAGAGAAATCAGTGGCCAGACCTACTACCTGACCTGGTAGACCTGTACAATCACATACCTGTGAGTTCCACCAATTGCACCCCAGCTTATCTCATTCGGTCAAGACCAGGAAAGCTGCCCATGGATCTGGAGCTTGGTGTTGTAGAGCCCGAAGCAGATGTGACCACCGAGGACTGGATACGACCAGACAGGAGCAGTACAGAAAAGTACAGGTCTGCGTCGAAGACAGTCTCACTCGGGTAAGAGACGAGCAAGAGACTCACTACAACAAGTGTGCGCCAGCAGAACCCTTCACACCTGGTGAAGTCGTGCTGAAAAGAAAGAGAAGGATGCACAAACTCGACGATCAGTGGGAAAGAGAGCCCTACACTGTGTTGAATTCCAGGTTTGATAACAGGAAAACATGTTTAATCAGTAAAGATGGAGGGAGAACGACTACAACTGTATCTAGGGACCACCTGAAGTTGTGCCCGGATCTGTTAAAGCTCCAGGAAGAAGAGCCTTTCGTCACTCCGGAGGAACCTGAAGAGGCGGTCATACATACTGAATTAGGAGACTTTCCGGCAGATTGGCCTCGAATTGGAGAAGCAGTTATAGTCCCAGTACTCCAATTCTTTCCACAGCAAAAAGAACCTCTACAGCCAGTAGAACCTGTAAGTGCAGCAGAAGAGCCGGTTGCCGCAGTAGAACCTGTTGAAGAAGAAGAATCCCAAGAAGAAGCAGAGCCAGATGGCCCAGCTAATGGTATACTTGCCAGTCCCCTAGAAAGGTTGAGGCTATTTTTTAATTTACCCCCACGTAGGGCAGCTAGGATGTCACAGCCCTTGTCCAGCGGCACGGTAACTGAAAATACGAACATCGATACCTCCCGACCCCAGCACCATGTAGATCAGTACATAGTACCACTGTAACGGGTCTGGTAGGCGGAACCTCTGAGCTTTATTATACAAGAAGGCTTTCCTTGTAAAGGAGCGGGTGGCGCCCGGGGAGACGGATAGGAAGTCACGGCAAGTGACAGGGACAGTCTCTGGACAGACGGGAAGGGGTCACGGCAAGTGAGCGGGGCAGTCTCTGATATACGGACAGGTAGTCACGGCAAGTGACCGGGGCAGTCTCTGGATAAACGGACAGGTAGTCACGGCAAGTGACCGGGGCAGTCTCTGGATAAGTAGGCAGGGAGTCACGGCAAGTGACCGGGGCAGTCTCTGGATAAGTAGGCAGGGAGTCACGGCAAGTGACCGGGGCAGTCTCTGGATAGGTAGGCAGGGAGTCACGGCAAGTGACCAGGGCAGTCTCTGGAAAGACAGGCAGGTATATACGACCTGAGATGGTGGAGCCTCCCGGTAGGCTAGCAGGAAGGTGGCAGATGAATGCTCCCAAGTGAGCAGGCGAGAGTCTCTGGAATAGCCGAGGATCACCGCTTGTGACGTCCGAACCTCCGGGTAGGGCTGCAGTCAGATGGCAGATGAGCGCCCCCAAGTGAGCAGGCGAGAGTCTCTGGAATAGCCGAGGGTCACCGCATGTGACGTCCGAACCTCCGGGTAGGGCTGCAGTCAGATGGCAGATGAGCGCTCCCAAGTGAGCAGGCGAGAGTCTCTGGAATAGCCGAGGGTCACCGCATGTGACGTCCGAACCTCCGGGTAGGGCTGCAGTCAGATGGCAGATGAGCGCTCCCAAGTGAGCAGGCGAGAGTCTCTGGAATAGCTGATGGTCACCACATGTGACGGCCGAACCTCCAAGTAGGCTTGCGGACAGGTAGCAGACAGCAAACGGGCAGGAAACAGGCAGGTAACTGGTAACGGCACCTGAGGGCTGAAGCAGAGTAAAACAGTGCAACAACAACATTGCTCGGGCACCTCCATTAAGGAGGAAGTACTTTATATAGGGTGGAGTCCTCCGGCATTGGCCGGGGACCTTTTTGAAAAATGCGCGCGGCCCCTCTAAGAGCGGGGGAGCGCGCGGGCGCGCGCCCTAAGTCCAGAAGCAGGGAAGGAGCGCGCGGCCCCAGCAGGACGGAAGGAGGACGCTGAGCGCGGGTAAGGGGGGCGACGTCCCTGCCTGGCAGAGGACGCTGTTGCAGGGGAACAGCGTCCCTGCCTGACAGAGGGCAGGGACGTCGGCTCTACAGTACCCCCCTCTAGGCCCCCCCT
Organism: Oophaga sylvatica; assembly: GCA_033576555.1. Lineage (NCBI taxonomy): Eukaryota > Metazoa > Chordata > Amphibia > Anura > Dendrobatidae > Oophaga > Oophaga sylvatica. The sequence continues at coordinate 813,472,900 of JARQOD010000001.1, forward strand.
CTTTAGGCCAGAAAGAAATTTAGCTAGGATGAAGGGGCATGGATGTTCTCCCGAGGCTCCCACGTTCTCTCCTCAGGACCAAACCCTTTCCAATCCACCAGAAAATAGGTCTTTCTTCCTACCCTTTTTGTGGCCAGAATGTTCTCTACCTCAAATTCATCTTCAGCAGACACTGGAGCAGGAGGTGTACCTGTCGATCTGACAAAAGTGTTAAGTACCACCGGTTTGAGGAGAGATACATGGAAGGAGTTGGGAATCCGCAAATTGAGCAGGAGTTTCAATTTATAGGACACCTGGTTGATCTGACTGATGATCTCAAAAGGACCGATGAACCGAGGACCTAACTTGTAGGAAGGAATCTTGAGCCGGACATACTTGGACGAGAGCCAGACCTTATCCCCAGGACGGAATTGAGGAGGATCCAGACGTTTTTTGTCAGCATGTCTTTTCATGCGCTCGGATGACAGAATGAGTGCGGACCGGGTACTCTCCCATATGGAGGAAAATTCCTTAATCAGAGATTCCGCAGCTGGATTGTCCACAGAGATGGAGACAGGAACAGGGATCCGAGGGTGTTGACCGAAGACTACAAAAAACGGAGATTTGGAGGAAGATTCGCTCTCGTGATTGTTGTAAGAGAATTCGGCCCAAGGCAGGAGATCCACCCAGTCAGAATGGTGGGCATTAACGAAGTGCCGGAGATAACTGGTCAGATTCTGATTGATTCGCTCGACTTGTCCATTGGACTGCGGGTGGTAAGCGGAGGAGAAATCCAGGGTGACGTCTAGCAACTTACAAGTGGCCCTCCAGAAACGTGAGGTGAACTGCACCCCACGATCCGACACAATGTGACGAGGCAGACCATGAAGACGGAAGATGTGGCGGATAAAGTCTTTAGCCAGCTTGGGTGCTGACGGAAGCCCTGGCAGGGGAATGAAGTGAGCCATCTTGGAAAATCGGTCAACGACCACCCAAATGACCGTACAACCAGCAGAGACGGGAAGATCCGTTATGAAGTCCATGGCTATATGCTGCCAGGGGCAGCGGGTACAGGAAGCGGGAGAAGACGGCCGGCAGGCAGGTGTCTCGGAACTTTGTTGCGGGCACAGGAGGCACAGGCAGAAACAAAGTCTATTACATCCTTGTGCAGGGTAGGCCACCAGTAATGCCGGGTAATGAGCTGGAGGGTCTTTTTCTGACCAGCGTGGCCAGCTAGTTTAGACAAATGACCCCAGTGTAGGATCCTCTCCCGATCAGGTTCCGAAACGAACGTCTTACCAGGAGGAAGACGATTTAGACTCACGGGAGCCACCTGCATCACTCTGGTGGGATCGATGATATGTTTAGGTTCCTCCTCGAGATCCGACACCAGGAAAGACCGGGACAAGGCATCCGCCTTGATGTTCTTGTCGGCTGGGCGAAAGTGTAATAAAAAATCGAAGCGGGCAAAAAACAAGGACCACCGGGCTTGGCGAGGGTTAAGCCTCTGGGCATGCTGGAGGTAAGCCAGATTCTTGTGGTCAGTGTAAATGATTACCGGATGAAGAGCCCCTCGAGTAGGTAACGCCACTCCTCTAATGCCAGCTTGATGGCCAATAACTCTCGGTCTCCTATGGAGTAATTGCGCTCAGAAGAGGAGAAGAGTTTGGAGAAGAAGCCGCAAGATACCATCCTCCCGGATGAAGATTTTTGAGTAAGTACCGCTCCGGCTCCAGAAGAGGAAGCGTCCACCTCCAGGAAGAACTGCTTGTTGCCATCCGGGCGATGCAGCACTGGAGCGGAAGAGAAGGCCTGTTTTAAGGACAGAAAGGCCTCTTCTGCTTCGGGCGTCCACTGTTTGGGGTTAGCATCCTTGCGGGTGAGCGCGGAGATTGGAGCAGTCCGGGAAGAGAAGTGCGGTATGAAGAGGCGGTAATAATTGGCGAATCCCAGGAACCGCTGAATGGCCTTCAACCCCTCCGGTCGGGGCCATTTCTCGATGGCAGATAGTTTCTCCGGATCCATTCGTAGGCCTGTCTGAGAAATGATGTAGCCCAAAAACGGAAGCGAGGTCTGCTCAAAGAGGCACTTCTCGTATTTGGCGAAGAGGTGATTCTGCCTGAGCCTGAGCAGAACCTGACGAACATCCCTCCGGTGAGACTGGAGATCCGGAGAGAAGACCAAGATGTCGTCTAGGTACACCACAACGCAGGAGTAGAGAAGGTCTCGGAATATGTCATTGACCAACTCTTGAAAGACTGCCGGAGCATTACAGAGACCAAAGGGCATCACCAAATACTCGTAGTGGCCGTCTCGGGTGTTGAATGCCGTCTTCCATTCATCTCCCTGACGGATACGGACTAGGTTATATGCTCCACGAAGATCCAGTTTGGTGAAGATTCTAGCCCCCCTCAGACGATCAAACAATTCTGGAATGAGCGGAAGAGGGTACTTATTCTTCACTGTGATCAAGTTTAGGCCTCTGTAGTCAATACAGGGACGGAGAGAGCCGTCTTTCTTTTTGACGAAGAAGAAACCTGCTCCCGCTGGGGAGGTAGATTTCCGGATGAATCCCTTGGCCAAATTCTCCTCGACATATTCGGACATCGACCTAGTCTCAGCAGCGGACAATGGGTAAATACGCCCACGGGGAGGCGTAGTACCGGGTAGTAGGTCGATCGGGCAATCATACGGTCTGTGAGGAGGTAATGTCTCTGCTTCCTTTTTATTAAAGACATCAGCGAATGACCAATATGGAATCGGGAGCCCTGGTAGATTAGCTGGTGTAGGAGAAGGACGGACGGGATGAACAGGAACCAAACACGTTTTATGACAGTCCTGTCCCCAGCGAAGGATCTCTCCAGTCTGCCAGTCGAGCACGGGTGCATGCTTTTGGAGCCAAGGCAGACCTAGTAAGAAAGCGTGAGAGAGTCCAGGCAGAACATGAAACGAGATACTCTCCGAATGCAGCATTCCCACCTGCAGGGTTATAGCTTCAGTGATAAGTTGGATGGGACGTGGTAGGAGACCCCCATCCACAGCAGCAACAGATACTGGTTCAACCAGAGGTCTGGTAGGAATGCGATATTTTTCCACTAGAGCCTGTGAAACAAGATTCCCGGCTGCTCCAGAATCAAGTTGGGCTAGTTCGAAATAACGGTTCTCACCGAGAAGAATTGAGACTGACAGCAGCAGGGATGAAGAGGATTTATTCTTGTCTAGGTTGACCTCTCCGAGCGAACCTAGACACAGGCGTTTCCCGACCTCTCCGGACAGGTACGGATCCGGTGCTCCTTACTGCCACAGTAGAAGCAACTCCCCTCAGCACGGCGTAAGTCCTGACGGCTTTGACCATCTTGGTCTGGTCGACCTGCATAGGCTCAGCATTGTGCACCTGGGGAGAAACGGAAGGAGTTATAGGTCTCTGAAAAGAAGGTGCTAGACGAGGAAACCTTCTCTCACGGGTGACCTCTTTGGCACGCTCCTGGAACCGTAGATCAATTCGATTGGCAAGAGTTATTAGGTCATCGAGAGAGGTTGGAATGTCCCGACCGGCAAGTTCATCTTTAATACGGCCGGACAGACCCTCCCAGAAAACCGATATCAGAGCGTCATTGTCCCAAGCCAGCTCCGAGGCAAGGGTACGGAACCGTATGGCATATTGACCAACGGTGAGACTTTCCTGACGGAGACGCAGCAGAGATGATGCAGAGGAGGTCTTCCGTCCGGGTTCGTCGAATACCTTCCGGAAGGCCGAGAGGAAAGCGGGCAGGTCAGACACCAGAGGATCCTCCCTCTCCCATAGAGGATTAAGCCAGGCCAGAGCCTCTCCGGTGAGATGGGACATGATGAAAGCAATTTTGGCCCGGTCGGAGTTAAACTGGTGTGCCAGGAGTTCAAAATGCAGGGTACACTGGTTAATGAAACCCCGAGCCAGAGCTGGATCGCCTCCAAACCGAGGAGCTGAGAGTCGAGGTCCAGGAATGGAAACCACGGAACTGGTAAGCAGCGGGACTGCCGGATTGCGAGTCATGGCGCCCGCGGTGGTTGTTGGTGAAGTAGTCAGGGTGTCCAGGCGGGAATTAACATTCCGTAAGTGACCCAGGATGGACTCCTGTTGAGACCTCTGACGAGATAGTTCATGACATAGGTCCGAGAGTGAAGGGGTTTGGGTGCCACCGGGTTCCATGGCCCGAGCAAACTGTAACGGGTCTGGTAGGCGGAACCTCTGAGCTTTATTATACAAGAAGGCTTTCCTTGTAAAGGAGCGGTGGCGCCCGGGGAGACGGATAGGAAGTCACGGCAAGTGACAGGGACAGTCTCTGGACAGACGGGAAGGGGTCAGGCAAGTGAGCGGGCAGTCTCTGATATACGGACAGGTAGTCACGGCAAGTGACCGGGGCAGTCTCTGGATAAACGGACAGGTAGTCACGGCAAGTGACCGGGGCAGTCTCTGGATAAGTAGGCAGGGAGTCACGGCAAGTGACCGGGGCAGTCTCTGGATAAGTAGGCAGGGAGTCACGGCAAGTGACCGGGGCAGTCTCTGGATAGGTAGGCAGGGAGTCACGGCAAGTGACCAGGGTAGTCTCTGGAAAGACAGGCAGGTATATACGACCTGAGATGGTGGAGCCTCCCGGTAGGCTAGCAGGAAGGTGGCAGATGAATGCTCCCAAGTGAGCAGGCGAGAGTCTCTGGAATAGCCGAGGATCACCGCATGTGACGTCCGAACCCGGACTCTCGGGTAGGGACGCAGTCTGGATGGCAGGGTAGATGACGCCACCCTAAGTGAGCAGGGCGCAGAAGCGAGAGTCTCTGGAATAGCCGAGGGTCACCGCATGTGACGTCCGAACCTCCGGGTAGGGCTGCAGTCAGATGGCAGATGAGCGCTCCCAAGTGAGCAGGCGAGAGTCTCTGGAATAGCTGATGGTCACCACATGTGACGGCCGAACCTCCAAGTAGGCTTGCGGACAGGTAGCAGACAGCAAACGGGCAGGAAACAGGCAGGTAACTGGTAACGGCACCTGAGGGCTGAAGCAGAGTAAAATAGTGCAAAACAACATTGCTCGGGCACCTCCATTAAGGAGGAAGTACTTTATATAGGGTGGAGTCCTCCGGCATTGGCCGGGGACCTTTTTGAAAAATGCGCGCGGCCCCTTTAAGAGCGGGGGAGCGCGCGGGCGCGCGCCCTAAGTCCAGAAGCAGGGAAGGAGCGCGCGGCCCCAGCAGGACGGAAGGAGGACGCTGAGCGCGGGTAAGGGGGGCGACGTCCCTGCCTGGCAGAGGACGCTGTTGCAGGGGAACAGCGTCCCTGCCTGGCAGAGGGCAGGGACGTCGGCGCTACAACCAGAGGACAAATCCCTGCTAGGTATAGAGAATAGTTACCATTGAAATACTGTATATTATTGTATCATATTGTTATTTCTATTATGTCTTGACCTAGTTATATTTTGTCTTTTTCTCCTAATGACAATTCAAGTGAAATGGACACTGCTCAATTGTTTTCTATTCCCTTTGAATAACCTTTCCAAAAGAGACTCGGACTTTTTGGTTACTCACTTTTCTAACTGTTTTTGCCATGTACATATATATACATCCCACCATCAATTTAACACTTAACTACTCCAGCACTGAAATTAACTTTTTAGACACCACCATTAAGCTAAAGAACAATGAAATAGAGACATCCCTGTATCAGAAGCCAATCGACAGTCCGACATACCTTAAATGGGACAGTTTCCATCCAAAACACATAAAAAACTCTATTGTCTACAGCCAAGCCATCAGATACAACCGTATATGTTCCAACCCTATGGATAGAGATGAACACCTTATTCGCCTCAGAAAGACCTTTTTGAACCAAGGCTACCATCCAAGAACAATTGAAAACCAAATTACAAGAGCCACCAGAATATCAAGGAATCACCTGCTACATTACAAAGCTAAAGAAGAAAATAACCGGGTGCCTCTAGTGGTCACCTACAATCCAAATCTGGAGATGCTAAGGGGAGCTGCACGGAAACTACAACCTTTACTACAAAAAGATGCCCGATTACAATCCATATTTCCAGACCCCCCCACTACTGTGTTTTAGGCAGCCCCCAAATCTAAGAAGCATCATTGTCAGAAGCTCCCTGTCCTCCCCAACAGCTGCAGGAACCTTTCCTTGTAACCAGAAGAAATGCAAAACCTGTGCATCTATAATTTACCACGGACAAGATAAAGATCCCCAACTCCCATCAGGACTACGAGATCCCAGGTACTTTCAGCTGCATCACATCTAATGTGGTGTACCTAATTATTTGTACGAAATGTCCAACTGGGGGTCTGTATGTGGGGGAGACCGGGCAAAAACTTAGAACAAGGATGAATTCTCATCGCCACACAATAAGGGAAAAAAGAATGGATTTACCTGTGGCAAAACACTTTTGTATGCCCGGTCATAGCATGATGGATATGGAATTACTTGTATTAAAATCTAACTTCAAATCTGAGAAAGATAGAAAGGTTTGGGAATATAAACTTATGATGACCTTTGACACTCTTAGTGCTGGAATGAATGTATCACACGGATTCATGTCTGTGTACATCAATTAAGGAATCTGCTTCTCTGACTTTCTAGGGGCGTCAAAACACAATAGCAGACTCCAATCAGAGGGTAATAAAACTTTCACTCCTTATCTATGAACTGTTCCAATATTTATGTTCATCCTGTGTCCTGTTGTGTATAAATATGTGATTCTTCAGATGTTGTATTAGTCTTTGCCTGATGAAGAGACCTGAGTAGTCTCGAAAGCTTGCAATTTGTTACCATCTTTTCAGTTAGCCATTAAAAGGTATCAACCACTGAGGACTCTCAAGTCTAAATATTTTTCTATCTACTGGCTAACACGGTACGAAGATACACATCTTTCCTATATCATATATATATAGTTACTTACCTATTGCGCAACAATTCAAGTGCCCTCACCTCCTGTAAAGGGAAGATTGTTAATAGTTAATTGTTAATTGTTCATTGTTATTGTTATTTTTGTTATTGTTGTTGTTATTTTTGTTATTGTTATTGTTATTTTTGGAACAACCATGTACTTCAGCCCGGGCTGAAGTGCTGAGCTTTACTAGGGGGGAATGTGGAGCCCAGCTGAGCTCGGTTCCACATATCCTGGAAGGGTGCATGAAGGATTCATCCACTGGAGGTCTCACTACATACACACACCTTCACCCGTCCTCAGTCCACCAGAGGGAGCCCTGATTGGGATATAAAAGGGGGTGAAGGCAGGAAGTCAGTCAGTCTGCAGAGCAGAGTGAGTCTGCAGGAGAAAGCAGTCTGAAGGTTTCAGTCTACAAGGCAGAGTGAAGTGAAGCTGAGTCTGCAGAGGAGTTCTGTTCAGTCTAGCTGAGGAGTCTAGCAGATCAGGCTAGAGAGCTAAGAGCGTGCCGACGCTCTGGAGAGCGGCAGAAGAGGCAGCCCACCAACTGCCAGTGTGTATAACCTTGTGAGGGCCCGAGTAGGCCGGAGGCAAGAGGAGAGTAGCAAAGGGGCAGAGGAGCCTTACCAGCTCACTCCAGCAAGTACAAACCGGACGCCGGGTCCGAACTTACAGGGATCTCCACGACCCAGTAGGAGACAACCGGAATTCCTGGAGGACTACAGGTCCCAAGAGCACCACAGAGCTGATACGTAACAGGACCAGGGGACACGAAGATACGATAAGCAGGGAAAGTGTACTCCAGGAGAAGGTCCTACCACAAGGTCAGCCGGTGCAGGACAGAGACTAAGTTAGGCCCAGCTACAGGCAGGCCAGAAACTCATTACAGAAAGGCAAGGAACAGGAGGCCTTATACCTGCTCAGTGGAAGAATCTGGATGTGCACCCTTCACCCTACAGTGCTCCGGGATGTACCTGCACCATCTTCAGTAAAGGTTACAAAGTGACTTGTGTGTGTGTCCACCTTTTTGTTCTTACCCTGCCGGATTCCCTCCGTCCTGCATCCCTACACTTACGCTGCCCTGACGGCCCGCTCCACCTGTGGGGTGCGATACCACCCTAACTGCCATAACACCGGCCTCAGTGGACTGCTGCAGCACTGGTGATCCTCACCAGACAACACAGGTGGCGTCACGATCTACTGACATTCTCCCTGTAAATATTCCCCTTTTTGAAGGAGAGCGCCCAGGGCCACGGACAGATATTCCCCATTGAGATCAAAGGGCTCGGGTCCGAGTACCCCAACAGTCCCAGGGTGGCTCATATACATCAGCCACAGCCCCAGACCCTGTATACACATCAGCCAGCCCCCAGCCCCTGCATACATCAGCCACAGTCCCCAGCCCTGTATACATCAGCCACAGCCCCCAGCCCCTGTATACATCAGCCACAGCCCCACAGCCCCTGTATACATCAGCCAGCCCCAGGCCCTGTATACATCAGCCAGCCCCAGCCTGTGTATACATCAGCCACCGCCCCCAGCCCCTGTATACATCAGCCACAGCCCCCAGCCCCTGTATACATCAGCCACAGCCCCCAGCCCCTGTATACATCAGCCAACCCCCAGCCCCTGTATACATCAGCCAGCCCCAGGCCCTGTATACATCAGCCACAGCCCACAGCCCTGTATACACATCAGCCAGCCCCTGTATACATCAGCCAGCCCCTGTATACATCAGCCAGCCCCCCCAGCCCCTGTATACATCAGCCAGCCCAAGTCCCCAGCTCAGCACCTGTCCTGACTCCTGACACTCTATGCTCCTCCGGATGCCTGAGTTGAGAGAAAATCACTGACCTGATATGTTCAGGTTCAACGGGCGCGCTGCAGCCAGGGGCCGGAGACGGGGAGAGCAGAGCGCTCTCTCTGCCCGCAAAGAACGTCCTGACGTTCAACGTCAGGCATTCTTATTAACCCCCTATGTACATGGCACCCGGGTCACTGAGTGCACCTGTAAAGCCGCCGTGTCCGAAGATTTAAAGGGCCGGCGGCAGGAAAAACAGGCGACCAGGCCACTGCTTCTGGGGGGGCAGCAGCCCCCTGCCCCACGGTGGGTACGCCCATGCACTGTATGATGGTCCCCACAGCTCCATATGCACTGTATGAAGGGCCTCTTAGCTCCCTATACACTGTATCAGGGTCCCTACAGGTCTCTGTGCACTGTATGATGATCCCCACAGCTCCCTATGCATTGTGTGATGGTCCCCACAGCTCCTTATACACTGTAAGATGCTCCACACAGCTCACTGTGCACTGTATGATGGTCTCCACAGCTCCTTATATCCTTTATTGTGAAGGAAATATATAATTGTAAGGGAAACTATAATATCAGTAAAATAACTAGTTAAGGCTACTTTCACACTTGCGTTTTTTGCGCAGCGCATCGTGCGCTATCGGACGCATTCGCAATGTTCCCTATCTTTAACATGGCGGGCGCAGGGTCTAGCGCTTGCACGCGTTCATCTGCGTTTGGCGTGCGCTGCGCATTTTCCAGGTGTGCGTCCATACGCGCTAGACGCTACATGTTGCATTTTTTTCCGCCCAACCGCTTTAAAAAAACATGTGCGCACGTGTGCGCATGCTATGCGCAAAAAATAACATTGCAGTCTATGGGTGCGCTGGCGTGCGCATGGCTTTGCGCTCGTCAGCGCTTTTGCACGCACGCGATTTTGGAGTAAGTAATGTCTAAACACTTGTTTAAACAACCCCCTACACAAGATACATTGTGAGGAGTGTAGATAAAAAGGTGATAGAGACACAGATGATAGAGACAGAGATGATAGAGACAGATGATAGAGACAGAGATGATAGAGTCAGATGATAGAGACAGATGATAGAGTCAGATGATAGAGACAGAGATGATAGAGACAGATGATAGAGACAGAGATGATAGAGACAGAGATGATAGAGACAGATGATAGAGACAGAGTTGATAGAAATGTGACACGTAGCGCCACCTCAGCAGGGCGCGGGATCGCTGCTTTGATTCTCTGCATATCAGGTGTACATTTACCCTGGATCTTACATTGCTTTACTTACTTGGATTGTCTGACAATTTCTATATACATATAAGAATCTCTATTGCGTCACCCTTTTCATTGGAACTTATTATGATACTATATAAGCGATGTTATGAGTAAGACTCGGGAGAGTCGAAACGTCAGCCACACCACTAATCGCTTTATACATTGCTCCCTATTTTGTTATAAATAAACTCTATTATTTTGCATGGAATTCCATAGAGTGTGCGGTATATTTTGTAATCCTACATTGATCCTAGACGCCTCGTCACAGCCTGAGAGCTAGCTATACCTAAAGATAGAAACAGGAAAGCTAACTGCCCCGGAGTAGAGCCCCAAAGGAATAGGCAGCCCCCAAACATATAATGGCGGTTAGACAAGATGAAAACACAAACGTAGGCAGAAAACAGATTGAGCAAACGCTGGGGCCACAAGCTGACTAAATAGGAAAGGACAGTAGAGATTACTTTCTGCAACCCAGAAAACCCTACAGAAATCCAACAATTCTGATTACAAAAATACTGAGATCACACAATCTCGCCACCCACTAAATCAGATCTCAGTGTGAACAAAACCAAGCTGCAGCCGCTGAAAAAGCAGGAAAAAGCAAATGAAAAAACGACAGAGGCTACAGACAAACTGTGAGGAGCTCAGGCCCCAGGAGGGGACCCGGCTGCCCTCCACAAAGGTGCAGAAAACAATGCAAATAGCAAGCACAAAAATAAAAGCAGAAAATATCCTATCTGATAGCAGAAGATGCAGGCAAGACTCAGCAAACTTCCAAATGAACCAGGAACCACAATTGAGACAAGAACAATTGATCACCGGCAACCATCATGGGAGGGAACCTCCCTTATATCAGACCAGTCCGTGATCCCAGATTGCCATTCCTCGCTGAAAGGTTCAGTACTGTCTGTAACCACCAGAGGGAGCCTCTGCTCAGAAACCATCTCTAGCACATTCATAACAGTACCCCCCCCCTGAGGAGGGGTCACCGAACCCTCTCTTGTGCAACCAGGTCGATCAGGATGAGCTCGGTGATAGGCATGGATCAGTCTCCTAGCATGGATGTCCGAAGCAAACACCCAAGAATAGTCCTGGTGACCATAACCTCTCCACTTAACCAAATACTGGAGTTTCTGTCTAGAAAAACGAGAATCCAATATTTTCTCAACCACATACTCCAGATTGCCTTCAACCAAAACAGGGTCAGGAAGCACAGCCATAGGAACCACTGGCTCGACAAACCTCTTCAATAAGGACTTGTGGAACACGTTATGGATCTTAAATGTCCCTGGAAGAAGCAAACGGAAGGAAACAGGATTAAGAATCTCCATGATCTTATAAGGTCCAATGAACCTAGGCTTAAACTTTGGAGATGCAACCCTCATAGGGATATTTCTTGAGGACAACCAAACCAAGTCCCCCACTTTAAACCGAGGACCATCAGTCCTATGCCGGTTGGCAAACCGTTGGGCCTTCTCCTGAGAGAGAGACAACCTCTCCACTACCTGGTCCCAAATCTGCTGCATTCGCTCCACAACAGAGTCAACATCTGGACAGACAGAAGCCTCCGCCTGTCCCGAAGAAAATCGAGGTGAAACCCAAAATTTCAGAAAAACGGAGACATCAAGGTGGCAGAGCTAGCCCTATTATTAAGAGCAAACTCAGCCAAAGGCAAAAAAGAGACCCAGTCATCTTGATCAGCAGACACAAAACATCTCAAATAAGTCTCCAAGGTCTGGTTTGTTTTCTCGGTTTGTCCATTGGTCTGAGGATGAAAAGCAGAGGAGAAAGATAATTGAACACCAAGTTTAGAACAAAATGTCCTCCAAAATCTGGAAACAAACTGGACTCCTCTGTCAGACACAATGTTCTCGGGAATGCCATGTAACCGAACCACGTGCTGAAGGAACAAAGGCACCAATTCAGAGGAGGAAGGTAACTTAGGTAATGGCACAAGATGTATCATTTTGGAAAACCTATCACAGATTACCCAGATAACGGTCATTCTCTGAGAAACAAGGAGGTCGGAAATAAAATCCATAGAGATATGGGTCCATGGCCTCTTGGGCACAGGTAATGGCATCAACAAACCACTAGAGCGAGAGCAAGGCTTGGAGCGAGAGCAAGTCCCACAGGACTGCACAAATTCCCTGACATCACGAGACAAAGTAGGCCACCAAAAGGACCGACTCACCAAGTCTCTGGTACCAAAAATCCCGGGATGACCAGCCAACGCGGAACAATGAATCTCAGACATCACACTCTTCTTCCACTGGTCTGGGACAAACAATTTCCCAATAGGGCAACGCTCAGGTTTATCCTCCTGACACCCAGAGCCAGTCTCAAATTGGGCGAGATGGCGGAAAGAACTACACCCTCTTTCAAAATAACAGTAGGATCAGATAACTCAGGAGAGTCCGCAAAGAAACTCCTCGAGAGGGCATCCGCCTTAACATTCTTAGTGCCAGGAAGAAAAGAAACCACAAAATTAAAACGTGTGAAAAACAAGGCCCACCTGGCCTGTCTAGGATTAAGTCGCTTGGCTGATTCGAGATAAACCAGATTCTTATGGTCCATGAGGACCACCACCTGATGTTTGGCTCCTTCCAGCCAATGTCTCCACTCTTCAAAGGCCCACTTCATGGCCAATAACTCCCGATTACCCACGTCATAATTACGTTCAGTTGGAGAAAATTTTCTAGAGAAAAAGGCACAAGGGTTACTCTTAGAGGTCTCTGGATCTCTTTGGGACAAAACGGCACCTGCCCCAATTTCAGAGGCATCAACCTCCACCTGAAACGGTAGAGAAACATCAGGCTGCCGTAGAACAGGAGCAGAAGTGAATCTCTTCTTAAGTTCCTGAAACACAGAGACTGCCTTAGGAGGCCAATTGACCACATCAGAACCCTTTTTGGTCAAATCAGTCAATGGTTTAACAATACCGGAGAAATTACCAATAAATTTACGATAAAAATTGGCAAAACCCAAAAATCTCTGAAGAGCCTTTAATGAAGTAGGTTGGACCCAATCACAGATGGCCTGAACCTTGACCGGGTCCATTTCAATAACAGATGGAGACAAAATGAATCCCAGAAATGAGACCTTCTGTACGCCAAAAAGACACTTTGATCCCTTCACATACAGTGCATTCTCACTCAAAATCTGGAACACAGTCCGAACATGTTTCACATGAGAGTCCCAGTCATTGGAAAAAATCAAGATATCATCCAAATAAACAATCAGAAATTTATCCACAAAATCCCTGAAAATATCATTCATGAAGGATTGGAAGACGGAAGGAGCATTAGTGAGCCCAAAGGGCATCACTAGGTACTCAAAATGCCCCTCTGGGGTATTAAATGCCGTCTTCCATTCATCCCCGTGCTTAATGCGAATAAGGTTATACGTCCCCCTGAGGTCAAGCTTGGTAAACCAAGTAGCACTTTTCACCCTGGAAAACAGGTCAGAAATCAAGGGTAACGGATATTGATACTTCACAGTGATCATATTCAAGAGACGATAATCAATACACAGCCTCAATGAACCATCCTTTTTGGCCACAAAGAAAAAACCAGCACCTAAGGGTGAAGAGGATGGTCTGATATGACCCTTCTCCAATGACTCCTTGATATAAGATCGCATAGCATCGTGTTCAGGTACAGACAAGTTAAAAAGGCGACCTTTAGGAAATTTACCACCAGGCACTAATTCAATAGCGCAATCATAGCTCCTGTGAGGGGGCAAGGATGCAGATTTACTTTCACTAAATACATCCGAAAAATCAGTCAAAAAGTCAGGAACATCCTGAAACTGGGGAGAGGCAGAAAAAACAGGAGTGTCGGCATTAACACATTGGCAGCCCCAACTGGTCACAGACACAGATTTCCAATCCAAAACAGGATTATGAGACTGTAACCAAGGGAAACCTAGTACAATAATGTCATGCAGATTATACAGCACCAGAAATTTGCAACTCTCCTTATGATCTGGTTCAACCCTCATTATCACTTGAGTGGAAAACTGGGGTTTATTCTCCGCCAAAGGGGTAGAATCAATGCCCAGTAGGGGAATAGACTTCCGCAGGGGTATCATGGGAAACCCACAACGTTTGGCAAAGTCAAAATCCATCAGGTTAATAGCTGCTCCTGAATCAACAAAAGCCTGAGCCGAAAATGTGGACATGGAGCAAATGAGGGTAACAGTCAACAGAAATTTAGTCTGAACACTACCCAAGACAACTGAGCGCGCAAAACGTCTTCCCCGCTTAGGGCAGACAAAATAGCATGGGACGCGTCACCACAGTAGAAACATAACCCGTTGCGCCTACGAAACTCATGACGCTGAGCCCCAGAAGTCACTCCATCACACTGCATGGGCTCAGGAGCTGGCTCACAAGGCAACACTATCTCACGCATACCTCTGCGCTCACGCAAACGTCTGTCAATTTGAATGGCCAAAGGCATAGAATCATTGAGACCAGAGGGAAAAGGGAATCCCACCATAACGTCCTTTACTTTTTCTGACAGACCCTTTCGAAAAAGGGCTGCCAAAGCATGATCATTCCATTTGGTCAGAACTGCCCACTTTCGAAATTTCTGACAGTACAACTCAGCGTCTTCAAGACCCTGATTTAATGCCAACAGGATCCTTTCAGCTTGATCAGTGACATTAGGTTCATCGTACAATAACCCCAGAGCCTGAAAAAATACATCAATATCATTCAAAACAGGATCCCCAGGTGTCAGGGAAAAAGCCCAATCCTGAGGGTCGCCGCGCAGCAGGGAGATGACAATTTGAACCTGCTGTGCAGCGTTCCCTGAGGACTTAGGCCTTAAGGCAGAAAACAACTTACAGTTATTTTTGAAATTCAGAAATTTAGCCCGATACCTCAAAAAACAAATCTGGCATGGGAATCCTAGGTTCCACAACCGGCAACCCAGCAAGATAGGTAGCAATACTCCGAACCTCAGTGGCAAGCTGATCCACACGGCCAGACAACTGTGCAAACTCCATTGAGAGAGAAAAAAAATCCTCCTCAGCACCCAGAGAAAAAGAGGGAAAAAAATGCAACAAACAGAAAAAAAAAAAATCTCTGACAACTGTTTTTTTTTCCACACTATTTTTCCTTTCTGTGAGTACCATATAATTTTCAGTTTGGCCGGTGATACTGTTATGTACGGTAGCTGAGGAGGACAGGAACAACAGCAGGGCAGCCGGACACCTGAGATGTTGGTAACTCATGGGTTGCAGAAACCTGAACTAACCACACAACTAGAGGTAGCCGTGGAGCGTTCCTTCGTTGATCCTAGACGCCTCGTCACAGCCTGAGAGCTAGCTATACCTAAAGATAGAAACAGGAAAGCTAACTGCCCCGGAGTAGAGCCCCAAAGGAATAGGCAGCCCCCAAACATATAATGGCGGTTAGACAAGATGAAAACACAAACGCAGGCAGAAAACAGATTGAGCAAACGCTGGGGCCACAAGCTGACTAAACAGGAAAGGACAGGAGAGATTTGTTGTGAATGGGTTTGAGATGAGTTCTGAGCAGAGGCTCCCTCTGGTGGTTACAAGCGGTACTAGTGAGGATTGGGAATCAGGTGTTACTGATTGGTCTTATTTAAGGGAATCATTTTCCCATCAGGGTTGCCGGTGATCAATTGTTCTGGTCTGAATCCTTCTTTCCAGTTTCCCTTGTAGCCTGCTGTGTCGTGTCTGCATCTCCTGCTATCAGATAAGACAATTTCTTATTTTGTGTTTTTGCTATATTTTTGCATTTTGCCCGCACTTATGTGGGGGCCTTCTGGGTCCCCTCCGGGGGCTTTTGCCCTCTCAGTTTAGTCCAGCCACTGTGTTTTGTACTTTTGCTTTTTGCAGTTTTTCAGTGGCTGCTGTTTTTGTTACACCAGAGAACTAATTTAGGTGGTAGAGGTCGTGTGATCTCAGGTGATTTTGAAATTAGTAGAGTTGGTGTTTTTCAGGGTTTTCTGGGATTGCAGTAAGTACCCTTCCTGTCCTTTTCTATTTAGATAGTTTGGGCCCCAGCGTTTGCTCATACTATTTTCTTTCTGTGTCAGTATTTCCTCTTGTCTAACCGCCATTACATGTTTGGGGGCTTTCTATTATCTTTGGGGTTCTGCTCCGGGGCAGATAGCTTTCCTATTTCTATCTTTAGGTGTAGTTAGTTTCTCAGGCTGTGACGAGGCGTCTAGGACCATCGTAGGAACGCTCCACGGCTGCCTCTAGTTGCGGTGGTTAGTCAGGGTACTGCAATCTCATAGATTCCAACTGCTCTGGTGTATTTCCTTTTTTACCTGCACTCCTCAGCTACCGTAACATAACAGTATCACCGGCCATAAAAATTGTATGTACTCACAGAAGGGAAAAAATATTTTGAAGGAAGAAAAGTTGTCAGAGATATTTTTCTGTTTGTTGCATTTTTTTTTTTTTTTTTCCCTCTGTATCTCTGGGTGCTGGGGAGGATCTTTTCTCCCAATGGAGTTTGCACGGTTGTCTGGCCGTGTGGATCAGCTTGCCACTGAGGTTCAGAGTATTGCTGCATATCTTGCTAGGTTGCCTGTTGTGGAACCTAGGATCCCCATGCCAGATTTGTTTTCAGGGGATCGAGCTAAGTTTCAGAATTTCAAAAATAATTGTAAATTGTTTCTTGCCTTAAAATCTAAGTCCTCAGGAAACGCAGCGCAGCAGGTTCAAATTGTCATCTCTCTCCTGCGCGGCGATCCTCAGGATTGAGCTTTTTCCCTCACACCTGGGGATCCTGTTTTGAGTGATGTTGATGCATTTTTTCAGGCTTTGGGGTTATTGTACGATGAGCCTAATGTCACTGATCAAGCTGAAAAAGCCTTGTTGGCATTAAATCAGGGGCTTGATGACGCTGAGTTATACTGTCAGAGATTCCGTAGGTGGGCAGTCCTGACCAAATGGAATGACGACGCTTTGGCGGCCCTTTTCCGGAAGGGTCTGTCGGATAATGTAAAGGATGTTATGGTGGGATTCCCTGTCCCCTCGGTCTCAATGATTCTATGTCATTAGCGATTCAAATTGACAGACGTTTGCGTGAGCGGAGAATTATGCGTGGAGTGGTGTTGCCTTGTGAGCCAGCTGCTGAGCCCATGCAGTGTGATGGAGTGGTGTCTGGGGCACAGCGTCATGAGTTTCGAAAGCGCAATGGGTTATGTTTCTACTGTGGTGATGCCTCTCATGCTATTTCAGTCTGCCCTAAGCGGGGAAGACGTTTTGCACGCTCAGTTGTCTTGGGTAGTGTTCAGACTAAGTTTTTATTAACTGTCACTCTGATATGCTCTCTGTCCTCATTTTCTGCTCAGGCTTTCGTTGATTCTGGAGCAGCTATTAACCTGATGGATTATGATTTTGCTAAACGTTGTGGATTTCCCTTGATACCCCTACAGAAGTCTATTCCCCTACTGGGGATTGATTCTACCCCTTTGGCTGAGAATAAACCCCAGTTTTCTACTCAGGTGATAATGAGGGTTGAACCTGATCACCAGGAGTGCTGCAAATTTTTGGTTCTATATAATCTGCATGACATTATCGTGCTGGGTTTCCCTTGGTTACAGTCTCATAATCCTGTTTTGGATTGGAAATCTGTGTCTGTAACCAGTTGGGGCTGCCAATGTGTTAATACCAACACTCCTGTTTTTTCTGCCTCCCCCAGGCTGAGGATGTTCCTGACTTTTTGTTTGATTTTTCTGATGTGTTTAGCGAAAGTAAATCTGCATCCTTACCTCCCCATAGGAGCTATGACTGCGCTATTGAATTAGTGCCAGGTAGTAAATTCCCTAAGGGTCGCCTTTTTAACTTGTCTGTACCTGAACATGACGCTATGCGGTCTTATATCAAGGAATCATTGGAGAAGGGTCATATCAGACCATCCTCTTCACCCTTAGGTGCCGGTTTTTTCTTTGTGGCCAAAAAAGATGGTTCATTAAGGCCGTGTATTGATTATCGTCTCTTGAACAATATTACTGTGAAATATCAATACCCGTTACCCTTGATTTCTGACCTGTTTTCCAGGGTGAAAAACGCTACTTGGTTTACCAAGCTTGACCTCAGGGGGGCGTATAACCTTATTCGCATTAAGCACGGGGATGAATGGAAGACGGCATTTAACACCCCTGAAGGGCATTTTGAGTACCTTGTGATGCCCTTTGGGCTCACTAATGCTCCTTCCGTCTTCCAGTCCTTCATGAATGACATTTTCAGGGATTTTGTGGACAAGTTTCTGATTGTTTATTTGGATGATATCTTGATTTTTTCTAATGACTGGGACTCTCATGTGAAACATGTTCGAACTGTATTCCGGATTTTGAGAGAGAATGCTCTGTATGTGAAGGGATCAAAGTGTCTTTTTGGCGTACAGAAGATCTCATTTCTGGGATTCATTTTGTCCCCATCTGTTATTGAAATGGACCCGGTCAAGGTTCAGGCCATCTGTGATTGGGTCCAACCTACTTCATTAAAGGCTCTTCAGAGATTTTTGGGTTTTGCCAATTTTTATCGTAAATTTATTGGTAATTTCTCTGTTATTGTTAAACCATTAACTGATTTGACCAGAAAGGGTTCTGATGTGGTGAATTGGCCTCCTGAGGCAGTCTCTGCGTTTCAGGAACTTAAGCAGAGATTCACTTCTGCTCCTGTTCTACGGCAGCCTGATGTTTCTCTGCCATTTCAGGTGGAGGTTGATGCCTCTGAAATTGGGGCAGGTGCCGTTTTGTCCCAAAAAGATCCAGAGACCTCTAAAAGTAACCCTTGTGCCTTTTTCTCTCGAAAATTTTCTCCTACTGAACGTAATTATGACGTGGGTAATCGGGAGTTATTGGCCATGAAGTGGGCTTTTGAAGAGTGGAGACATTGGCTGGAGGGAGCCAAACATCAGGTGGTGGTCCTTACGGACCATAAGAATCTGGTCTATCTGGAATCTGCCAAGCGACTCAATCCTAGACAGGCCAGGTGGGCCTTGTTTTTCACACGTTTTAATTTTGTGGTTTCCTTTCTTCCTGGCACTAAGAATGTTAAGGCGGATGCCCTCTCGAGGAGTTTCCTTGCGGACTCTCCTGAGCTATCTGATCCCTCTGTTATTTTGAAGGAGGGTGTAGTTCTTTCCGCCATCTCGCCTAATTTGAGACTTGCTCTGGAGGGGTGTCAGGAGGATAGGCCCGAGCGCTGCCCTGTTGGAAAATTGTTTGTCCCGGACCAATGGAAAAAGAGTGTGATGTCTGAGATTCATTGTTCCGCATTGGCTGGGCATCCCGGAATTTTTGGTACCAGAGACTTGGTTAGTCGGTCCTTTTGGTGGCCTACCTTGTCTCGCGATGTCAGGGAATTTGTGCAGTCCTGCGGGACTTGCTCTCGCTCCAAGCCTTGCTCTCGCTCTAGTGGTTTGTTGATGCCATTGCCTGTGCCCAAGAAGACCATGGACCCATATCTCTATGGATTTCATTTCCGATCTTCCTGTTTCTCAGAGAATGACCACCATCTGGGTAATTTGTGATAGGTTTTCCAAAATGATACATCTTGTGCCATTACCTAAGTTGCCTTCCTCCTCTGAATTGGTGCCGTTGTTCCTTCAGCACGTGGTTCGTTTACACGGCATTCCTGAGAACATTGTGTCTGACAGAGGAGTCCAGTTTGTTTCCAGATTTTGGAGGACTTTTTGTTCTAAACTGGGTGTTCAATTGTCTTTCTCCTCGGCATTTCATCCTCAGACCAATGGTCAAACTGAGAGAACAAACCAGACATTGGAGACTTATCTAAGATGCTTTGTGTCTGCTGATCAGGATGACTGGGTCTCTTTTTTGCCTTTGGCTGAGTTTGCTCTTAATAATAGGGCTAGCTCTGCCACTTTGATGTCTCCGTTTTTCTGTAATTCTGGGTTTCACCCTCGATTTTCTTCAGGACAGACGGAGGCTTCTGTCTGTCCAGGTGTTGACTCTGTTGTTGAGCGTATGCAGCAGATTTGGGACCAGGTAGTGGAGAGGTTGTCCCTCTCTCAGGAGAAGGCCCAGAGGTTTGCTAACCGGCATAGGACTGATGGTCCTCGGTTTAAAGTGGGGGACTTGGTCTGGTTGTCCTCAAAGAATATTCCTATGAGAGTAGCATCTCCTAAATTTAAGCCTAGGTTCATTGGACCTTATAAGATCATGGAGATTATTAATCCTGTTTCTTTTCGTTTGCTTCTTCCAGGGACATTTAAGATCCATAACGTGTTCCACAAGTCCTTGTTGAAGAGGTTTGTTGAGCCAGTGGTTCCTGCTGCTGTGCCTCCTGACCCTGTTTTGGTTGAGGGCAATCTGGAGTATGTGGTTGAGAAAATATTGGATTCTCGTTTTTCTAGACGAAGACTCCAGTATTTGGTTAAATGGAGAGGTTATGGTCAGGAAGATAATTCTTGGGTGTTTGCTTCGGACATCCATGCTAGGAGACTTATCCGTGCGTATCATAGAACTCATCCTGACCGACCTGGTTGCTCAAATGAGGGTTCGGTGACCCCTCCTCAAGGGGGGGGTACTGTTGTGAATGGGTTTGAGATGAGTTCTGAGCAGAGGCTCCCTCTGGTGGTTACAAGCGGTACTAGTGAGGATTGGGAATCAGGTGTTACTGATTGGTCTTATTTAAGGGAATCATTTTCCCATCAGGGTTGCCGGTGATCAATTGTTCTGGTCTGAATCCTTCTTTCCAGTTTCCCTTGTAGCCTGCTGTGTCGTGTCTGCATCTCCTGCTATCAGATAAGACAATTTCTTATTTTGTGTTTTTGCTATATTTTTGCATTTTGTCCTGCACTTCTGTGGGGGCCTTCTGGGTCCCCTCCGGGGGCTTTTGCCCTCTCAGTTTAGTCCAGCCACTGTGTTTTGTACTTTTGCTTTTTGCAGTTTTTTCAGTGGCTGCTGTTTTTGTTACACCAGAGAACTAATTTAGGTGGTAGAGGTCGTGTGATCTCAGGTGATTTTGAAATTAGTAGAGTTGGTGTTTTTCAGGGTTTTCTGGGATTGCAGTAAGTACCCTTCCTGTCCTTTTCTATTTAGATAGTTTGGGCCCCAGCGTTTGCTCATACTATTTTCTTTCTGTGTCAGTATTTCCTCTTGTCTAACCGCCATTACATGTTTGGGGGCTTTCTATTATCTTTGGGGTTCTGCTCCGGGGCAGATAGCTTTCCTATTTCTATCTTTAGGTGTAGTTAGTTTCTCAGGCTGTGACGAGGCGTCTAGGACCATCGTAGGAACGCTCCACGGCTGCCTCTAGTTGCGGTGGTTAGTCAGGGTACTGCAATCTCATAGATTCCAACTGCTCTGGTGTATTTCCTTTTTTACCTGCACTCCTCAGCTACCGTAACATAACAGAGATTACTTTCTGCAACCCAGAAAACCCTACAAAAATCCAACAATTCTGATTACAAAAATACTGAGATCACACGATCTCGCCACCCACTAAATCAGATCTCAGTGTGAACAAAACCAAGCTGCAGCCGCTGAAAAAGCAGGAAAAAGCAAATGAAAAAACAACAGAGGCTACAGACAAACTGTGAGGAGCTCAGGCCCCAGGAGGGGACCTGACTGTCCTCCACAAATGTGCAGAAAACAATGCAAATAGCAAGCACAAAAATAAAAGCAGAAAATATCTGATAGCAGAAGGTGCAGGCAAAACTTCCAAATGAACCAGGAACCACAATTGAGACAAGAACAATTGATCACCGGCAACCATCATGGGAGGGATCCTCCCTTATATCAGACCAGTCCGTGATCCCAGATTGCCATTCCTCGCTGAAAGGTTCAGTACTGTCTGTAAGCACCAGAGGGAGCCTCTGCTCAGAAACCATCTCTAGCACATTCATAACAGATGTCCAGCTAAGACCGAATCATGATGTTCACTTAAAACTTTTAGAAGGCGATTCACAGGTACGAATAGTTTATCTAATGGGCAGGCAGGAAGCAAGTTACCCTGAGCCTCCAAAACCTCCTTCTGAAGATCAGAGCATATAGACGTAACAACCACCCCTTTTTGTAATATAGGAACCAGTTGGCAATTATCTCCACCCCAGGAAAACAACGAGAGAAGGCATCAGCCTTAATGTTCTGATCCCCGGCTAACATGTATCAAAAAGTTAAATCTGGTGAAGAATAAAGACCATCTCGCAGATTCCAGATACAAAAGATTTTTATGATCTGTGATTACCATACTGGATAAACTGCCCCCCTTCACCTAGAAAATGGCACAACTCTTCGAAAGCTTACTTAATTGCATAGAGTTCTCTGCTACCAATGTCAGACTTTTTCTCAGCAGACAACGGCTTCTTAGAAAAATATGGGCGCCATTTATCACGAGATACTTATAGTTGGACCAATAGAACAAGATGCTCCACCCACCTGCATGGGTTCCTCAGTTGATTCTAACTAAGGTTTTTTGAGCTCAGACCCCACAAATTGGTGTGTTTCATTATGGCGAAGATAGCAATCCACATGGATTACCAGAGACATAGCTGCCTCAAGGGCAACCAGAGTCTCATACAAAGCAAAGACATCCTTTACCCTTGCCGATAGCCCATGACAGAACTGGCTATGGAGTGCAGGGATATTCCACTTTGTATCTGTGGACCACCTCTGAAATTCGGAGCAATACTCCTCCACTGGCTAGTCTCCCTACTTTAGCTAACGTAGCGTAGACTCGGCCAGGTAGACATGGTCAGGGTCATCGTATATATGACCTAGCTCCTGAAAAAATTATTCAACCATCTGTAGTCAGGGCAGGTTTTAGGCAAAGTGGGGCCCTAGGCAAAGTTTAAAATGGGGCCCCAAATGCTAACATATTGCACATCACACAGAAGCATTTCGATTGTATTTTCATGCGCTGAGGTCAGGCCGCTAAATGAGTGTGATAGTGAAGTCGTTCAACACTTGTTTCCGGCCTCTTTTCACCATCTGAGAAAGAATGATGGGGACAGAATGATCACTAGAGTCATGTTATCAGCAGCACATCTACTGTTTACACCCCATAGTCCTCCACATACAGTACAGACCAAAAGTTTGGACACACCTCATTCAAAGATTTTTCTGCATTTTCATGGCTATGAAAATTGTAGAATCACACTGAAGGCATCAAAACTATGAATTAACACATGTGGAATTATACATTACACTTTACAAAAAAGTGTAAAACAACTGAAAATATGTCTTATATTCTAGGTTCTTCAAAGTAGCCACCTTTTGCTTTGATTACTGCTTTGCACGCAGAAAAGGTGAACAGATGGATTTTACATGCCTGGTTCCCACCGTGAAGCCTGGAGGAGGTGGTGTGATGGTGTGGGGGTGCTTTGCTGGTGACACTGTTGGGGATTTATTCAAAATTGAAGGCATAGTGAACCAGAATGGCTACTACAGCATCTTGCAGCAGCATGCTATTCCATCCGGTTTGCGTTTAGTTGGGCCATCATTTATTTTTCAACAGGACAATGACCCCAAACACACCTCCAGACTGTGTAAGGGCTATTTGACCAAGAAGGAGATTGTTGGGGTGCTACGCCAGATGACCTGGCCTCCACAGTCACCAGACCTGAACCCAATCGAGATGGTTTGGGGTGAGCTGGACCGTTCACCGCTTCAATTTTGAATAAATCCCCAACAGTGTCACCAGCAAAGCACCCCCACACCATCACACCACCTCCTCCATGCTTCACGGTGGGAACTAGGCATGTAGAGTCCAGCCATTCACCTTTTCTGCATGCAAAGCAGTAATCAATGCAAAAGGTGGCTACTTTGAAGAACCTAGAATATAAGACATATTTTCAGTTGTTTCACACTTTTTTGTAAAGTGTAATGTATAATTCCACATGTGTTAATTCATAGTTTTGATGCCTTCAGTGTGATTCTACAATTTTCATAGTCATGAAAATACAGAAAAATCTTTGAATGAGAAGGTGTGTCCAAACTTTTGGTCTGTACTGTAATATAATGTGCCCCATAGTCATCCATATAGTATAATACACTCCCCATAGTCCTCCATATAGTATAATACACTCTTCATAGTGCTCCATATAGTATAATACACCGCCAGTCATCCATGTAGTACAATTCACTTCCCATAGTTCTTCATATAGTATAATGTATTCCCCATAGTCCTCGATACAGTATAATGCAACCACCTCATAGAGCATAATGCAGCCACCCCACAGAGTATAATACAGCCACCTCAGAGTATAACGCAGCCCCGCCATACAATATAATGCAGCCCCCTCTTACAGTATAATGCAGCCCCTCCATAGAATATATGGCAGTATCATGGTGTATAGCACAGCCCCACATGGTATATAGCACACAGCCCCACATAGTATACAGCCCCACATCGTATACAGCACACAGCCCCACATGGTATACAGCTCACAGCCCCACATGATATACAGCACACAGCCCACATGGTATACAGAACACAACCTCATATGTAGTGGCGTAACTAGAAATGGCGGGGCCCCACAGCAAAATTTTGAACGGGGCCCCCTCTCCCAAACGGGCGGTGGGGGGGCGGGGTTCTGATAGTGGGCGGAGCCAATAGCAGTGGGCGGAGCAAATCACAGCAATTCTCTAGGCCCAAAAAATACTCTTCAGTCTCATAACGGCCAGCTTTTTGCCCAAATCAGAGCTGTATTTAAAGCAGACATTATGGAAACACAATATAATATAATGGACTGGTAGCAATGCAGCCCCCTTATGCTACCATTACTAGTAACCATGTCCGCATAACTATTAATGCAGGCACATTATGCCCCATAACTAGTAATAATCCCTCTTATTCTCCCATCAGTAGTAATGTGCCCCTCAAGTAGTAATGCAGCCAAGAATGCAGAGTTATCACTCACACAGTATGTGCCCCCGTTAATCTTCGGTGGTATCTTCAGCTCCACAGTGGAGCACACTCACCACCAGTCTTCACCCTTCTGGGCGCCGCCGACGAGTGACGTCAGCAGCGTGATCACATGACATGATCACGCTGCAGACGTCGCTCTGACCCGGCGGTCAGAGCTTCAATTGTACTGGCGTCTGTATAGACACCAGTGCAATTGATTCCTGGGAGACGGCACGCAGCAGCTTCTCTGCGCCGGCTGTCAGCATGACAGCCAGCACAGGGAACCGCCGACTCTCAGGCCATGGGCGGCGGAACACAGCCGCAGGGGAGACAGCTGCAGCAGGGACGGGCCCCCTGCTAGCCCGGGCCCTATGGCAGCTGCTTCCCCTGCTTCCACGATAGTTCCGCCCCTGCTCATATGGTATACAGCACACAGTCTCACATGGTATACAGCACACAGCCCCACATGGTATACATCACACAGCCCCACATGGTATACAGAACACAGCCCCACATGGTATACAGCACACAGCCCCACATGGTATACAGCACACAGCCCCACATGGTATACAGCACACAGCCCCACATGGTATACAGCACACAGCCTCACATGGTATACAGCACACAGCCTCACATGGTATACAGCACACAGCCCCACATGGTATACAGCACACAGCCCCACATGGTATACAGCACACAGCCCCACATGGAATACAGCACACAGCCTCACATGGTATACAGCACACAGCCCCACATGGTATACAGCACACAGCCCCACATTGTATACAGCACACAGCCCCACATGGTATACAGCACACAGCATCACATGGTATACAGAACACAGCCCCACATGCTATACAGCACACAGCCCCACCTGGTATACAGCACACAGCCCCACATGGTATACAGAACACAGCCCCACATGGTATACAGCACACAGCCTCACATGGTATACAGAACACAGCCCCACATAGTATACAGCACACAGCCCCACATGGTATACAGCACACAGCCCCACATGGTATACAGCACACAGCCCCACATGGTATACAGCACACAGCCCCACATGGTATACAGCACACAGCCTCAGGGCCGCCATCAGGGCATGAGAACCCTCACTGCTGTATGGGGCCCGGTGATTAGGGAAGGCCCGCCGCCCGAGCACGCAGGTTCGCGCTCGGGCCCGGGGGCCCCCAACATTTTGAGGCTCCCCCTGCTCCCCAAGGGGCCCCCAGCTAGCGGCACATCACGCAGCCGCTATGGGGGCCCCTGTGTGGCAGGGGGGCCCGCCTGCCCTCAGCACCGACTCCCCCCGCCGCTGCTTTGAACTATACCGGCGTCTGCCGGCACAGTTCAAAGCGATGATGGAGGAGAGAGCGTCAGCTGACGCTCCCTCTCCCATCATTCCCTGCTCTGCCTCTGACACAGCGCGCCCACTGTGTGCCGGGCAGAGCAGGAGACAGGAGCTGGGAGCAGCGCTGGCACGAGGATGAGGTGAGGAGTGTTTTTTTTTTTTTTTTCTAAAGCTGTCAGTGCTTTACTGAACTGTGGGTGGGTGGAGGAGAGATGAAGGCTGGACAATGTGGGCCCTGCTGTACAATGTGGGCCCTGCCGTATACTATGTGGGCCCTGCCGTATACTATGTGGGCCCTGCCGTATACTATGTGGGCCCTGCTGGACAATGTGGGCCCTGCTGTATACTATGTGGGCCCTGCTGGACAATGTGGGCCCTGCCGTATACTATGTGGGCCCTGCTGGACAATGTGGGCCCTGCCGTATACTATGTGGGCCCTGCTGGACAATGTGGGCCTGCTGGACAATGTGGGCCCTGCCGTATACTATGTGGGCCCTGCCGTATACTATGTGGGCCCTGCCGTATGCTATGTGGGCCCTGCTGTACAATGTGGGCCCTGCTGTATACTATGTGGGCCGTGCTGGACAATGTGGGCCCTGCTGTATACTATGTGGGCCCTGCTGGACAATGTGGGCCCTGCCGTATACTATGTGGGCCCTGCCGTATACTATGTGGGCCCTGCTGTACAATGTGGGCCCTGCTGTACAATGTGGGCCCTGCTGTATACTATGTGGGCCCTGCTGGACAATGTGGGCCCTGCTGTATACTATGTGGGCCCTGATGGACAATGTGGGCCCTGCCGTATACTATGTGGGCCCTGCCGTATACTATGTGGGCCCTGCTGTACAATGTGGGCCCTGCTGTACAATGTGGGCCCTGCTGTACAATGTGGGCCCTGCTGTATATTATGTGGGCCCTGCTGGACAATGTGGGCCCTGCTGTATACTATGTGGGCCCTGCTGGACAATGTGGGCCCTGCCGTATACTATGTGGGCCCTGCCGTATACTATGTGGGCCCTGCCGTATACTATGTGGGCCCTGCTGGACAATGTGGGCCCTGCCGTATACTATGTGGGCCCTGCTGGACAATGTGGGCCCTGCTGTACAATGTGGGCCCTGCTGTACAATGTGGGCCCTGCCGTATACTATGTGGGCCCTGCCGTATACTATGTGGGCCCTGCCGTATACTATGTGGGCCCTGCTGTACAATGTGGGCCCTGCTACTATATACTATGTGGGCCCTGCCGTATACCATGTGGGTTCTGCTGTACAATGTGGGCCCTGCTACTATATACTATGTGGGCCCTGCCGTATACCATGTGGGCTCTGCTGTACAATGTGTGCCCTGCTACTATATACTATGTGGGCACTGCCGTATACTATGTGGGCCCTGCTGTACAATGTGGGCCCTGCTACTATATACTATGTGGGCCCTGCCGTATACCATGTGGGCTCTGCTGTACAATGTGGGCCCTGCTACTATATACTATGTGGGCCCTGCCGTATACCATGTGGGCTCTGCTGTACAATGTGTGCCCTGCTACTATATACTATGTGGGCACTGCCGTATACTATGTGGGCCCTGCTGTACAATGTGGGCCCTGCTACTATATACTATGTGGGCCCTGCCGTATACCATGTGGGCTCTGCTGTACAATGTGTGCCCTGCTACTATATACTATGTGGGCCCTGCTGTATACTATGTGGGCCCTGCTGGACAATGTGGGCCCTGCCGTATACTATGTGGGCCCTGCCGTATACTATGTGGGCCCTGCCGTATACTATGTGGGCCCTGCTGGACAATGTGGGCCCTGCCGTATACTATGTGGGCCCTGCTGGACAATGTGGGCCCTGCTGTACAATGTGGGCCCTGCTGTACAATGTGGGCCCTGCCGTATACTATGTGGGCCCTGCCGTATACTATGTGGGCCCTGCCGTATACTATGTGGGCCCTGCTGTACAATGTGGGCCCTGCTACTATATACTATGTGGGCCCTGCCGTATACCATGTGGGTTCTGCTGTACAATGTGGGCCCTGCTACTATATACTATGTGGGCCCTGCCGTATACCATGTGGGCTTGCTGTACAATGTGTGCCCTGCTACTATATACTATGTGGGCACTGCCGTATACTATGTGGGCCCTGCTGTACAATGTGGCCCTGCTACTATATACTATGTGGGCCCTGCCGTATACATGTGGGCTCTGCTGTACAATGTGGGCCCTGCTACTATATACTATGTGGGCCCTGCCGTATACCATGTGGGCTCTGCTGTACAATGTGTGCCCTGCTACTATATACTATGTGGGCACTGCCGTATACTATGTGGGCCTGCTGTACAATATGGGCCCTGCTGGACCATGTGGGCCCTGCGTATACTATGTGGGCCCTGCTGTACAATGTGGGCCCTGCTGGACAATGTGGGCCCTGCTGTATACTATGTGGGCCTGCTGGACAATGTGGGCCCTGCTGTATACTATGTGGGCCGTGCTGGACAATGTGGGCCCTGCTGTACAATGTGGGCCCTGCTGTACAATGTGGGCCCTGCTGTACAATGTGGGCCCTGCCGTATACTATGTGGGCCCTGCCGTACAATGTGGGCCCTGCCGTATACTATGTGGGCCCTGCCGTACAATGTGGGCCCTGCCGTATACTATGTGGGCCTGCCGTATACCATGTGGGCTCTGCTGTACAATGTGGGCCTGCTACTATATACTATGTGGGCCACGCTGTACACTATGTGGGCCCTGCTATATACTATGTGGGCCGTGCTGTATACTATGTGGGTCCTGTTGTATACTATGTGGGCCACGCTATATACTATGTGGGCCGTGCTATATACTATGTTGGCTGTGTTATATACTATTGGGAGATATATTATATTTTATAGGGTGACTGTGTGATATACTTTGTGGCTGTGTTATATACTATGGGGGGCTACGTTATATTCCTTTGGGGAGGCGGGCTGTATGATATTGTATTCGGGGATACATTATATTCTATGAGGGGCTGTATTTATTTATTATATTCTATGAGGGGTGATTGCATCATACACTTATGAGGTGGATACATTGTATTCTATGGGGGCTAGATTATATTGTATGGGGGCTTCATTATACTTTTATGAGGGAACTACATTATATTCTATGGGGGCTGCATTATACTATATGAGGGCTACATTGTATTTTATGGAGGGGCTACATTTACTATATAAGGGGGCTCAATTATATTCTATGGGGGTTTACATTATACTCTGTGGGGTTGTTGCATTATACTCTGTGGGGTGGTTGCATTATACTCTGTGGGGTGGTTGCATTATACTCTGGGGTGGTTGCATTATACTCTGGGGTGGTTGCATTATGCTCTGTGGGGTGGCTGCATTATGCTCTATAGGGTGACTGCATTATACTATATGTGGGCTGCATTATACTGTATCGAGGACTATGGGGAATACATTTATACCATATGAAGAGCTATGGGGTGCATTATACTATGGGAAGTGAATTGTACTACATGGATGACTATGGCGGTGCATTATACTATATGGAGCACTATGAGGAGTGTATTATACTATATGAATGACTGAGTGTATTTTAATATATTGAGGGCTATTAGGAGTGTATTATACTATATGGAGGACTATGGATACATTATATTATATGGAGGACTATGGGGTGTGCACTTTAAACAATATGGAGGACTGTGGTGCACATTATAATATATGGAGGACTATGTGGTGTATTATACTAAACAAGCAAAATGCTGCATATTCATCGAGTGATTGGTGTTAATGTGTCATTGGTGGGGCATGGTGCAGAAGTGAAGTTTTTCCATGAAAGGGCGGAGGGATTTTGGAAGGTTTATGTGGTGGAGGAGGAGCTAGGGTGGATGCGGAACTGGGGGGTGGAGCTGGGCGGAGTCTCAAGGGGGGCCCCATAAATTTTGCCAGTATGGGGCCCCGAAATTCCTAGTGGCAGCCCTGCACAGCCTCACATGGTATACAGCACACAGCCCCACATGGTATACAGCACACAGCCCCAAATGGTATACAGAACACAGCCCCACATGGTATACAGCACACAGCCCCACATGGTATACAGCACACAGCCCCACATGGTATACAGCACACAGCCCACATGGTATACAACACACAGCCCACATGGTATACAGCACACAGCCTCATATGGTATACAGCACACAGCCCCACATGGTATACAGCACACAGCCCCAAATGGTATACAGAACACAGCCCCACATGGTATACAGCACACAGCCCCACATGGTATACAGCACACAGCCCCACATGGTATTGGTATACAGAACACAGCCCCACATGGTATACAGCACACAGCACCACATGGTACACAGAACACAGCCCCACATGGTATACAGAACACAGCCCCACATGGTATACAGCACACAGCCCCAAATGGTATACAGCACACAGCCTCACATGGTATACAGCACACAGCCCCACATGGTATACAGCACACAGCACCACATGGTATACAGAACACAGCCTCACATGGTATACAGAACACAGCCCCAAATGGTATACAGCACACAGCCTCACATGGTATACAGCACACAGCCCCCACATGGTATACAGCATACAGCCCCACATGGTATACAGAACACAGCCTCACATGGTATACAGCACACAGCCCCACATGGTATACAGCAAACAGCCCCACATGGTATACAGAACACAGCCTCACACTCACATGGTATAGAACACCTCCCCTCCCCTCACTAGAATGGCCCCATAGTCCAGTACTCATGTTACATTAAAAAAAAAAAAAAAAAAAACACACTCCTCACCTCTCCTCATGCCTGCGCTGCTCTAGGCTGTCTCTCTGGCTCAGCCAGCAATGCCGGTACACAGTGAGTGCTTGATGACGTCATTGCGCACCCGCTGTGTCAGAGGCAGGGCGGGGAATGATGGGAGAGGGAGTGTCA
Source organism: Oophaga sylvatica (assembly GCA_033576555.1). Classification (NCBI taxonomy): domain Eukaryota; kingdom Metazoa; phylum Chordata; class Amphibia; order Anura; family Dendrobatidae; genus Oophaga; species Oophaga sylvatica. The sequence goes on from JARQOD010000001.1 coordinate 813,504,070, forward strand.
GCTGACGCTCCCTCTCCTCCATCATTGCTTTGAACTGTAACGCCGATATAGTTCAATGCGGCGGCGGGGGGAGTCAGCGCTGGGGGCAGGCGGGCCCCCCCGCCTCACGGGTCCCATAGCGGCTGTGTGATGTGCCACTAGCTGGGGCCATGGGGGAGCAGGGGCCCTAGGCAGCTGCCTGGTCTGCCTGCCCCTAACGCTGGCCCTGTCTGTAGTGACTGAGAGTCAGACGGGAGAGAAAATGCCCAGGCTTGGGGGTCACCCTGAAGGAGAGATATTACAATCCCACCCATTGCTCCTTGGTTCCTTTATCCATGACACCGCCATGAATAAAGAATGGAAGCTAAACATCCTCCAAGAACAATTCTCCCAACATACTGGAGCAATTTAGTGATGCACAATGCTTTCTCCAGCATGACGGAGCTTCATGTCACAAAGTGATAGCTAAGTGGCTCGGTGAAAAAAACATTGAAATTTTGGGTCCTAGGTCACTAGTCCCAGGTCTCAAACCCATTGAGAACACATGATCAATCCACTAAAAGTGGGTTGGGGCAAACAAAAACACAGAAATTGTGATAAATTCCCAAAAAATGATTAGGGAAAAAATGGGTTCCATCAGTCATTCAGGATTTGACCCAGTAACTGATATCCGCATGTCAGTGAGAACAGCGGATGTTTTGAAAAATAAGGCTTGGGGTCACACCCAACTATAAAAAAAACGGTCCTTTTTTCAAAGGACAAGAATTTTCAGAAATGTTCCCCGAAAAAGTGATCCGTATGTCATTCGTTTGCAATGCGAGTATGTGATTTTCTCGCATCTAAGCATCCGTTGTGACATCCGTAAAGGGATCCGTACGGCGAGATTTTCTCGCCGGCTTGCAAAATGGACATATAATGGATCCATGGCCTCAGATATTTGTGAAAACATATATACAGGCTTTTATATATATAATTTATATATATATATATATATATGTCAGTGAGACACATATATATATATATATTTATATTTCATACAGAGGTTAGATAGCAGAAAGTGATAATTCAATTGTCGGCATCTGTAAAATCATTACAGAACCCGACGGATATGAAAACATGGTTTACATACATTAAACCATTTCATATCTGTTAGATTATATATGTTCCTCACCCAAAAATGTTAGTAGTGGTGTGTGTGTAAAATTTTTGGAGCTGTAGGTGTTAAAGGATTAATTCACGGAAAAAAATTGCGGGGCTCCCCCCGGGAATTTTTTTTCCGCCGAGAGGGCAAGCAAGTGATGAGGGCAGAAATTAATCCTGAGAGG
>JARQOD010000001.1:813505473-813516234 GCA_033576555.1 Oophaga sylvatica
TTCAAGCTTGGTAAACCAACTAGCACCTTTCACTCTGGAAAATAGGTCAGAAATCAAGGGTAACGGATATTGATATTTAATAGTGATCTTATTCATTAGCCATAGTCAATACACGGCCTCAATGAGCCATCCTTCTTGGCCACAAAGAAAAAGCCGGCGCCCAAGGGTGAAGAGGATGGTCTGATATGACCCTTCTCTAAAGACTCTTTGATATAAGATCGCATAGCATCATGCTCAGGTACATATAAATTAAAGAGCCGACCCTTGGGAAATTTACAACCAGGTACTAAGTCAATAGCGCAATCATAACTCCTATGAGGAGGTAAGGATGCAGACTTACTCTCATTAAACACATCAGAAAAATCAGTAAAATAGTCAGGTACATCTTGAGACTGACGAGAGGCAGAAAAGACAGGAGTTTCAGTACGAACACATTGACAAACCCAGCTGGTCACAGACACAGATTTCCAATCCAAAACAGGATTATGAGACTGTAACCAAGGAAAACCCAGTACAATAATGTCATGTAAATTATGTAACACCAAAAATTTGCAATTCTCTTGGTGGTCTGGGTCAACCCGCATTATCACCTGGGTAGAAAACTGGGGTTTATTCTCCACCAAAGGGGTAGAATCAATGCCCAGCAAAGGAATAGACTTCCGCAGGGGTATCATGGGAAAACCACAACGTTTGGCAAAATCAAAATCCATCAGGTTTATAGCTGCTCCTGAATCAACAAAGCCTGAGCTGAAAATGTGGACATGGAGCAAATCAAGGTAACAGTCAACAGAAATTTAGTCTGAATACTACCCAAAACAACTGAGCGCGCAAAACGTCTTCCCCGCTTGAGAAGCGTCACCACAGTAGAAGCACAACTTATTACGCTTTCGAAACTCATGACGCTGTGCCCCAGAAGTCACTTCATCACACTGCATGGGCTCAGGGGCTGGCCTACAAGGCATCACAATCTCACGCATATTTCTACGCTCACACAAACGTCTGTCAATTTGAATAGCTAACAACACCGCCGCACAACAGGGAGATGATAATTTGAACCTGCTGCACTGCGTTCCCTGAGGACTTAGGCCTCAAGGCAAAAAACAACTTACAGTTATTTTTAAAATTCAAAAATTTAGACCTATCTCCCAAAAATAAATCCGGCAGAGGGATCCTAGGTTCCACACGATCAGACAAATGCTTGACTTCCATTGGGGAAAAAATTCCTCCTCAGCCCCCAGAGAAAAAAGAGGGAAAAAATGTAACAAAAAAAAAAAAATTCTGACAACTCTGACAACTTTTTGTTTACTATTTTTTTCCCTTCTGTTGAATACCATAGAATTTCAGTATGGCCGGTGATTCTGTTATGTTTTGGTAGCTGAGGAGGCAGGAGCAAAAAACCTCAAAGGCAGCCAAACACCAGAGAGGTTGGAACTAATAGGTTGCAGACCCCTAAACTAACCGCACAACTAGAAGCAGCCGTAGGACGTTCCTACGGTGCCCTAGACGCCTAGTCACAGCCGGAGAGAATTAGCTACCCCTGAAGATGGAAAGAGGAAAGCTAACTGCCCTAGAGTAGAGCCCCAGAAGAATAGGAAGCCTCCAAACATATAATGGCGGTTAGACAAGATGAAAACACGAACACAGACAGAAAATAGAATGAGCAAACGCTGGGGCCCAAAACTGTCTAGATAGGACAGCACAGGAGAGAATACTGTCTGCAACCCAGAAAAACCCTGTGAAAAACTCCAACACTTCTGAATCCAAAAATGCTGAGACCACACGGTCTCGACCACCTATATCAGATCTCTGGTGTGAACACGCAGCTACCCAGCAGTAAAATATCACAAGAACAGAGTAAATGAACAAATACAAAAAGAGAACAGAGACCAGCACAAGCCCCAAAGGGGACCCGGCTGAACTCAAAAGCAAGGCAGCAAAAACAAGGAAAATCACACACAGAAAAAAAAAACCTAAGTAACTTATTTGAATGATAGCAGGAGACAGCAGAAAAGCTAGCTGAATTCCAACCTAGACCAGGAAGTAACAATTGATCACCGGCGAGGATCATGGGATGTCAGCTCACTTATATCAGGCCAGTCCGTCCCATCTGATAACCATTCATCAATTGCAGGTGGTGGACTTTTGCTGTTCAACATAGGTTCACTACCCTCAGCAACCACCAGAGGGAGCCTCAGCTCCGAAGTCGTCTCCAACACGTTCACAACAGTCTCATCCATGCTGATAGTACGAACTGTCAATCTTCAGGAGTGCGCCGCCCCCCCAGGAAGCAGGAAGCCTGGAGACTTAAAGGGAACTTGTCAGCAGGATTGTGCACAGTCAGGTTGGCGCCGTTATTCTGGTTAAAATGATACATTGGCTGATGAAATCATCTTGTGGTTGTTTAATCTTTATTTTCAGCCTGTGGGGGGGGTCTTCATGTGGCATTCTGAATAGGTATTCACCAGTATGGCTTCTGACAGGTCATTGATCCCTCAGTGACCTGCCTCCTTGTTTACATAATAAACATTATATATATATATTTAAAAAAAATCCCCTTCTGCAGGCAGGTGTTGACGGCGGCGCCTGTGCTGCAACATTATTGCATCCATAATGTGCATTTAATTATTGTTTTTTATAGTATCCATAAATTCATTAAAAAAAATCAGTTTGAAAATGGCGCCGGCTGCGCCTGCACAGTAGCAGATATCGGCGATCAGATAGCTGCTAGAGCGCAGGTGCCGATGGCGCCATCTTGCTAGTGAAAAAAATAAATGTCTCCATTAAGATGACACCGGCCGTGCCTGCGCAGTAGCATCTATTGGCGATCCAATAGATGCTACTGCGCAGGTGCCGACGGCTTCATCTTGGAAGAGGCAATTTTTTTTCACTGTGCACTAGCAGCTATTGTCGATCCGATAGATGATACTGCACATCTTAAGGAGGCAATTTTTTTTCTCTAGCAAGATGGCACTGCCTGTGCAGTAACAGCTATCAGATCGCCGATAGCTGCTGCTTTGCAGGTGCGGCCGGCGCCATTTTCAAACTCTTTTTTTTTAATGAATTTATGGATACTGTATAATTGTTAACATATTTTATATAGCAATCTATGGTGTAAAAAATGGCACAAATGTTTTTTTTTAACTCATAGAAAAAGGTAATATTAATGAGTCCTGTGTAATATAAACAGTAAAGCATCCTTAGACCACTCATGTGTGGGGTGCTTTTCATTCAAGGCAGTGGGCTCACCCACAGTTTTACCTAAGAACACGACCATGAATAAAAAACAGTATCTAAACATCCTCAAAGAAAAACTTCTCTCAATGATCCAGGAGCAATTTGGTGATGAATAATCTTGTTTCAGCATGAAAGAGCATCATGTCACAAAACAAAAGTGCTAATTAAGTGGTTTGATGGACAAATAAAATTGAAATTTTGGGTCCATGGGGCAAAAATTCCCCATTATCTCACTGAGAACCTATGAACAAACAAGCAATCAATGCATGTGTTGCAGTTGTCAAAGAACCGCGAGATGTGCAGCCGTGGCGACTCGAACATAGTATTCGAGTGTAAGGGGTTACAAAGTCTGGAACACGTCCCTACCCCTTTAAGTATGTCCTGTGATTTCATATTACTGTATATTGTTGTTTGAATGTATATATTTTTACCTGCTGATGTACATATATTGATGTTATCATATTATATAAAGGGAAAGCGTAGTGTTCATGCTTGGCCACTAGATGGGGAATTCTAGTCTACATAGTATTAGATAGGAGTTCCACATAGTTAATAGCTCATAGGAGGGGTTTTCTTTGGTTAAGGCTGGAGGTCTCCAGCAGCGTGGAGGAGACCCTGAGGCTAAGTGCACACGTTCAGGATTATTTGCGTTTTTTTCGCGGGAAAAAATGTGTAAAAAACTCATGAATTAAGCATCCTATCATTTAGAATGAATTCCGCAATTTTTGTGCACATGGTGCGTTTTTTTCCGTGAAAAAAACGCATCTCGGAAAAAGAACCAACATGTTCATTAATTTTGCGGAATTCTAGCGTTTTTCCCGCTATATTATTGACCTAGAAAGTTCAGGAAAAAACGCGGTAAAAACGCGCAAAATCCGCGAAAAAAAAACTGCGTGTTTTTGCAGCGGAAAAAGTCAGGTTTTGCTCAGGAAAATTTGACCCAGAAGCTGCTATTCGACTGCCAGGGCAAAGTGAAGAAATCTTGAAAAATAAGAGTCAACACCGTAAATATTGAGTCTTTACATAAACTTGATGTATTTGTCAATTAAAGTTGAAAAATGTATGAAATGTTTATAATTGTAACAGAATTATACTTCATAATTACATAATTGTAATGTACTATAATTGTACTCCAGTAACCATAGAAACATCTGATAAAAAGTTCTAAAAACCTCCGAAGCAGTAAAATTTGTGAAAACCAAGATGTGTATCAGTCTCAAAACTTTGGTCCACGACTATTTTAATCTGCCGTTTCAAGGCCTCACAACCTGCAAGCTGCTGGAAACATGCCACTGACAAAATATTGCAGACAGAAGGAAACCAGAAGTTACTGGAGAAGGTGAGCGCCCGGCATAAGCATCCGCCTTCTAATGATTTTCGTAAGGGGTGTTATCTGCAGTAAAAATCCTATTGGATGATGAAGTGGGACGGGAGCTAAAGTAACGTTTGGTCTGTTAGGATACAAATTGATCAGATTATAGAAATAATCTGTTAAAAAGTACAGCAATATAACAGCTAAACATAATGACAAATATGAAGTAATAAAATATAATAAAAATACATTTCCAAGTATACAGTACAGCCCGTCTGCTGTAGGAAATACACATCCACACCATCATATGGTAGTATTTTAGCAGCAAGAGGCTGAAAACACATAAATAAAGCATGTCACGTAGGTTTCTCTGCAAGCAGTGCTCCCTGTGTCTGCAGCAAATTCTGAGCATTCTTTAAATTCTAGATACTACTATAGCTGTGAGTAATGCCGACTGTACACATTTTGCAATTTGATAATTCTTTTTATAATGTCAAATACTCTTTCATTGATAAACAGAGAGTGTGCTAATGTAACAAGGCATGGACCACCTTGGAGCTCATAATTCTCAACTTAAGTGCTACCTCCACTACAATTAATCTCTTGCATAAGAAGGAAACAATAAAATAAAATTCTGGGAGTGCCTACACATAAACTATGCTAGAATTGCTAACTTTTAATTACCACAGCAATCAAACAGTTCAATAAAAGACACGTATTCCAAAACAGTGCCCAAAAAAACATACAGCTTGTTATGCAAACAGCCATTACACAGCTTTATTTAAAAAAGAATGGAAATTCATATACGTAGATATCAGATATGCAACAATTTTCAAACTTTTACAGATGGCTGGTACAAGTGTTGAAAAGACAAAACTGGCAGATGAGGTAGTCACTCTAAGGGCCCCGTCACACTCTTCAATGTCCCAGCGATCCCATCAACGATCCGACGTGGATGGGATCGCTGGGACATCGTTAGCTGATGGCTGGTGAGCTGTCACATGGGCATGACTCACCAGCGATCAGGACCAGCGAGCACGCTGGTATCCAGTGTACACATAGGGTAACTAGGCACTGCGCCGCGCTTAGTTACCCGATGTGTACCCTAGATACCATCTCTCAGCTTCTGCTGTACGCGCTGGAAGCTGGTATCCAATGTACACATCGGGTAACTGAGCACCGCGCGATGCTTAGTTACCCGATATGTACCCTGGATACCAGTTCCCAGCTTCTGCTGTACGCGCTGGGAGCTCACTGATCGTTGGTCTCCCGTTGTCACACGCAGCGATGCGTGCTGGCCAGCGGGAGACCAACAATGAAAAAATGGTCCAGGACATTCGACGGCGATCAGCGATACCCAGCAGGGGGGCTGGTCGTCGCTGTGTGTCACACTAAGCGAGATCGCTGGCTAGGTCGCTGTTGCGTCACAAAATTGGTGATGCTTCAGCGATCTCACTAGCGATCTCTCTTAGCGTGACGGGGGCTTAAGTCAGGGGTGCACAATATATTTTGGTCCAAGGGCTACATTGTCATACTGAACTAATCACAAATGTTTAAAGGGTACTTAAATGAATACATCACCAAAATTAAGTTTTGGGTGAGCATTTGAGAAAGATTTGGAGAGTCTGTGATCCAAAAATTCAGTGTAAACACACCCTAACTTACATTGAGATTTTGGATCAGAAATTGAGCAGACAACGACCAAATCTTCCTTATAATTTCAAAACTTTTTAGGATTTTTAGCTTTAACATAGCCTTGAAGCTTGTTATTAGATTACTACATATGTACAATATCAGAACCACTGTCAGATAAATGCAGCACCAGAACCATCATCAATACATGAATGCACCACAATAACCAAAGTCAGTGCATAAATACAATGCCAGAATCACCATCAGTACATGAATGTAGCACCTAGCTTAGTACATTGATCCATTGCATTATCAGGTCATCCCCATATACACTTGTATTATATGTACATATAACTCCTAGTATGTCTTCAACAATAGTAAGGAGATGCTGAGAGTTGCTGTTACCAGCCATCATCAGACTGCAAACCATACAGTATCCATAGCACTGATGAGACACAGGCAGTATCACAAATAAACATTTACATCCAGGTACCTTAGAGGCGACATCTCCACTGATTGAAGTCATTCCCATCTCTTTTGTCTCCATGTTCTGCAGACATCATGATAAGATTTCACGCCCACAGGTCATCTCTCCAGACTTCTCTCTTCTCTGGTCTTCTGCAGCACATCCAGACATGGTGACCTTAAAAATAAAAGTATCGGTATACTGCCCCATAATAAAAATATCCCCAATGCTAAGCCACTAAATAAGTAATTGACCCTCACTGTACTTCCTCCACAAAATATCCCCCCACATATTGCCCCTCTCCATAATATCCCACACACTACCCCTCTCTATAATATTCCTCCCACACCTGCCAGCTGATGCTCTACGTGGAAAAAAATGGCAGCATGCTCTTCTTTTGTCTGTTTTAAAGATCAGAATAATGCCTGCAATGTAAAGGCAGCTCATGCAGCCGTCCATAATAGGTCAATCAGGCTGAGCTGCACACGGATCTAGTCTTGGCCTGATTTCCAATACGGTTGTCGGCATAACAAGAAAAAAATAAAAATTTTAAAAACAGAACATTTGTATAACTTTATGTAAATTATTATTTTTTCTTCTAAATAAACTCAAAACATACCAACCAAACTTTATAACTAAAATAGAGCAAAATTTTCCATGAAAATCGCAGAGTTGCTTAGATATTTAAAATCAATCTAAAGTTTAATTACCACATGAAATGACATGTCAGATTTGAAAAAAAATGGATCTGCGTCCCTATTGGGTTAAGGGGGTTGTCGTGTCCTTTCCTAAAAGTCTGTAGTCACTGTGACTGCAGACTTCTGAATTCTCACAGCGTGTGCACTGCACACTGTCAGGATTCGCTGGTGTCGGTGGTGACAGTGAGCGGTCACATGACCAGTTGCATACTTCCAGCCACATTCTGACTAGGTGTTCACAGCCTTGCTCAATTCACTTGTATTTATATGGCCGTGCTCATCTAGTCGGAATATGACTGAGAGTACATAAACTGCATTCTTGTGGTCACTTAACCACCCACTCTCATTGCAGACACCAGAGAATCCTGACAGTGTGCGGTGCGCACACTCTGAGGATTCTAAAGTCTGCAGTCACATAGAGTGATTGCAGGCTTTAACAAAAGACCAGACAACCTCTTTAATAGTAATTATCGTAATGAGCTAAATTTGGTGTTTTGTTATTACACTGCACAGCACATCATTAGGTATTTAATGTCATTAATTTTGTATGATTTGAGGCATTTCCATGGGTGAGCTTCACCTGACCAATATATTTGTATGTTTTTTAAAGGAGCATATATTAATTTAAAAATTAAAGTCAAGTGGGCAAAATTGGTGCCATATTCTGAATCAGAGCAGCAGCTATGCTAAAAATTCACTAATAAAATTAGTCTAGTGTATTTTTGTAGTTCCTGGCGGCAGACACTCTATAGTTGGCTATATTATTTAAACAACTACCGTATATTGCTATTTGACAATAGTGCACTTTTAATTGGGTACCATATGTTAAGGTGCTCACAAATAGGGACTGAATTACATCACAAACACAGAGCAACATCCTACATAAGACCAGCACTTTGAGAATCATAGAATGGTAGAGTTGGAAGGGACCTCCTGGGTCATCTGGTCCAACCCCCTGCTCAAAGCAGGATTCTCTAAATCATCCCAGATAGATGTCTGTCCAGCCTCTGTTTGAAGACTTCCATTGAAGGAGAACTTACCACCTCTCGTGGCAGCCTGTTCCACTCATTGATCACTCCAACTGTCAAAAAGTTTTTTCTAATATCTAATCTGTGTCTCCTCCCAGTTTCATCCCATTGCTTCTAGTCTTTCCTTGTGCAAATGAGAATAAAGATGATCCTTCTACAATGTGACAGCACTTGAGATATTTGTAGACAGCTATTAAGTCTCCTCTCAGTCTTCTTCTTTGCAAGCTAAACATTCCCAAATCCTGCAACCGTTCCTCATAGGACATGGTTTGCAGACCGGTCAAAGATAATAAACACGGCACTCAAAGAAAATACTAGGAATGAATGGTGCACAAGTAGGGTCTCCAGCCCAAATATAAACAAAAAAATAACTTGGCACTCAATCGAGAAAAACGGAACAATGTAATTTTTGTGCTTTCTGAAGTTTATTTGCATCCGTGTGAGATCAAAGTAAATACATAAATGAACGTTTTCGGCCTTTCACTAATGGCCTTCATCAGATTGTATGTATAAAGCTGAAACATAACAACAAAACAGCATAGTCAAAATTTAGACATAAATGCAAACAAAAAAACACAATAACTAGATGGAAACAAAATAAAATAGTGATAATAAAACCTAAACATAGTATGAAAGAGACATGTATCAGAGGTAAGATAAATATCGATCATACAGCAAGAAATATATCAAAATAGCGAAAATAGCTAGAAGTATAAGGAAGTATATTAAGGAAATTAATTCAATATGTTGTATACATATTCAAATAGAAAAATATTCAATGAGTATAGAATAGACAATACACCATAGAGAGTGCCTAATAAATGCCTGGTACAGAAAGGATATAGTGATCCAGTGTTGGTGATGGACCGACCTTGGTCACAGATATAGGTATAGCCTAAAATATGAATAAGACACCTGGAAATAAAGCAATATGATATAGTAAACATGTGGAATGGTATAATAAATAGTGTACCCAGTGTAAAGTATTATTGAAAAAAGGAAAGAGAGAGATAGACGAAAAGGAAAAAAAAAGGAAAAACAGAAAGAAACAAGAAGAAAAAAGAAAATAAGCTAGGGTAATGGAGTAGAATAGCCTACCGTACCTCATCAAAAACGGATGTGAGTAAACACTGAATGTTGGTTACAAGAAGGTAACATGCTACCTGGTTAAAGTGTAGCAGCGAAGCACAAATGTACTGGACTGGGAAAACAAGAAATAAAATGAGGGGGGACTATATATAAAAGGTACACAAAATATACAAAAATTATGCCGTGAATAGGAAAGAAAAAAGAATAACCTAAGTCCACAATGCTGTAATACAAAGGAAAAATTATAACAAGAATACCTGTGGAATGGTCTCAGTAACAAATCTTATAAGCGCTGTGAGCTAACATAGCAGAGTGGGAGCGCTGAAAAATAAAATTACAAGCAATGAGGACCAGCGGTCGACATGGGGTAAATAGGGGGCCAAGTGTAAAGATTCCTGCGTTACCTGAAGGAACATGCAGCCGCATGTGAGGACCAGCTAATAGTGGAATATGAGGTTAAATGCTATCTGGTTTAAGTATAACAGCAGAAGCACAATGTACTAAACTGGGGAAATAAATAAGAAAAAAATGAAAAAAATGAAGGGGGGATTATAAATATAATATACAAAAAGATATGCCATGAACAAAAAAGAATTACCTAAGTTCCAAAATGCTGTAATACAAAGGAATAAGCAAAGTTTGCTGTGGAAAAAACGAACCTAGGTTACAAAAGGAAGGAAACTCCACAATATAGAGAATGGTGCCCACGGGAGGTAAAATAAGAAGAATACCTGTGGAATGGCCTCAGTAACCAATCTTACAAGCGCTGTGAGCTAACATAGCCAAGTGGGAGCGCTGAAAAATAAAATACCAGAAATGAGGACCAGAGGTAAACGTGGGGTAAAAAGGGAGCCAAGTGCAACGATACCTGCGTTACCTGAAGGGACATGCAGCCGCATGTGAGGACCAGCTGGTAGTGGAACGCCAGTAGCGCTTCCACTTCCGGGTTTAAAAGGGCATTAGGAGCTGCGTCATGATGACGCGCTCCCAGCAAGCAGGAGAGACGGAGAGACTGCGCATGCGCCACCCAACGGTGTATAAGAGACACCATGGAGGCGACAGGCTAAAAGGGAATGGATGCTGGCATAACAGGGAGGTATAGAATGGTGGAGAAAGGCTGCAATGAGGAGACTAAAATGGAATAGAGTGATAAGAAATAAGTATAAGGGAAAAAGAAGGGGTATAAGTAAATGAAAGGGTAAAAATAAATAATAAAAAAAATAAAATAATAATAAAAATAAAGAAAGGGGAGAATAAAACAGAATGTGGAGAAAGAGGAGAAAAAAGAGGAGAGTAACAAGG